>JAVANC010000027.1:16586643-16639315 GCA_033319125.1 Parnassius glacialis | reverse complement strand
GGTATTCTATGAGAGCGTGGTCCTTCCCCGGTCGAGCCGATCCATTCGTGTTACAACTATACTACGTAATATAGCTGCAGCATGGCTCTACCACGTAGAAAATAGTAATTTAACTGGAAATAGATTAAAAGATTTGAAGCAAGCCTAATCTAATCGCACACAAAAATGTATGAAATGTGTAGAAATATTAATATTAACAACATTTATGAAAATAATCATCGAGATTATTGTCAATCATGTCATTTTATTGATACTTGATATACTTTAGTAGTGGTACATAAAACACGGAATAGATAAATGGTTTTCATTATACATATATTTTGAGATTTATCAGTGTCAAATGGATCACAAAATGTGGTTTAATTATTCTTATATATTATAATACCACTTTTAGACCTCTGCGTTGCGCTTGGTGAGTGCAGGTGGCCGGAGGCCCAATTCCCCCCCCCCCCCCATCAACATGGTAGTGGAATTAAATAAAAGACTACCCCAGGAGGGTAACAGCACCCCTGGAGAATCCCTCGCTGAGCATCCACGACCAAACTACTCCACTTCTGGGCGTGGGTGCTCAGGCTGCCCCGCGTATTCTGGGGGGGGGGTGGGGGGCGAAATTCCGCTCAAGACGAAACCTGCTCGGGGCAAGCGGAGCAAGAAGACAAAGGCAACCCCTGCCACGCTTACCGTGGATTTCTGCAATATCAGGGGACTTCATTCAAACCTTAACGCCATCCACTACCATCTGGAGATAGCTAAGCCGGCCTTGCTCTTTCTAACCGAGACACAGGTGTCCTCTCCGGCTGATACTTCTATCTCTCCTGCCCGGGGTACAAATTAGAACACTCGTTTGTGCCCCGGGCTGGAGTTTGCGTGTATGTCCGAGAGGACATCTATATTCGACGCCTCGGCAGTCTTGAAGGTACGGACCTGTCCATCCTATGGCTGCGCGTAGACAGCGACGACCATCCCCGCGTCTACGGGTGCCTCTATAGGTCCCATAGCGGTAATGCCGACACAGACCGACTCATCGACCACGTCCAAATGGCTGCAGACTCCGTGCTACAACAGGTCCCATCCGCAGAGATCGTGATACTCGGTGATTTTAACGCCCACCACGCTGAATGGCTTGGTTCTCGTTTAACCGATTATGCGGGTAGATCTGTCTATGACTTTGCTTTGGCATATGGTCTAACACAACTGGTTACTTCGCCTACGCGGATCCCAGATGTGGAAGACCATGTACCTTCCCTGTTGGACCTTCTGCTGACCTCTCATCCGGACGGATATCAGGTCTCCGTCGATGCCCCTCTGGGCTCTTCGGACCATTGTCTGATCCGGAGTACGGTGCCACTCACGCTCCAATCGCAGTTGCGATCTACAGCTTGCCGCCGTGTTTGGCACTACAGGTCAGCTGATTGGGACGGGATGCGGTCTTTTTTTGCATCCTACCCTTGGGGGCGGGTTTGCTTCTCGCCGGAAGATCCCAGCGTTGTTACCAATTCTGTTGCTGATGTGGTACTTCAGGGTATGGAACTTTTTATTACATCCTCTGTGGTGCCCATCGGAGGCAGATCCCAGCCATGCTTTGGTCGCTCCTGCAAAATAGCATCACGCTATAAGCAGGAGTGCTACCAGGCCTGGGCTGACGCATCAACGTCTCGGGATGTAAACACCAGCGCACTTAAAAAGAAGTATAATTCCGCCTCCAGGTCCTTCAAAAGCGTCATTGCCAAGGCAAGGTCTGAGCACATCGGCAGAATTGGCGAGAAGCTAGTTCGCCTTCCTTCGGGAACACGTGCATTCTGGTTTCTCGCCAAGGCTGTCCAAGGGAACTTCTGTCAACCATCTCTTCCATCTCTGCACAGAGAGGACGACTCACTGGCCCATGCCGCAAAGGAGAAAGCCGATCCGTTGAGCTCTCTTTTTGCGTCCAACTCGACTAAATGACGGGGGGAACACACCGCCGACCATCCCGCGATGTGAGTGCTCCATGCTGGATGTGCGATTTACACAGCGCTCGGTCCGCAAAGAACTCTTCTCCCTGGACGTCAGCAAGTCGAGTGGACCCGATGGAGTCCCTCCCATTGTGCTGAAGACGTGTGCTCCGGAGTTGACACCGGTTTTAACGCGTCTTTTCCGGTACTCCTACTCTCAAGGCGTAGTCCCGAATTCATGGAAGACAGCTTTGGTGCACCCGATCCCTAAAAAGGCGACCGCTCAGACCCGTCCAACTACAGGCCTATCGCCATCACCTCCTTGTTCTCCAAAATAATGGAAGCCATTATAAACTGCCAGCTCATGAGGTACCTTGAGGATCACCAGCTGATTAGTGACCGCCAGTACGGTTTTCGTCGGGGTCGATCAGCTGGTGATCTTCTAGTCTACTTAACTCATAGATGGGCGGAGGCAGTAGAGTCCAAGGGGGAGGCATTAGCTGTTAGTTTGGACGTAGCGAAGGCCTTTGATCGGGTCTGGCACAAAGCGCTTCTTTCGAAGCTTCCTTCCTATGGGCTTCCCGAGAAATTGTGCAAATGGATCACCAGTTTCCTTGCTGATCGGAGCATCAAGGTCGTAGTAGACGGTGAATGCTCTGATTTCAAGCCTATCAACGCTGGTGTTCCACAAGGCTGCGTGCTATCACCAACGCTGTTTCTCCTGCATATCAATGATATGTTGCTAACTGGTAGCATTCATTGCTATGCAGACGACAGCACTGGTGATGCCTTATATACCGGCTGTGCCAATATTTCTCGGGAAAACGGCGCCGAGTACCGGGGACAAACTTGTGTCTGAAGTCGAGTCTTTGCTTAACAATGTCTCAGATTGGTGCCGACTAAATCTAGTCCAGTTCAATCCCCAGAAGACACAAGTTTGCGCGTTTACCGCTAAAAAGATCCCCTTTGTCGTATCTTCTCAGTTTCAAGGCACTCCCCTTACTGCCTCAGCCAGTATCGGAATCCTTGGCGTCGACATATCGAATAGTGTGCAGTTTCGTGGTCACTTGGAAGGGAAGGCCAAATTGGTCTCTAAAAAGCTTGGCGTGCTCAGCAGAGCGAGACAGTATTTCATGCCGGTACATCGCTTGCAACTTTACAAAGCGCAAGTTCGGCCCCACATGGAATACTTTTCTCATCTCTGGGCCGGGGCACCCCAGTGCCAGCTCCTTCCACTTGACCGCATCCAGCGCAGAGCGGTTCGAATCGTCGACGACCGAGTTCTTTCTGATCGGCTCGATACACTGGCACTGCGTATAGATGTTGCATCTCTTTGCGTATTTTATCGCATTTATCACGGGGAGTGCTCTGAGGAATTGTTCGGACTAATTCCAGCCGCTCAATTTCACCATCGCACATCGTGACAAAACTCGCGTTACCATCCATACTATCTGGATGATTGGCGGTCCACCACTGTGCGATTTAGAAGATGTTTTCTTCCTCGCACGACTTACTTGTGGAATCAATTACCACTAGCGAATTTTCCGGACCGATACGACTTAGGAACCTTCAAGAACAGAGCTTACACCGTTCTAAAAGGTCGGCAACGCATCTGCAATTCCCCTGGTGTTGCGGTTGTTCATGGGCGGCGGTAGTCACTTACCATCAGGTGAGCCGCATGCTCGTTTGCCCCCTATTCTATAAAAAAAACCCTAATTTCTCCTTTAATTCTGCTAAACTGTTGTTAAATGCAGCTAACATAAATTCTATAGCTTGCCACATACTTTTTTAGAGGGTTACTGAACAGAAAGCTCGGACGCCCCGCCCTATTTCAATTACGAATAGAATATTATAATCACTACGTTGTAGCTCGATTAGTATGTCACAAACCTGCATGTGACATACTAAATAATATGTCACATGCAGGTTTTCGCAAGATTTTTTCTTTCATCGCCGAATGAATGCCAAATAACTATTTGTAGTGAAGTGACATGAGACATGAGTGGCATTTTTGCAGGTATATTCACTCTTCTTGCAACTGATATGCCCTGATTATGCCTTATCTGATTATGAAAAAGAGTAGTCGAAATAAAATTATGTCAAAACAAAAGGCTCATAAAAATTGATGTGAATCAAAAAAAATGCTAGTTGCTCTTTTCATTAAATGACAATAGAAAGATACTGGCCGGGAAGATAATTAATATTTTTTTTTGTTAGCGATAATCAACGATTTTAAATAAGGCGGTGAGACTTTAAAATTTTAAATATACTAACTCGAATACAGTAACAGGCTTAATCTATAAAAATATTTTAAATATTTAAATTAATCCTTAAATAGTATTTAAAACAAACAGTTTTCTTTCAATAGCTTGATGCCAAAAAGTAGTTTTAGACTAAACGTAACTTAAAAGTACTTTATATGAAATCTAAAGTTCCAGTATTGTGTGACTCGCTTTGTGTTTATGTGGGATAGTTAAATCACAAAAGGTGCGGCTTTATTGAATTACGTGCTCTTTTGTTAAACAACTATAAATTTTACCTTATCTAGTCCTTTATAGGATCGGCTTTTATTGTATTATAAATATCCACTTAATGTTTTTTTCAAGTATTTATATGTATCATATTTAATTAACGTATTTTTTTGTTTTGAAACATAAATTAAAACTTTGAAAAAATTCATTGAAAACTACGAAATAATCCACTAACGTGCATTGGAGCAGTGCGGCGTTATGATAAATCCACAACCCACTCAGAAATAAGGGAAGGCCTGTGCCTAGCTGTGGGACATGTGTAGCCTGTAACCTTACTTTTAGGTACTCTACTATTCCCTATGTCACTGTTCCTCTTACTCCTAAGATGGGTACGAGAGACAGTATCGATATTTGCATAAATTTACTGCCTGCCAAATGAAAAAATACATGTGTTTACACAAAAGCTTAAAATTATATTCCTAAGATATACCACACCAAGCCAGTTGATTCATCACTATCAGGAATTTATTTAAGATAGAGACTGACTGAATAGAAAAAAATACGAGGTGGTGAGACTCCTTTTGTGCCTAGCAGTCCATCTTGGTCTTAACCATTGCTATCGCAGCAGCGATAGCATCTCCATCTAAGCGTAACAGCGCTTGCACTGTTGTGAGACATTTCGTATTAGTCCTCAAAGGTGACAACGTATCTGTAGCCTTCTTTGTTGAAGTTGGCTGCAGGTATCCATGGAATATTACAGTCAGTGTTACAGTCAGTTTGTAATCACTTATCATCAGGTGGACTGTGTGTTCGTTTGTCACTTCAGTTTTGTGAAAAACAGCACGAAGCGCTGAAGTTATATAGTTCATCTGAATATAATACAACATTTGTAGCGGAGTTTGGCGGCGTAAGAAAAATTAAATATGAGAACTATGGCTCTACGAAGAGATTTTGCATCTCTTTCCATATCACATCGAATCTACCACGGGGTGTGTACCAACCCTAGCCGCTAAATTTTACTACCGTAAATCGCAACAAGACTCGCAGTATCATCCATACCTTCTGGATGAAGGCGGTCCACCACTATGCGATTTACCAGAAGTTTTCTTCCTCGCACAATTTCGATACGACTTAGGGACCTTCAACAAAAGAACATAATCTATCTTAAAAGGCCTGCAATGCACCTGCAATAACCCTGTTAATTATGGGTGGCAGTATTCACTTACAGGTTCACCTCTTTTATATTATATAAACAATATATCCCTCCGATAAAGCAATACATGGTCTGTGTTAATACCCTTTAATTAATAAAATAATGAAAGAAATATTGGTACAAGAACCTCGTATACTGTTAAGTGCAAGTTGTTGCTCTAGTTACACTATACATAATAATATTTTTCAGTACTTGCGATTTTTTATGATGACATTTCTTAACATATAAATTTCATATTAACAGAATTCTACGAGCATTTGAGAATATAAATACGAAACTTGAAGGCTTTGGAGCAATCTTCTTAAGTGGCCTCGGTATACACTGTGTTTATCTGGGTTTATTCCAAATTTATTCTTATTTACAGCTTTCATTTGTCCCATGTGTAGTATATTCAAACTTAGATATATTTCAAACATTGAATAAAACTTTTTTTTTGTCAAGTTTAATTTATTTTAAACTACCAACGTAACTAAACACGTGACCGAAATCTACGAAGAACAACCTCACAGAAATGTATGGTTGTTATTTAGAATATAAAATATTTTTTAACATTATTTCATATATTACAGGCGATCTAATACTGGCTAGGTGCTAGTAGCGTATAATTGTTCCTTATATGAAATCTTCAAAATTTGCAATCTGTGGATTCTGAAGTGATGACGAGTCAACAGTCCAAAATTTTCAGAGCGCCGATGTTTAAACTTAGTCATGTATAATATGTGTGTTTACACAGGTTTGTATTGATATTTTAGATGTATGAAACACAACGACAACAACATTTAGGACTGTACGAAGTGGTACAAGTACAGTCAAGCTTGTAAGCTCAAATCTTCGTACAGTCAAGAAATGGTTGGATATTTACTTCTTCTCATAGAATTATTTCAATTCAAATATTAACCGTGTCTTTAGTGTTCTTACTTTTATATTATACCATACAATACAATACAATAAATTTATTTCAGGCATCGAGAACTTCAAAATCAAGAACATTGGACTACAGCAATATATACCTTAACCTAAAAATGTACATAAAACTTAAACGTAACTTAACACAATTTAGGGAACTTACTTCTTAGAGGGCCAGAAATCGATAGCGAGGAATGTCTCTTTGTATTTTGTAAAAATCTGGAGTACCTAGGATTAAATAAGTAAGTAAGATATCAATTGTGATGATCTAGCATCTAATAGAACAGAGACTACTATAATAAGTATGTATTTTAATTTATACCTTTTGTTACTTATTGAAATAATCATATTGGATACTTAAGAAAAAGAAAATATAAATATAAATAAAATATTTGAAATTAGTAGGATTCTCGTTATTGCCATTTTTGCTCACTGATCCGATCTCGACCGATAGTCATCAGATCAGATGACTATTACTACATTGTTAAATTTAAATTAATTATTTCTTGTGTCTATATATAGTTCTAGTGTCTATAGTGGATGTAATAGTCACTTACTATCAGGTCCAACTGAGTAATTCTCAGTGTTAATTCGTTTGTAACACCGATTGCGGTTAGGCAGGGTGTTCCTGGCTGATGACCTTTTTTAGACTCTCACATAATATGCGTAATGGATGAATGTAGCATGCAGACAGTTAATCTAATCGCTGATTTATGTGGTCTTTCTTGTATAATATGTTTTACTTGCGGTACAAACAATTTTTTAATATCCTTTTTATTTTTATGTATTTACCCTTTTTTTTTTGCGGATGGAAAATCATCTAATGACGCCTTTCGCTGTGGGTGGAGCGGAAGGGAGTGTCAGACTTTTACTGACTAAAAACCATCCGTGTTCCTTCAGTGCTCTTACGTTCCGGAGCCGCGGTATCTCTTTCGAACAGCCCGCAGCCCCGGCAGGCGTCGGCCCTTGCGGGCCCCTTCACGCAGCTTGACAGCTCTTTGAGGCGCGCGTGGAACAAAACGCGCCGTCGACACGGCCTGTCGTCGTTAGACGGACGGACGGCGAGCTACCCATTGCTCGCCGTCCACAGGCCCGCGCCTACGGTGGCCGGGGGCCACGACGTAGCCCCCGACGCCCGGGGCGTCTCCCGCGGCGGCCGGGAAGGAAAGCTGTTGCTCTTTCCTTCTCCCGCTCCGCCACCTCCTTCGCTAGCATCACTGCTTCGCAGAAGGTGGTGACGGCATCCCATTCCGTCTCGCTCCGGACCATGGCTTCGTCCAGGGCCGGACGCGAGAGGTCGCCGCCGCCTATCGCCGCTACGAGGACACGGCGGTGCTCCGCCCAAGCAGGGCACACCTCCACGGTGTGTTCCACCGTGTCCTCCGTTCGATCCTCGCAGTGGGAGCACCCGGGCGTTTCCTCCCGCCCGATTCGGTGCAGGAACCTCCCGAACACACCGTGTCCGGTGAGGACCTGCGTCAGGTGGAAGGTGAGGACGCCGTGGCGTCTATCAAGCCACTCCTCAAAGAGGGGTCTTATCGCCGCTATAGTGGCGTGCCCAGCACGGGGTTGCGACAGTCGCTCTCTCCATGTCGCCATGAGATCATGCCGGAAGTCTGTCCGCTGCGCGACAACTTGCCGCGGCAGTGGGGTTTCCCCCCGGCAAAGTGGTTCCGCGCGCCATTCGTGCAGGCGCGCGAGGACTATCGCCTCCAGATCCCATGGCGGCAATCCAGCAAGGAGGCTCGCCGCCTCGCGGGAGATCGTGCGGTAGCCGCGAACCATCTTTACGGCAACCACCCTTTGGGGCGCGTTTAGGTGGTGGACGGCAAGCCGCGCCAAACCACGCGCCCACACCGGGGCCCCGTAAAGGGCCATGGACCTCACGATCCCCGCGTAGAGCCTCCGGCAGGAGGCGTTTGGCCCCCCCAGGTTCGGCAGGAGCCGCCTGAAGGCAGCCCCGGTCCGTTCCAGTTTGGGAACCAAACGTCGGAAGTGCTCAACGAAGTTCCATCGGCCGTCGAGGACGAGTCCTAGGTACTTCAACGTCGACTCGACGCCGATGGATACCCTTTCTACCATCACTGAGGATCCCGGTGGTGGCCTGTTCCGAGGACCATGGAAGTGCATGGCCTCGGACTTGTGCAGAGCCACCTCGAGACCCAGTTGCCGGATCCTCTCAACGACTATCGCAACCCCGCGTGTCATAGTTTCCGCCGCCGCCTCGTACGACCCCCCTTGTGCCAGTACCAGCGTGTCGTCAGCGTAGCAAACTACGCTGACGCCGTTAGGGAGGTCGGCGCGCAGCACCCAGTCGTAACCGATGTTCCACAGGGGTGGCCCCAGAACCGATGTCGAGAGACACCGCCAAGACAACCCCCCCCCCCCCCCTGGCCACTGCATCCCCCGTCGTGAGGGCTCTCACGCGCATGATGGCGTCCACCGTAGAGCGCCTCTTGCGGAAACCAAACTGGTGTTCCGCAAGATCCGGCCCCGTCCCCGCAAGGTGCTCCGCGAGGCGGTTTGCAATTACTCTTTCAAAGAGCTTGCCCACCTCGTCGAGCAGCACCACGGGCCGGTATGCGGACGGAGAGTCCGCAGGGCGCCCCGGCTTCCAAATGAGGACCAGCTTCCCCGTCTTCCAACGAAGCGGGAATTGGCCTCTCTCCAAGCATGCGCTTAGGAGCCCCTCCAGTCGGGGCCCGAGAGCCTCCGAGGCCAGGACCCAGGCTTTGCCAGGCAAGCCATCGGGTCCTGGGGCGGTATTCCTGGCCTTGAGCCTACGTACCGCCACTCTCAGGTCTACCCCGGTCCCTTCCGGGATGTCGTCGTCGTCGTCCTGGTGGTGGGGCGGATGTTCCCCTCGCGCAGGGAACAGAGCGCTCACCACGTCCTCCACGAGCTGAGGCCGGAGACTCTGCGTCAGCGGGGGGGCCCCAGGGTCTGCGGAGTTTATCCCGCACCATCTTGTAAGGGCGCCTCCACGGATCTCTGTCGAGAGTCTCCAGCATCTCCTCACGGGCCCCGATCCCGGGCCCGCATGACAGCCTCCCGGAGGGCGGTCTTCGCCGCTCTGTATCCCTCGTACAGCTCCGCTGATAATTTCCACCTCAAATTTAAGTTATAGTTGTTAATTAGGAACAAATTGTATTGTGTAATAAATAAAAGTGGTAAATATCTAAATAAATAAATTTTTAGTGCCACTCAATTTAAAGTGACAGCAGGTAACGAACATCGTTTAAAACTTAGGTTTAAAAGTTACTGTAATTCTTGTTATCCCTTTTAATATTTACGATATATCTTAAGTTTTGTTGTTTTCGGATTTCATTTTGAATTGTTTTCTTGATAATTTAATTTGAGATCTGTTATTAGAGTCCTACAATTAGATATTTGCTTACTCTGTTCCCTTGATTTTCCATCTTTGTTTTCTTTTGCTATATAAAATATATAGTAAAATGAATACTCGCAACGCCAAAACGCGCCAGATGGAGAACCAACTTCATCTGGCGCTCCAAGAACTGAGGGCGTCTGGGGAGCAGTGTGAGCTGTTACTTAAAGAAAGGGATGACAATGAAAAGGAAATAATAAGTATAATTTCGAAAAATACACAGTTAAAAAGTGATATGGTTAAGATACATAGAGACTATACAGATATTTTAAAGGAAAGGGATCAGCTCCAGGGGACAGTCGATGAGTTTGACCGATGCAGCAAAGAATATGAGGAAGCCCTCAGATTAATTGCTGCATTGAAATTACAATTAACCGAAGCTAATGAGCAGATTTCACAATTTAAACAATACATTGATAACGTGCAAGCATTTCAAACTCAGAGTCTGTTCGATGAGCTCGTAGAATGTAAATCTCATAAAACATTGCAACCCTCCACTACAATAGATTTGACTAAAGATTCTACCTCATCAAGAACAGCAGAAAGGATTACATGCAGCAGAAGGAAATTAAGAAAATATATAAAAATCAATAAATATATTAGGAAAGTTCAAAAATTAGTTAAAACTAAAATTAATATTAAAAATTATTCAAATGTATGTAAGGAAAAGCAAGAGTTAATTAGTAAAATTAAATTATATTCAATTGAGGTGGAAAACATGAAAAATTGTTATGAGACTGAAATAGAGTGTCTTAATTCAGAAATTTTATCACTTCAAACTTCATTACAAACTATGTCAAATAAGTATAAATCAGCAGGGAATGAGATAAAAGAACACATACTGGCCATGGATAATCTGGTAAAGTCATGTAAATGTAACGAGGAACGTTTTGATTCCTTATTAAAATATCAAAATGAATATCAGCACTCAATGCCAGGTTCTTTAGGGACAGTGTTTGTTAATAATATGACAAGCAGTAATACTTCATTTTCTTTACCTGCACTCTATGATAGTACCATAACAAAGCAGATAAATTTAAAAAGTAATGAAAAAAATAATGTAATTGTGTATAGTGATGACATAGGAAAAAATTTGGGTATATCATTGAATAACTGTTTAAAAAGGCAACAGATAAGTAATTACTGCATGCCTGGAGCATCATTCAGAGATATTATGAATAAAATTTTAACTAGTAAATTTAACCCTAATAGTATATTAACATTTTTTGTTGGGAGAAGAGGCAATATGAACAAGAATCAATTATTAAAATATATTGAATATCTCAATAACATAAATGTGGTTAAAGTTATCTTGTTTACATTGCCTTACATAGAGGGGTGGCCACAGGAAAATAAACTAAGATATAATTTAAATTTAATGATGCATAATTCGACATGTAATAATAACTTAAATTTTACATTTAATTGTAAGAATAATAATGATAAATTTCATTTAGTGGATATTAATAATTTAATTAAGAAGTTTTTTCAAGAGATAGGTATTACCTATCAAAGTTTAGTTTGAGACTGGTAGCAAATACGCTATCTCATTATTTATATTTTAACCCAGCCAAATTATTGGCTACCTTAACACCTGCTTTTATTGAGCAGAAAATAATTTCACAAATGATTTGGAATTAGTTCCAAGTAATTTAAATTAGATAATAAGACAATAGAGGTAATCTCTAGCAAAGATAACTTAAATACCTTAGAATACAAGTCAACTATACTTCATTGTGTAATTTCACAAAATAGCAATAATAAAAACTGTATTAACCTGGTGCATCAAAATATACAAGGTATGTTAGGCAAAGAACTAGAAATTGAATTATTTTTAAATAGTAACCTTATTCATATTTTATGTATTACTGAACATTGGTTAAAAAGTTACAACTCCATATTTAATTTCAGTAATCACCAGGTGGTCAGTTCGTTCAATAGAGATACTAAATTACGTGGTGGCTCCTTAATATTAGCTAATAAATCCTTATCATGTAAAGAACGTAAAGACATTGTGAGCCTCTCTGTTGAGCGTACTGTAGAAATGGCATGTGTTGAGTTTGAGCACCTTATTGTTGTAAGTGTTTACAGACCCCCATGTTCAAATTATGATACCTTTGAAAAAATTATGGAAGAAGTTTTAGTTAAGCTTAATAAACAGAATAAATCTCTTGTAGTGTGTGGAGACTTCAATATCAATCTCCTGGAAACTTCTTCCATCAGTATTAAATTTTGCTCTTTGTTCAAATCCTATAATCTTGATAATTTATTCTTTGAAGCCACACGAATTGCAGGGTGTAGTGCAACTTGTATTGATAATATTTTTACAGGTGTTGTACCAATCAACAAATCAATAATTCAAAAACTTAGTTCAGATCACTGTGGACAACTGGTTTCATTACCTTATATGCACAAAAAACAGGAAATTGAGAAAATTGTGTTTGTTCCTATTAATGCAAAACGCCTGGAGAGATTTAGAAGTAATATGGTAAAAAACCTTCCATCGCTTTCTTATAAGAACAATGCAGACTTTTTATATGGAGAATTATTTACCCTTATAAGCAATGAATTTAAAAAAACATTTACTTCTAAAACATTCTCCGGAAACAGTCGCAAGGTATTTAATGAGTGGGCGACAGTGGGAATTCATAAAAGCAGACAAAGGTTATATGACCTTTACCATGAAAGATCATATAATCCTTCTGATGCTTTTAAAGAATATGTCAAAAATTATTCTAAAATGTTTAAAAAAGTTTGCTCCACCGCCAAATCGTTACATATTAGCAACAAAATTAAGATGGCTAAGAATAAAATTATAATGACGTGGAGTATAATTAACAGCGAAACCGGTAATGAAAAACCTCGTAACGCAAACTATCAATTAAAAATTAACAATGAATTGACTAAATCAAATCAAGAAGTCGCAGCGGTGTTTGAGAAATATTTCACTGATATTCCTATTTTGACAACAGAGTCTTTGAATTCTTCTCCAACTGTCGCCGAGTCATTACTCAAACAGAATGTTAATATCTGTTTAAAAGAATTTAGATTTGAAAAAGTATTACCGCTAGATATTGTAAAATACTTCAAAACCATTGATGTAAAGAAAGCCGCAGATTTGTGGGGGATTTCCGTGACAGTTATTGCGTCCATAATAGATTTAATTGCACCTCATCTTGCTATTATTTTTAATACTTGTATCGATTCTGGTGTGTTTCCTGATTTAATGAAGTATAGTAAAGTAATACCTTTATTTAAATCTGGTAGTACATTGGACCCCGCTAATTTTAGACTCATTTCTGTACTACCAACTCTTAGTAAAATTTTGAAAAAATTATTTTGGATCAATTGTTAATTTTTTTAATACAAATAAATAACTTCATAAAAACCAATTTGGATTTACAAGGGGTCGCTCGACGTCTGACGCCGGCGTTGAGCTTATGAAATATAATTTTTAATGCCTGGGAGAATTCACAGAATGCCTTAGGTGTTTTCTGTGATCTTTCCAAGGCTTTCGATTGTGTTCATCATGAAACATTAATCAGGAAACTATAACATTACGGTGTAAAAAATTTGGCGCTTAGACTTATTACTTCATATTTAAGTAACAGAACTCAAAAAGTCGTGATAAATGGTAAAGGTTCCTCCGGATCGGTAGTATCAATGGGCGTTCCATAGGGCTCGATTCTTGGCCCATTCCTGTTTTTAATCTATATTAATGACTTACCTTATCTTGTAGGGGACAATCACGATATCGTATTATTTGCTGACGATACCTCTTTAATTTTCAAACTCAAACGGCAGTTAATTAATTATGACGATGTAAATAATGCTCTATCGAAATTAGTACATTGGTTTAACGCCAACAATATGCTCTTGAACGGCAATAAGACAAAGTGTATTAAATTTACAATACTAATGTAAAACATTCGAATACTAATGTGCTATTAAATGGGGAGGAGTTGAGTCTTGTGGATACCACTGTTTTTCTCGGTATTACTATTGACGCGAAACTTCAATGGGGCCCCCATATATCTAAATTAGCAAGCAGACTTAGTTCTGCAGCATATGCCGTAAGAAAGATTAGAAGTCTCACAGATGTTGAGACAGCTAGGTTAGTGTATTTTAGTTACTTTCATAGCGTAATGTCTTATGGAATTTTGCTATGGGGTAATGCGACTGATATTGAAGCTATATTTGTTTTGCAAAAGACAGCCGTTCGGGCGATTTATAACCTAAATTGTAAAGAGTCCCTCAGACAAAAATTTAAAGAAATAAACATATTAACTTTGGCATCGCAATATATTTATGAAAATCTAATGTATGTACATAAAAACATAAATAGCTTTAATAAGAATAAAGATGTGCATTCTTTAAACACTAGGAACAAACATAAGCTTGTAATACCAGTCACTAGACTCCACAGAATCAGTAATTCATTTATGGGGCAATGTATACGCTTTTACAACAAAATCCCAGAACATATTCAAAGTTTATCAATAAACAAGTTTAAAAGTTTTATTAAAGAAAAACTGTACAAAAAGGGTTATTATAATATCAAGGAATACATGAATGAAAATAACCCCTGGGAATAAGGTGATCGCCACCATGCTGGTTCTATTAAAAATCATTTAAAAATTGTATAAATGAAATTATTGTTAAGTGAAATATGTTTGAAAAAAAAGTCCCGCTGGGTTTCTTGCTGGTTCTTCCCAGGACAGAGGTATTCTCCGAACCAGTGGTAAATTAAAAATGACTTTCAATAAGAATTATGTAATAATCATTATTGAATAAAAAATTATTCTATTCTATTCTATTCTATTCCGCCTCAATGGCTGCCGCATTTGGTGGACGAATGCGGAGCCTGCGATGCCTGGCGTACAGGTGCCGCGCGGCGACACAAGCCTCGCGCAGACACGTCAGCTCACGCGACCACCAATACACCTGACGCCGGGCGCTTCCTGGCCGGACGCGGGGCATTGCCACGTCACATATCTCGGACATGGCCTCCTGGAACCACCCTGCCTCATCATTGACGTCGGCAGGCCTATCCGGTGATGACACCCAGGCCTACACGATCGAGGCTTCCAGGAGGAGCTCCCGGTCCAGCTGCTTCAGCGCCCAACGCGGACCACTCGGGGCCTGTTGGACTGGCGCGCTCGAGGGCTGGGTGGAGACGTCAAACCGGATGTACCGGTGGTCGGAGTAGGTCTCCACCCCCTCCATGACTCGCCAGTCAATGGCACGCGGCGACAGAGCGGGGCTAGCGAACGAAATGTCCACCACCGACTCGACCCGCATCCGCACACACGTGGGGACAGAACCCCGATTTAGGACGACCAGGCCTGTCTCCAGAGCCCAGTCTTCCACCATCCTACCCCGCACATCTGTACGACGAGAACGACAAGCCAAGTTCTTGGCATTGAAGTCCCCGAGGACAAGTACGGGGAGGGGATAGCTACCGACGACGACTGCTCTCAGCTCTGCAAGAGAGTTATGGAGCTCGGCGAGAGATCGGTTCGGGGAGAAGTACACCCCCACAACGACGAACTCCCCGAACCGTGCTGCTACGCACCCCTGACCCCTCCTGACACCTTCAAGGGTCGGGGTACCGGCGGCGGCCGAAGAAATGATGGCCACTGAGCCGTTAAGGTCCGCCACCCAGTCATCCCTAGGCCAGACAAAATACGGCTCAGCGACCACAGCGATGTTAATCGACCACTGCGCCATGCTCTGGAGCAACAGATCCTGAGCGCAGGCGCAGTGGTTGATATTCGCCTGGAGGAAGCTTAATGGGGCCGTTATAGGCATTCCATTTCAGCTTCCTCCACGGGGCGCCCCTCTGCGGGCGTCGGTGTCGCGGCGGCGGCGGCGGCAACAGTGACAGCGGCGGCGGCGGCAGTTGCGGCTGCGGCGGTGGCCATAGAGGCGGTGGCGGCGGAGGAGGGCCCTCCCCTACCCGCAGCCTTGGCCTTGGCGGGTGGCACGCAGGCCCTGCTTCCGGCCCAGTGATCGGCTGGCTTGCCGGTCGCCGCACATGCATCACAGTGCGGCGTGGCGCAGCAGGTCGCCGATTTGTGTCCGGGCTGACAGCAGCGGAATCAAAGGCCACTGCGGTCAACCTCCGAGGCGCATTTCACTGACACGTGATGTCCCACGAGACATCGGTAGCACCTCAGAGGTCTTGGCTCCAGCAGCTTAATTTGCGCTGAGACCCAGCCCACCAGAAGCCTTCGGCCCTCCACTATGGCTTTGGTCGCCGTATCAGGGCAGCACACCGTGGCGGCATGCATACCCTGTTGGTCCGGGCGTATAGCGCCTGACCTGACCTGGTCAGTAGTGCACCCCCCGGATCTGGCGACGGCGACCACCAACTCCTCCTCCGATACCGAGTCGTCCAGACCCATGATGCGCAGGTCTGCGCATCTGACGGGCCTGGACACTCGGGCCTCGTCCGCGTCCAGGGACGCTCTGAGCTTCGCAGCCAGAGCGTCCGCGGTCGCGCCACTGGAATCCCCGGGGATCTCCAGCATACGGGCCCCCGTCTGTGTGACTTTGTGCCGGAGGCCCCCGGTGATCCCGAGCTCCCCGAGATCCACCGCCTCTTTCGCCTTCGCGAGCAGATCGCGGTAGGTAACGCCCTTCTTTTCCACGTCCGGCTGTAGTGTAATCACTACAGCTGCGGTCTTCGGGGCGCGGAGCCTAGCCGCGATCTTGCGCGCCCTGAACTGGCGCTGCCGCTCCTGCTCTTTGGCTTTTTTGGCTGCCTTCTTCCCCTTCTTTTTATCCCCGACCACCTGCCAACCGGCTTCAGCCGCGAGAGGTGTAGGGAGCCGGGCCGGCGGCGGCGGCGGTGGCAGCTGGCTTGCCGCTGGCGCTGGCACATTCGCCGCAGGCACTGGGGCTGGCGCAGCCACCCCCTGTGCTGCCGCCTTGCCCTTTTTCGCCTTCGCCTTGCCTCTCTTTCCCGTCGCCGGCTTAGCCGGAGCCGGTTCAGCTGGTACCGGTTTTGCCGGAGCCGGCTTTTCAGGGGAGGGAGGGGCAACTGCAGCCCCGCCCGAGGGCTGGCTGGACGGCCCCGGCCTGGATGCGGCGGCTGTAGCCGCCGCGTACGAGACCGTTGCCGGCCTCGCCGCCGTCTTGTTTGCCCCTAGGGGGGGGGGGGGGCGCAGGACGATGCCCTCCAGCACGGAGAACCGGTGCTGGAAGGCAGCCAGCTCCTGCCGGACCAGGTTCAGAACCTGGTTCTCCACCGGCACGGGCTGGCTTGCGCGCTGCGTCTTGGGCGCCGCGCGACAGGTAGGCTCACGTAGACTGGCCAGGTCTGCGCGGAGCTTCTCGTTCTCCTTCTGGAGAGTCTCCATGGCGGACGTCAGGCGGGCTACGTCCGCCCGCAGCTTCGCTACCTCGTTCTCATTAGGCTCGACCCCAACAAAGTTGGCCTCCGCAGCCGCCATGATGGAGGCGGAGGCCGCGGGAATGGCCTTTAACTTTGAGGAGGCCTTTTGTTTGTGGGCCACGACCTTGATCGCGGCCTCCACCTCCTTTACGAATCTGGCCTTACGCTCCACCTCGGAGCCGCCAGTCGCATCCGTCTCTTCGCCTGATACCCGAGCCCTATCGCCCGGGTGGCGCCCCTCCTCGGCATGCTTTGCCGCTTGTTCGGCCTTCTGATTGTCAGAGGGCCCCCTCCCCTTGCCTTTCAGCCCGCCCCGCCTGTTGGTGGGGATTTTCCGGGCCGAAGCCTCCTCTTCACCGGCTGACGACCCCTGGTCGCCATCCCGCCTGGACCGCTTGCGGAAGAACTTACTGGTCTCCGCGGTCCCAGGCTCCACGCGTCGGGAGCTCTCTGAGCCTCCAACGCTGCTCGATGCGGCGTCGGACTCTGTCCCCGCATCGCTCCTCCTCTCCTCTACGTTGCCGTTGCCGGCGGTTTTGTTTTTTTGTGTTTGATCCATTTTTTGTACCCACGAGTATGGGAGTAATTAAAGGTCCACCTTGGCAGAGTCCCCTTACCAAGGTAAGCAGATTTAGAGGATTTATTACTCGCCAGGGGGTCTGCAGGTACCCTGGCGAGGAGCGCACTAGCGACTGATTTGTTCATAGAACCCCCTCGCGGTGCGTCGCCGCTTGAGATTCGGAGTAACTTTTTATAGAGGTTTTCTCCCTCGCGGTCCGGGCGGTTAAGCCAAGACCCTCGGTCCCTATCAAAGCCGCGAGACATGATCCACGACACTTCGATGGGATTACGAGACCGGCGGTGACAGCAAAGGATGGATCCTTCACTGTCTGCCCGGAGGCAGGGTAAGTGCACACCGAGCCCGCCCTCACTCCTCTGCTATGCCCTCTGCTGATCAGAGGGTCACGCAGAGGAACGCACCGTTGGTCCGAGACGGACCCCACCCATGTCAGAATAATTAGCCGCGGCAGTAACATTCCCCAAGGAGTAAGAATTTCTTCTCATTTCTCGAGGAAGATTACTGCCGCGCCCAGGGTGCACCGGCCCAGTAGCTGCTCTTCCCTCCAGACGTATCGAGAGGGACCCGCAACTACCAGGCACACGTGGAGGACTTCTGACTTCGCACCCCTATGTATTTACCCTCCATTTCATTTCCTGTTACAAAAATAACACAAGGGCGGACTTTTACGACAAAGAATACCAGTCAGTACTTCGAGTGATGAAGATGTGACGTAGTGTAGCAGTTCAGAAAAAAAGCAATAAATTATTTATATCGAATTTATTCTAAACTTAATATATTACAAATAATCACAAATATTCATTATTTTCTAACAACTCTATCTCTCTCTCAGAGTACACTTTATCTAATACTGGACCGATCGTAAGTGGTATTCACCTATGCATATGCACACAGAAAGCTAATTAACATGTTCAACTCGTGCTTTACGGGTCACATTGCTTTTAAAGTCAATCAGTTTTAGGCGTGGAACTTAAAACCACGGAATTGACAATGTAAAATTGTATTGCACTAAACAGTATGTACGCTAATTACGTGTTCGTTTTAGCAACAATCTAAAAGTATTTATTGATAATTCAAGTGCGACCTTAAAATGGTTTTGGAACAATGTTTTAGTGGGTTTAAACAATACTGTAATTTACATTTATTCATTCATTACAGCCCTTCTTAATTCCACTTCTAAGCATAAGCCTTCCCCAAGGAATGCTACAAAGTATGGTCCTGAGTCCTCCACGCTGTAGGTCCTACATCAGATGAATCAGTTAGAGTAACATCGAAACAGGTGTCACAGGTGTTACTGAACACGGTGAAAGGTAGATCCCCTGGACACGACGGGCTTGTGGAGCATCTAAACCACACCGGCCCTCATTTATGTAGAGTATTGTCAATTTTTTTCACTTTTTCTATAAGGCATGCCTATTTGCCACATGATATGTTGAGAGCATTTGTGGTACCAATCGTAAAGAACAGAACCGGAGATATTAGTGACAAACAGAACTACAGACCCATTACACTAACTACCATTTTGGTCTAGGTGCTTAAAGGTGTGTTGAATGGTTATCGTGCTCAGTATGTGACACTCGAAGATGCTCAATTGCTCAAATGGATTCAGGGCAGGTCTCTCAACTGAGAGTGCAATGTAAGTTCTTAAGCATACCGTCAAATATTATAGTGACCGTAAAACGTCGGTTTATGCCATCTTTTTGGACCTCTCAAAAGCATTTGATCTGGTCAATTATGACAAACTGTTGGCCAAACTGAGAGAAAATAGTTTGCCGGAGGGTATAACAAATATTTTCGTGTACTGGTAGATTTGCCAGTCTGATTCTTATCAATTAAAGCGTGTAGTTAGGCAGGGGGAACTGAGCTCTCCTACTTTGTTTAATATATATGTAGGGAAGCTGGTTCGTGAGCTCAACAACACTGGTGTAGGTTGCTTCATAGATGGTCATATAGTCAACAACTTAATAACGCCGATGACATGGTGTTGTTGAGCCCATCGATAAGTGCCCTACGTAGGCTCTTGCGTGTGTGTGAGGCATATGCCGAAAGACATGGATTGGCGTATAATGTCAAAAAGCGAGTTGCTGGTGTTTTGGCCCGTGCAAAAGAATCCTTCATTACCGCCAGCGAAATTAGGTGGGGTTACGCTAAGACGAGTCTCTCAAGTTGTGTACTTAGGACATGTTGTGCATGAGAACTTGACTGATGACCTAGACGTGGAACGTGAACGCAGGGGGCTCGCGATTATTCGATCGCTGTAATATGCAGGCTCACAGGTTTGCCAGGTGTTCAAAGGTAGACAAAACAACATTGTTTAGGGCATTCTGCTAATAATTTCATAGCTGCAACCTGTGGCTAACTGTACGCAGCGGGTCGTGAACGCTTCTAAAGTTCAGTACAACAATGCCTTCAGGATGATTATTGGGCTGGCTCGCTTTTGTAGTGCGTCAGCGATGTTTGCAGATTCACAAGTGGATGGCTATCTAAGCATAATTGACAATGACAGCTGAGTAGCTGTGTTGCGACTTTTGGACTTTGGACTTTTTTCTTATTATTTTATATCAATCTAAAGGTCTTTGACCAGTGATTTTAAAGATAACATGTCCTGAGTGGGCTTAGCCCACGTAACTGGCCTTTTACTTGTTATGCCATAATTAGAAAAAGAGCAGCATCGTTGATGCGCAGAGTGAGAGACAGTCCTAACGGCTACATGAGAGTCATTGCTGAACATATTGAGACTCCTATCTAGAGCCATTGGATTTGCCCACATGTAGGATAATTTATAATAATCTGTTTCTGTTATTACTAAAATAATTTTTAACTTTCATTGTATTACTAACACTATGGACAACCTAGTCTGTAACAATTATAAGTAAAATTAAAAATTAAGTAGATTAATCGAAGCAGTTTCGAATCGCGACCTTACTAGGTCAACAGAATGAGGTGTAATCTTTATAACACGAAAATGCAAGGCGGCATATTTCAAAGACAACACAACTAAACGTACAGGATTTTCTGTATTTTTTATATTCGATATGTTCTCGTTCATCTTCCTTAATATCCAGATATTGTTCCGTTAGAATTTTATCTATTTCACTCGCTACGTGCATACCTAAAGGAAAAATAATATTAAAAAATGGTGGGGTTTCAGTGGTAGTTAAATAACTTTAAGCAGAATTCAAAACTTTTTATTTTTAAACAGTTCGAGAAGGGTAGGCAAAATCAGCAAATTTATGTTGTTATAGTTAAAATAACAGCATATATACGTTCTATTGCTGGACACAGGCTCTTCTCATTTCTGAGGAGGGTTGAAGAGAAAGAAAATGTCGGCCGGGCTGTCCCAATGCGTGTTGGCTAACCTCACATGTCTTCGAAATTTTTTTTATTCCTCAGAAATGTAGGTTCCCTCACGATATTTTCCTTACCTGACGAGCACGTGGAAAACCAGCAGTTAAAAACACAAATAACAATTTTATTGTTGCCGGCGGGGATCGAACTCGGCTTGCTCGCGTACTGCGAGTGCTTAGCCCCTGAGCAACCACGGCTCTTATACATTTATGGAATTGACTAAAATATAAATAGGGCTTACATACCTTAAGGGCTAGCCACAACTTCTATTTACAAACACCGGCAAAACTTTGTAGCAGTCCCAATATTTAGTCTTTGAAAATGTTTCGTCAACATTTGCAATAATTTTAGTTTATTTCTGCTCTACCAGGCAAACACACAAGAATTCTAACCTCTATTTGACTACTGAAGTCTGGAAGTAAAGCTTACAATAGCTAAATTGGTTTTGGGGTTTTGGTCATAGTTCAATATACAGGACCGATGATTGTCCTTGAGATTTTGCCGCAAGATCGGGTATTAACCATAAATTATCTTGTGGGCACTGCAAAAGAGAGGATATTTTATAATAACAAAACGTGGTTTGTATCGAGTCAAGTTTTGATTAGGAATTGTACCAAAATAAATAATTATTAGAATGAGGTGTTACTTGGCGAAAATCCTTTATAATATTTATAATACATTTATTCGTTAAATTTATTGATTTTCTTATATCGTTAATTGTACCAACATTTAGAAACTGCGATTCGTCGCTTTTCTTGATATTTTATAGTTATCGAAAACGAGATGCTTATACTGTTTACACTTACGGAAGCCATGAGATCTCCATTTGTATTCTCTACAGTTTACACCGGTACCGCAATGCTGTGTTATACAGTACATAATAAGCAAACACAGATTTAAATATATATACTTCAATATAGTACTTTAGAGGTAATTTATAGTCTGGTGAAAACTTGCACCCCTATGGGTGTGAAAGGTTTTAATTCTTCTACACTAACACTATACTACTATACTACTGACTACATCGCTGTTCTAGTGGTTGTTAAGGACGCGTTTACATAATTGATAGGTATAGAATCGAACTACTACATTGACACGGGTCACACACACAAGTGTACGCACGGTTAGCAGCGGGAATCGTAATGAAGTAAAATATTTTGATACTTGAAAGGTTGATTTTTTTTTGATTGGTTGAAAAACTAGCCCAAATTCGACAGCTGGTTCTACTCGTCCAGGAGTTCCAGTAGCAGTCACTGATGTACACCTTCAGGTCACTCCATCAAGTCCGGAGGTAAGGTCGCATCATAACTAACAAAATGAGTCCAAACTCGGCACACCTAGTTCTACTTGTCCAGGTGTTCCCGTAGTAGTCACCGAAGTACACCATCAGGTTTCTCCATCAAGCCCGGAGGTTAGATCTCATCATAACTAACAAAACGAGTCCAAACTCGCTACACGTAATTCTACTCGTCCAGGAGTTGCAGTAGCAGTCACCGAAGTGCACCTTCAGGTCTCTCCATCAAGTCCGAAGGTAAGGTTTGATCATAGCGAATAAAATGAACCCAAACTCGGCACACCTAGTTGTACTCGTCCAGGTGTTCCCGTAACAGTCACCGAAGTATACCATCGGGTTTCTCCATCAAGCATGGAGGTAAGGTCTCATCATAACTATCAAGTCGAGCCCAACCTTGGCACACCTAGTTCTACTCGTCGCGGAGTTCCAGTAGCATCACCGAAGTTGACCTTCAGGTCACACCAGTCCAAGACGAATAGGTATTTCTTGATAATCATCATTACAAGTCCATTGCTGAACATAGGCCTCCGCCAAGGATTGCTACAAAGCACGGTCCTGAGCCACCTGCACCCATCGACTTCCTGCATGTCTCACCAGGTCGTCATTTCATCTTGTGGGGGGACGCCCTACACTTTGCCTTTATTTATTTATATGTAAAATACACTTTTAGCGAAACAAAATATTATAATAAAAAAAAACATACAGTCGAACTGAGTACCGTCTCCTTTTTGGAAGTCGGCAGAAAAATGATATACAATATTATTTTACCTTGTCAAGTACCTATATATCAAATTCCAATATTTTGTGTATGTACAGTAATCTTTTTCAATATGAGCCCCTGCAATCAGGCAATACACTATCATTCATGACGGCGGCCGAGCGCGGACTGTGGTTTCATCGAAATTTTTGTACAACAAACCAAAACAGGCAACAAAAATAAAATAACCCTTATTGCAATACTTTATGATTCATCCGTATTAGCAAAATATGTGAAAAAATAAGCATTAGTTTTTATTTTTTTACGACTATTTGTGACATTTTGATAAAAAGATAACACCACTATTTTTTATTGAATATGTCTGCCTACTTAAAGTATTTTTAGAAATCTTATATATATTGATAATAGAACAAAAAATGTACCTAAACATGAGCCGATATCGTTAATTTTGTAGAAAATGGCTAGGGAAGATCGTTTTTACAATATAAGAAGCTATTATTTTCAACAAAAAAGTTACCACCATTTGAAGATAAAGAACCATTCTATACGTGGTACTTATTAGTTATATCTGATTTGGTTTAGTTTTGTCACAAAATGTACCGAAAAAAAGCATAATTTTGCCCGATTTGCAAACGCGTCCTTAAAGCAATTGCTGATGTGGTCCCGGGTTCGAATCGAGTCGAAATGTTATTGAGTTTTTCTGTCAAATTTTAATTCACAGTTGCAGTCCGGAATCAGGAAGTTGACGGTTTTTTAACCCCCATATTTCGGAAAGCACGTAAAACCGTTGATCCTGTGTCTGATCTCTATCCGATCGTGTTAGTTTGCCTTCTCATTGGCCTATGAGAATGGGGAAATAGTGTACCTTTGCATGCGCATACACTCGGGCACTGTAATCTTGTACTATACAGATGGCTAGCCTCCGTTGAGATTGGCCGCCTTGACCGAGATTTTTATTTTTCTAAAAGTTAATCCCACACTATTAGTGTATTTATTATCATTTGAAACGTACAAGTGGAGTAGCACGTACCATTAATCTGAAAACTAAATAGGGTCAAGTGTCCTTTCTACACCGCGTCGAATATACATATGTAACGCCATTGAGTTATATGTACTACGTACTAGAGAAGCCCTTCCGAACATTGACTATGTTCAACTGAACTGTAGTGCAGTCCCTGCAGTCCATACAAACTAAATATTGTGTAAATTGAAGATTTGTGAATTCCATAAAATAATTATTATTACATTTTATTTAGAAATATGTTTATTTAGATTAAATTAAGACATTTTATATTAAATTCTTATATTAATTTTATATCAATATCTTATTTTATATCAAATTAAAGTCTTCGCTCATGCCGTCATGCGCGACGCGACTACTACTACCGCGCATGCGCGAAGACATAGAGTAGAACACAATTTTTGTTTGGAATGGCTTCTCTAGTACGTAGTACATATAACTCAATGTGTAACGCATAAAGATCTCGTGGAACAACGTGAGATTTTAATTCATTGACGACTTTTCATTGTGTGCTTTTTCATCAAATTTCTTATTTAAACACGACATTTTTTCATTATAAATTTCAGAAAATCACTTGTTTAGCTTAACGTCAAAGATGTGTAGTACAATCATTAATTAAATTGTGTGTTAGTTCATGGATATTACGTAGGGTTGGAAACGTCCTTTTGAAGTTTTATGACATTTAACTGAAAATGCAATTCTTTTATATAGACAAAGGAAATCACAGTTCACTTTACGTATTAAAAGTAAAGAAAGCCACTTTCTATGTCCCACTACTAGACATAATCTTCCTCACATTTCTGAGATGGTTTTAGAAAAGAGTCCACCTTGCTACCTTGATGCGTGTTGACGGACTTGTGATGCCCTCGAAATATTTTCTGAGACAAGTATCTTCCTCAGGATGTTTAACATTTATTGTCGTAAACATAGTAAAAAGGCACAT
The DNA here is from genome assembly GCA_033319125.1 of Parnassius glacialis. NCBI lineage: Eukaryota > Metazoa > Arthropoda > Insecta > Lepidoptera > Papilionidae > Parnassius > Parnassius glacialis. Next base: position 16,614,103 of record JAVANC010000027.1, on the reverse strand, counting down.
AAAACAATTTCAGTGTAATCAGCGGGGAAAGAACTAGGAATGTTCGCATATAATGATAATGTTGTAAAATATCTACAAAGAGCTCTAAGCCCTTGAGCTATTATGGCTTCCAAGTTATTTATCAATATTGTACTATTCGAAATTAAAACCAAAAAGTTCAATGACTGTTTAATTATTTCATTCATTCATTACAGCTCCACAAGTCCACTGCTGAACATAGGCCTTGCCCATAATTAAATAATAACTGCTGTTATACGCGTATCAACTATCATATATTATATTATAATAGTTACCCCGCTTGTGAGACCGGTTGGAAAACGCAATTTTTTTATTACTATTATAGAGTCGTCATCAGCAAAATGACATATAAAGTGGCGGTGTAAGTATGTCCACTACCACATAGCGTCCCGCGGGTGCGCAAGAGGCGACAGAGGGAAACAAATCTGGAGAAGGACAGAAACATCTTCCTAATAACAACTCAATATAAAAAACGGCGGTTGCCAACCCGTTCTTGTCAAACTTGGCAACTATAACAAACATATAAGCTATTCAGCAATCTATAGGATAGGCTCATGTTAAGCAAAGACTTTTGGTAAGCAGCAACGGGAATGGTTATCAGGAAGATGCTGCTATCCATCTCCTGTTTCAGTTTCTCTCTGTCGCCTCTACGAAACTAACGGAACAATATGGAGCAGTGATGTTTTTTTAAAACTGAAGTGACTAACGAACTTACTGTCCACCTGATGGTGAGTGGCTACTGTAGTACTGTAGTACTGAGTGTACTGTAGTTTAGGAGTTCATCGCGGACAAACAATATGTCACGTAACTTTTATATATAAAGAAGATATTTATGTCTGTTAACGCACAGAATTTAAAATGAAGTTACAGTACAAGCAGAATCCAGTAAGTAGTGTGTGATATTTTGTGTAAATATTTGGCATACTCATGCCAAATATTTACACAAAATATCACACACTACATATAAAAAATAGAAATAAAAAGAAATACTTAATATAGTAATAGCATATAGATGGTAAAAGAAAGTTGGGTATCTACCCTTCCTAGTCCCCTTCCCTTATCTAGTGTAAACTTAGAAATGGTTTACCGTAGCTGCTTTTTTAATGATAGTTAACCCTACAATGATAATTACAAAGTATATGCTAAGAAGAACCAACTTACTCGCATGAAATTGATATGATTAAACCAGACAACCAGTGTTAAAAGTAAGAAACATAAAGTTACAGCATACATATGTCTCACGGCTGTGCACAAGCCTCCTCTCATTTCTGAGAGGGATATGAAGCAATTAACCACTAACCGCAACATAGCGGTCAGCCATCACAAGTTTATTACTTCTGATGATGCGTTCTTCAGTGACGAAACATGTGTGGTATTACCGACGAAGGTGCGTCTTCCCTAGTTTAGTGGTGATAGGATGAGTGGTGACGGTATGCACCTAATTAGTTTTTATATTTCACAGTGATCTTAGCTAATATTCCCTGTGCAATGCTATAGATGTAGACTGATCATGTTTGGTATTAAAGTAATAGTTGAGATATTCACAAAGTTAAACAATTCCGATCCCGCAGACGTCCTTTGTGTGTCCCTCATCTTAAAGTGATAATAAAATTTCTTTAAACTAAGCCTGTGCTCAATATGGTAGCATGTTCATAGACGAATATTTATGGATCTACCACAAACTTTTGCTGCGTAAGGCGGATTATTATGTTACCCAATACAGAACATGGCATATAACATGGTTATTGTGTAAAATAAACGTTGTCCCACTGTAATATTTGTCTTCTGTATCGTAAGGGACAGTCGTAAGTTAAGGTAAAAATGGTAGTGTAACTAACGTAAGGTACATTTTTTTAACTATAATAATACATTGCTTGATTATTATTCCACCTGATGATAACTTGTGATGAAGTAAAACCGTTTTTTTAAAAAAAAAGCGCTCTGACTTAGCCTAACAAAAGCCTATTCACTTATGTCTTGAAGACACACACAATCGAATGTTAAGACAAATGCTGGGAAATATTCCACTCATTTTCTGTACGCATTATGAACGACGAAGCAAAACCGTTCGGTTCTAATGCACAATGTTCATTAATTATACGTAGCAAAATTATATTAGCGTAGTATACATTAATTGCAGGTAAACAAATATTCTGGATATTAGTAGTCTGAATTATTCCAAGGCTACACTCGTACTGCTCGTACTCTCGATACGCAACGTCGAAGACAAATCTTTGTAGTACCACAAGCCAATAGGTCAACAAGTCAACACAGAGACTCTTGTTTGTCCTTATATAGGCGTGTCTTATCTAATATTTATAATGTAATGACTGCATTAAATAATTATAAATCGCGTGTCACCGCGTGTCACGCCCGTCAGTATTTTTATGTTAATATTTAAAAAAAAATACCATTTTTAATTATGTTTTCTGAATAAAATTAAAATATTTCATCTAACTAGGAAGGACATATTATCATTTATTGTATGATAAGCCATAACACCTGTACACCTTAAATTAATATAATCACAATTTAATAATTTCGAATTTCGATAAACACTTTAGAATATATACATGTAATTAAAATTACCATTGTATCTATCACTTCATCTCGGTCGAATGAGCGATAGGCAACCTTTGGGAAATGGCGCTACAATCGTCTTTTAGGTGTAAAATACCCGGCGACACTGAGCATCTTCAAATGAGAAGGTCTGATACTGTGCTAGATAATCCGCTTTCATAGCGTGGCGATGAAGGAATATCCACGCTACTGTGGAATAAGTTCCTATTCTGTAGCGGAATTTCTAGCTTGATAGAGATAGAAAAGCTAACATTTTCGATTTAAATACAAAACCCTGATTCGTTAAGCTACTTTAGGCAGTATAACGTAATAGCCTTAATCTTTCGCAGTTGAGCCAACCCACTCCGTACCTTTAACCCAGTGGATTAGCATGGGTTTCTGCTTGTATCGGCTGCTTGAGCCAAAAATTCTTCTGTTTTTCAAAGTATTTCAAAAAAAATAAGATCCGTAAAAGTGAAATGTATTTTTATACCTACCCATCTCTAGCTTTTTTTTTAAATCTCGTCCGATTTAAAGTTTAGATTCAGCCATGAAGAACAGTTACAAATAAAAAGCCTAATCAATATCAGAAACAACTATTTATTTGGTAAAAAGTATTTGATAAAAAACTTACTTCTTGAGTTTTCTGAACAACTTTTTAATATATGACCCTAAGCAAAAGTTATGACAACAAAGTTTAGAAATTAAAACTGATTTATAAGTAAAATTAAACGCGGGGAAATTAATATTTGAGTGTAAAGCGCTCATCTCTAATTATAAATTTCATTATTTTTAACAGAGTTGCAAATAAAGAAGCTAACACAATATAACATTTTCCGGCACCTTTTTGATTTCAATGATGTTCATTACAAAATAAGACAACAACAAAAAGTTAATAAATGAAATAATAAGACATTTTTAATTTATTAACTTTACTGGTAGGTTGGGCTTATCGACCTTCTGGGTAAATTATACCAATTTATGCTGCTATATGGGAAGGATATCCATTTTTGTGTGTCAGTTTGAATGCTATGATCTGCCAGTATTATTACAGCTGGTCAGGGCATTTCACTTGGGTTATATTGTACGAGATGTGTATGCTACCATATAAGTAAACAAATAAACTACGCCAAACAATGAAATGTTACAAAAGAAACATTAGGGAATAAAAACCGTATAGTATTTATCACTCTGTGGGAGGTTTATGTAGACAATTCCACAATAAGAAAATGCTTCGCATATATTTCATCTATCTACAGGGGGAAACAGGAAATGATAAAAGAGCTTTAGGCCTGAATTTTTTGTTCATCCTACCATTAGTACGTTGTTAAAGGACAAAAGTAATTTCACAAGGATTTGAACTTATTAACTTTATTTATTTATTCATTGCACATCATACAAACTTGCACAGTATATATAAGAACAAGATATATGCATGACAAATGGTGGTCATGCAGATAACCAATATATGAAAATAAGATTCCAAGAGGATTGAAAGGGTTGGGGGAGTTGGTGTGATGAGACAAAGAAATAAAAAGGAACATACCAAATAGACATTTATTATTTATTTATGTGAATACATACACGAACACATACACATACAAATACATACTAATACAATATGCATGAAAAATACATATCATTCGTTTTGGTAAACAAATGAATGCAACAAATATATTAATAAAATTATATGAAATGGATAGTGCCCAACAACTACCGGCGTAGGTTTGACATAGACGTTACACATAATCTATGTTAAGTCCATGTTAATCTTAATACATATCCGTTGGGAGGCACTATTGAGGTCATTGAGCATTGTGTTTAGGTCTTCCAGCAATTCTGACATAAGGGCTATATCGTCGGCAAATCAAGAGACGTACTCGCCATTGATGTTAATACCGTATCCTTATCGAGTAGCTTGAACAGCAGTTTCGTATTAGGATGCAAAACCAATTGTTTATTCCGATGTTTTTTATTTACTATGTTACAAAAAAAAACATAAACGACCCATATTTATAGGAATTTCAGCTCCTGATGAACTGCCTACTTCAGGAATCTGAGGAATTTCAGAGATTTCTTCTTGCTTCTCTACCAAATTACAAAAATACACTAAAAATATTTGATATAACCAAGGTAAGACGTTCTTTTGTTGTCAGTAAAAAAAAAACTCCGACATGGTCCTTCCTCCAAACAAAAATAAAAAGAAACCTGAATTACAGCGTGTGCTATAGCACCTAAGTACTATGCTCAATGACCTCAATAGTGTCTCCCAACGGATAGGTCTTAAGATAAACATAGACAAAACAAAAGTCGTGCGTAACATCTATGTCACCCATGCCGGCAGTTGTTGGGGACACTAAGCTCGAAGTTGTTGACGAGTATGTTTACCGGGGACAAATAGTCTGACTAGGTAAGTCCAACTTCGACTGAGAGGTCAATCAAAGGATTCAACTCGGCTGGACAGCGATCAGGAAATTACGGCACATCTTCTCGTCAGGTATACCTCAAAACTTGAAAACGAGACTGTACAACCAGTGCGTGTTGCCAGTGATGACCTATAAAACTGAGATATGGTCTTTCACTGCTGGCCGTATGAGGAAGCTCAAGGTCGCTCAGAGAACTATGGAGATGTCTCTGCTCGGAGTTTCTCTGCGTGATAAACTTCGAAATGAGGATATCCACAGTGGAACCAGTGTCACAAACATTGCCTAACGGATTAGTAACCTGAAGTGGCAATGGGCCGGCCATGTAGCTCGCAGAACCGACAACCGATGGGGAAAAAAGGTTCTCGAGTGGCGGCCTCGTACCGGTGGACGAAGTGTAGGGCTTCCCCCCATTATGGAGTGACAACCTGGTAATATGTGCAGGAAGTCGATGGATGCAGGTGGCTCAGGACCGTGCTTTGTGGCATTCCTTGGGGGTGGCCTATGTTCAGCAGTGGAGTTATGAAGGGCTGTAATGATGATGATGATGATGATGAAACAACACGGTATGACGCTAATCCACAGGACGAACAAACATTTCACAAGCAGCACTCTTTCATACCGCTTCCATGTTCATTAACTTTAAGAGGATTTAAAACGCTAACGCATTGAGTAATTACAAAAAATATTTTGCAACGCATTATGGATTTATCTTTTTTATATATTTTTTGTTTCATTTACTGTTGGAAAGCATGGCTAATACTTTACAAAATTACATTCATACTCACTTAGTCGCTCCTATGCTGCAGTGACTCTAAAGTAGGATTTTAATCTTAGACCCGAGAAAACGCCATGTCCCTGACCTTTGCAAACAAAAACAATTCCGAAGTAATGGTATTTAAAGAGGCTTTATTTTGGTTTTTAAAAGAGGTTGGCTGGTGTCCATAGTCTACAGTAGCTACTTACCATTATGTGGACTGCTGTTCTCTCTTTATAAGTTCAATTTAAGAAGGAGGCTTGCTTACAACGTAAAATTAAATTTTAATGCACACATCGGTACACAACGTAGTACGCCTGTGTGTATTAGGTAAATATGACTTTCTATCTATCTATCGCATTTTCCAAGTGGGCACCATGCATGGGATGCGATCTTATTTTGCCCGAACTTCCGCTCAGGATGTCACTACTTCGCAGTACTGACATCTGACACATGAAAGGTATGTAGAGTATTTAGAAATGTAATACCTCCTACGCATACAGAAACTACCAAAGTGACATCATCTACTATTTTCTCTATAACTACTTAGTTACTGATTTTTCTATCTGTAAAAATTTAAATTTTATAAGTTGTGGCGATTAACAGTAAATTATCTTAATATAACATTTAATTAAACAATGTTTCTTACTACAATAAAAAAAAACTAAAAGTTTAAATTATCTAATATCCATACTTCCCCGTATAGTGCCAAGAACGCTGGCTGCATTTTCTCGCTAAATGGTTACAGGTTAGTCAGAACCTTTAAGCGAGAAAAGAACCAGGCCTTTTGCCATCATTATTTAGTTCAGACTAAAAGAATTTACGTTAAGAGACAAGAATAATGTATTTAAAGTTAATAGAACAGCAAAAAAATGTTACTCACTGATTGCATTAACGTCGCTAAATATAAAATAGGTTAACTGGGTTTTCCCCCGACTGCCTTAAGAGGGTTTTTAGTTTTCTTTCACATGTGTACAATTTATATGTGTATACATTATTACGTAGAATTCTTATATCTTTATGCCAAACGTAATTTAATCCTTACATAATATAAGAGACATATTATCACCTTAATCAATGGCGATGCATCTGTCCTCCTTATTTGATTGATATTCTCATTAGCTATTTCATTTTATTCAGGCTAAATGTAGGCAGTGTTTGTACATACTCATTTTACTAGTTTTATTTAAGTTGCTTTCTTTGTAGCTAAGTCTTTCTGGTTCAAATTTTGTTATCAATTTTGAAGCAGTTGCTGATATTGACAATTGAGCTGAAATTTGGTATGCTCGTGTAACAACTATGACAGTGCAATAACTTAAATACCAGGGAGCTGATCTGATATTTAACCCGGATGATGGTCTTAGCATCGCCCTTTAGTACAGGCATGTGAAGACTGATTTACTAATTTAAAAAATAAAACATTTTCAGTGGACTTATTTTCCGTAGCTAATTGTTTGAATCGAAATAAAATGCAGTGTAATGTATGTATGTTAATAACTTTAAAAAAAATCAGCTTCATCGCTGCCCCTGTAGTAAAGAGGTCAACATTCTCATCATCACAGCCTGGCATGCCAGCGGAGCGCTGGTTGCATCCCCAAATATGCCACCATTTATGACGTCATTCAACGGCCTTGGTAATGAAAATGTAATGTTTATAGAACATGTTCATGTCAACACGCTTGATTATTAGGTAATAGATTCTATGATTTTATTAAAAATATGTAAACAATATAAATGATGAATACATAGCAAAATATTATATCAGTATTATTTCAGAATGAAAATATATATTGAAAATTTTAATATTTAAAATATTCGTTTATTTAAAAACAATAGTGAGTAATGAATATTAATACGATAAAATATAAATATTGTTACACGTACATAAAGGATGGTAATAAATTATTATTTTATGTTGTGTTGTATATTAACGTTAACCACAGAATAAATAATAGTTATCGTTTACTAAAAATATACCTATGCCGTTGTAACTCAGGGGCTAACCGCTTGCCGCGTTAATTTTACAGTACGCGAGCAACCCGTATTCAATCCCCGCCGGCACCAATGAAATTGTTAATTGCAATTTTAAGCGCTGATTTATAACGTGCTCGGTGTCGAAGTATAATATCGTAACAAAACCTGGATGTCAAAATATATTTCGAAACCAACGAGACAAACATTAATTTCATGCCATAAAACCCCCTCAGGGATAAGAGCAGGTCTGTACCCAGCAGTGGGATGCATATAGGCTGTAACTTATCTCCTTAGAGTATTAAACTAACGTTTGACTGGAAAGAATACGGTATCAACATCAATGGCGAGTATATCACTCACTTTCGATTTGCCGACGGTATAGTCCTTATGGCAGAATCGCTGGAGGACCTAAGCACTATGCTCAATGACTTCAATAGTGTCTCCCAACGGATAGGTCTTAAGATGAACATGGACAAAACAAAGATAATGTTTAATGTCCAAGTGACACCTATGCCGGTACTTGTTGGGAGCACTAAGCTCAAAGTTGTTGACGAGTATGTTTACCTGGGACAAATAGTCCGACTAGGTAAGTCCAACTTTGACCGAGAGGTTAATCGACGGATTCAACTCGGCTGGGCAGCGTTCGGGAAGCTACGACACATCTTCTCGTCAGACATACCTCAAAACCTTAAAACGGAATTGTACAACCAGTGCGTGTTGCCAGTGATGACTTACGGAACTGAGACGTGGTCCTTCACTGCTGGCCGTATGAGGAAGCTCAAGGTCGCTCAGCGAGCTATGGAGAGGGCTATGCTCGGAGTTTCTCTGCGTGATAAACTTAGGAATGAGGTTATCCGCAGTAGAACCAGGGTAACCGACATAGCCCAACGGATTAGTAAGTTGAAGTGGCAGTGGGCCGGCCATATAGCTCGAAGAACCGACAACCGATGGGGAAGAAAGATTCTCGAGTGGCAGCCTCGTACCGGTAGGCGAAGTGTAGGGCGTCCCCTCACGAGATGGAGTGACGACCTGGTAAGACATGCAGGAAGTCGATGGATGCAGGTGGCTCGGGACCGTGCTTTGTGGCATTCTTTGGGGGAGGCCTATGTTCAGCAGTGGACTTCTGTAGGGCTGTAATGATGATGACGATGATTAGAATGGAAGTATGGATTGTCAAGAATGATAGATAAACTTTTGAAACCGGTTTACAATCGGCTTTTTGAGGGTGAAACTATACACTCCCGCTCTCTTTCTTACTCTAGTAAATAACGTTTCTGAGTGACCAAAAAGGATAGAAGCACAGGAAAGTGCGATTCCGTGCTGCCAGATGTAGTTCAACCCTAAGCCTTAAAACGGTTTAACTCTATAGTTTGGGTAAAATCTGTAAAATTAGACCGTTTAAAACCCCTATACAGATAACTTTTCCGGTTGATCATGACATTAAAAAATGGTAAAAATATTTCATAGACTAGGCATATTATATATTTTTAAGCATACAGGAACATTATTTCGACAATGATTACGTTCCACATAACATTGAACTGGCAAACTTGGTGATGGAAAATATGCAAGCACTAGAATTAGCTACCTCGCAAAAAAAGAGTGATCCCAAAAAGTGTATTCGTCACATATATACCAAACTTATTCACTTTAAAAACCTCATCATTTTCATTTTCATTACAGCCCTTCACAAGTCCACTGCTGAACATAGGCCTCCCCCAAGGAATGCCACAAAGCACGGTCCTGAGCCACCTGCATCCATCGACTTCCTGCATGTCTTACCAGGTCGTCACTCCATCTTGTGGGGGGACGCCCTACACTTCGCCTACCGGTACGAGGCTGCCACTCGAGAATCTTTCTTCCCCATCGGTTGTCGGTTCTTCGAGCTATATGGCCGGCCCACTGCCACTTCAGCTTACTAATCCGTTGGGCTATGTCGGTTACTCTGGTTCTACTGCGGATATCCTTATTCCTAAGTTTATCACGCAGAGAAACTCCAAGCATAGCCCTCTCCATAGCTCGCTGAGCGACCTTGAGCTTCCTCATACGGCCAGCAGTGAAGGACCACGTCTCAGTTCCGTAAGTCATCACTGGCAACACGCACTGGTTGTACAATTTTGTTTTAAGGTTTTGAGGTATTTCTGACGAGAAGATGTGTCGTAGCTTCCCGAACGCTGCCCAGCCGAGTTGAATCCGTCGATTGACCTCTTGGTCGAAGTTGGACTTACCTAGTCGGACTATTTGTCCCAGGTAAACATACTCGTCAACAACTTCGAGCTTAGTGCTCCCAACAACTACCGGCATAGGTGTGACATGGACATTAAACATAATCTTTGTTTTGTCCATGTTCATCTTAAGACCTATCCGTTGGGAGACACTATTGAGGTCATTGAGCATAGTGCTTAGCTCCTCCAGCGATTCTGCCATGAGGACTATATCGTCGGCAAATCGAAGGTGAGTGATGTACTCGCCATTGATGTTAATTCCGTATCCTTTCCAGTCCAGAAGCTTGAAAACGTCTTCCAATGCAGCGGTGAAGAGTTTCGGGGATATAACGTCACCCTGTCTTACACCTCTCTGCAATTGGATAGGTTTCGTACTCTGGTTCTGTACTCGGATAGCCATCGTAGCTCTACTGTACAAACACTTCAGCACTTCGATATACCGACAGTCAACTTAGCACCGCTGAAGGGACTGCAGCACCGCCCAAATTTCGACGGAATCAAAGGCTTTCTCATAGTCCACATACGCCAGACATAGTGGCAAATTGTACTCTTCGGACTTCTGTACAATTTGTCGTAGGGTATGTATGTGATCTATGGTGCTAAAGCCCTTTCGGAAACCGGCTTGTTCGGGAGGCTGGAAGTCGTCAAGTCTGCGCGCGAGACGATTCGTAATGACTCTCGAAAACAGCACGTAGACGCGGCTCAGAAGGGAAATCGGTCTGTAGTTCTTCAAGAGAGCGTTGTCACCTTTCTTGAAGAACAAGACCACCGCACTTCTGCTCCACGCCTCCGGTGTAATGCCACCATGGAGGACGGAATTAAAGAGCTTCTGAAGGACTTCAAGTACCGGTCTTCCACCCGCTTTCAGAAGCTCCGCTGTAATTCCATCCTCGCCTGGGGCCTTGCCGTTTTTAAGGTGCTGGAGAGCCATTCTAATCTCGCTCAGACTGACGTCCGGGATATCTTCGGAATAGTGTCGAATAAGACTCGCTCTTGGATCGTTACTCACACTTGCGTGTGGCTCCAACGATGACGTGTACAGCTGCCCATAGAACCTCTCAATCTCACTCAAAATCTCAGGTGCCCCGGAAACGATGCTGCCACATTCGGTCTTCAGCCTTGACAGTTGGCTCTTTCTGGCAGACAGATCTCTGGCAAAGACTTTGGAGCCTTGGTTCCGCTCGATCGCTTCTTTAATACGAGCTGTATTGAAGTTGCGTAAGTCTCGCCGCATGAATTTGGAGATCTGTCTGTTCAGTTGCCTGTATGCTGTCAAATCTGTTGAAGAATGTAGCCTCATCTCCCGTCTAACAGCCATGAGATTAAGAGTGTGATCGGAGAGTTTTTGTGTTCTTCTGCGGTGGGTCTTGCAGAACTTAGCTCCGACCGCATGGACAGTTTCCACGAGCTTGTCATTCATATCGTCCACTTCATTGCAGTCTTCTAGGCACTGAAAACGGTTTTGTAACTCGAGCTGAAAGGTTTCGGGACTTTGGATTAGAGCACGAGGGGGACGGAGCGTTGACTTCATCAGACGAGACCTCTCCAACTTAACATTTAGGTTCAGTGAGCCTCTAACCATTCGGTGATCGCTGCCGGTTTTCACCCTCGCGATCACTGAGACATCACTGAACAGTTGTCGTCTGGTCGTCATAATGAAGTCAATCTCATTTTTTGTCGAACCGTCGGGGCTCGACCAGGTCCACTTCCTGTGGGGCCGCTTCTTGAAGAAAGAGTTCATCATAAAGAGTCCCTCCTTCTCCATGAAGTCGGCCAGCTGCTGGCCCCTTGGGTTCCGTTGCCCTATTCCAAATTTCCCTACTTTCAGCTCACCGTTCTCTCTTGTGCCTAGTTTTGCATTGAAGTCTCCCATTAACACCGTATATTGGGTTTTAAAGGAATGCATGGCTCTAGAGATATCCTCATACATTTCCTCCACCTCCTCATCGGGGTGTGCCGAGGTTGGTGCGTAAACCTGTATGACCTTCAGCGAATACCGTTTGGTGATTCTGAGTATAAGGTACGCAACCCTCGTCGACACACTCCCGATCTTTACAACGTTGTTAACGAGAGACTTGTGGACGATAAATCCGACACCTCCTTGGGACAGATGGTCGCCCTCCCGGTGATAGAACAAGTTGCCGGATTCGAGGATTACCGTGTCCTCCCCCTCTCTTCGGACTTCGGATAATCCTATAATATGCCAGCGCAACTTGTTTATCTCTTCTTCCAGCTCCACGATCTTCTCGTCAGTCCTCAGGGTGCGTGCGTTGTACGTTGCCAGGTCGAGTCGTCTAAGGTGGCAACCGAACCTCCACCGGAGATTCTTAGCACCCCCCTGCCCCGCCGTTACCATGGTCGCCACCGTAGCCAGGAATAGCGGGGCCGCCGGGGACTGGGGGCCGTTTATTATTGTCATTGCTCATGGGGGGTATATTGCCATAGTTCCCACGCTTGGCGAGCGGGTTGGCAACCGCAGTTTTTTTATTGTATTTATGCCGTTACCAGGAAGATGCTGCTGCCCATTTCCTGCCTGTTTCCCTTTGTCGCCTTTTACGACACCCACGGGAGGATATGGGGTAGTGGATATTCTTGACCGCCACTACACGGCAGAAAAAAATTTTAAAAACCTACTACCTACTTTTTCAATTTGTTTTAATTTTGGTAATTTTGTATCATTATTTTGTACCTTATGTATTTTTTTAAATTTACTTTGAATGTAATATTACACATTAAACATTTGTTCATTTTTATTTTATTTTATTTGCTAATGTAACTTGCATAAAATTTCATCGACAAATCCATATCGACAAGGCCCTCGCACTAGTTGTTTATGGCTTACGCACCTTAACGATGAGACATTTATGAGAGATTTTCAAGGTTGTGTGCGTTTTGCTTAATCGTGTGCTCATATTATGCTGTGTGCGTGCGTAACGACGTGGCCCAATGTTTACGATTTGCTTAGTGTGCGTTACCTCGCCTCCCGCTAGAAGTGACAGACTTTGTTTGGAACTTTATGCGCATGGCCTCTCCTGTTAGTTGAATACTCTAAGCTTATCTCTTATAATTTGTGTAATTAAAATAAGTTTTGTTACATTAATCTTCATTTTGTTATAATAAATAACACTTGGTTAATTAAATAAAATACTTTATTTAATTTTATATCACGTAAAATATATCAGAAAAAATAGTAATGAGATTTGCAATCCCGAATAATTTTTGTAAAAATATTTCCCAAGCAATGTCAATGTACGTGACCACGTTCTTTTCAATAGGGTTTAGCAATCAGGAGGAGTGCTCCATTGAGATTAAAAATCATTTTATTCGACCGAGCATAAAATCACATTGCTACAAATATGATTAAAATTTTGGTTACGCTTTACGTTTACGACTTTAAACGTTTGCTACCGACCGATCCTTTATCTACCAACTTCAAAAAGGAGACGGTACTCAATTCGACTATATGTTTTTTTATTTGTTACCTCATAACTTTTTTGTGGGTGAACCGATTTCGATTATTGGTTTAAGAAATGACGCATTTTGGCTCGCAACTTTTTCGTGCACCATGGATTTACTTAAAATTTTCACAGAAGGTAGGGAATAGCTCAAGGATCATTGTCTATATCATGCCGCTGTACGCTAGAGCCTTAGGGGTGGTTGCCACCCCATCTCGGAAGTGGAAATTTTTTATTACATTTTAACTATAAGAATCGACGGAAAAAGTAATTTTAAGAAAAAAATGTTATACACGTTTTTTTCGTAAAACTAGTATTTTATGAGTTCATTTGGGAAGGCTTGACCGATTTAGATTCGTTTATCGATGTCACATAGCATATTTTGGTTCTCAGAGTCATCATTATGTTATTGCCATAATAACAGATCTAGATCAAAAGCATTGTGACCTTTCTTCGGGTTCTTTGATGTATGACCCGCGCAATGTGCTTCTCAATCGCTCTGACTCTTCCAACTCTATGCTAATAATCGATTTGTTGAAAGTTTTCTTTTATCTAGAATAGTTATTACTACGCTATTTATTTATATTCTAAAGATCATATACTCTACAAAGAGTCACATAAGCTTGCCCTTTGATTAAGAATTGTATCCAAGTTTTGTGTCCAAGTTAGTTCCTTGCAATTTATGCACTGTAACCGCCCTACCTAATTAACCGCTGAACTACTGCCATGCTGCCACTGGCTAATCTCTCGCTGACCTTGATGTTCATTATTAATATCACTCGTGTACTCACACTTAGTTTTATATATAATATATGCCTCCTGCGTTATTGGGGTCCCCTGGAATAGTGGCAGGTGGGAGATTCTGACCATAGTTGTTTGGTTCCCTATACTAATCTCTTGCATTTATCGCGTACAATTTAATTTTTAATTTAGTTAACATAGTCAGATATACGTTGACGAATTGTAATCCGAACGATTTCCCCATCAGCAAAGTTTCCCTCTAGAGGAACTCGAGTCCTCTCCAGAAATAGCTGATACTATTTCATGCTCAGTTCTCCCACTCGTAAATATTGAGTAGTTAGAGAGATAGACAGATATTTAGAGAGTAACGTAGGAATTATCTATAAAGTTCAAAATAAAAGCAATATTAAAAAAAATTAAAAAACCCACGATTGAAATAGAAATTGTAATCGAAAAAGGAAAGGTTTTTAAAAATCCCTCGACTAAATGAAAGTAGGTCACGAAAGATAAAAATAAAAAGCGTTTTCATGAGGTCTGTCATAATAAACAACTAATCATGACTTTCCTTTTTTTATAGGAGAGGCGGCAAACGAGCATATGGCTAAACTGATGGTAAGTGACTACCGCCGCCCATAACAAATGCAACACCAGGGGAATTGCAAGTGCGTTGCCGGCCATCTAGAAAGGAGTAAGCTTTTTTCTTGAAAGTTCCTAAGTCGTATCGGTCCGAAAAAATCGCCGGTAGTCAATTATTCACAGAGAGGTCGTACGCGGAAGAAAACTTCTAGTGAAACGTACAGTGGTGCACCGCCAAGCATTCAGATGGTGTGGATGGTATCGGAAGATTTGCCGCGATGGGCTTTCGTGAAATTTGGCAGCTGGGATTAATCCGAACAATTCCTTAGGACACTCCCCGTGATAGATGCGGAAGAAAATGCAAAGGGACGTAACATCTCTTCGCAGTGCTAGTGAATCGAGCTGATCGGAAGGTACTCGGTCGTCAACGATTCGAGCCGCTCGGCGCTGGATGCAGTCAAGTGGAAGGAGCTGGCACTGGTAAGCCCCAGCCCAGAGATGGGAACAATATTCCATATGAGGCTGAACCTGCGCCTTGTAAAGTTGCATGTGGTGTGCTCCGCTCTGCTGAGCAGGCCAAGCTTTTTAGAGGCCAATTTGGCTTTCTCATCCAAGTGACCACGAAACTTCACGTCACTCAATATGTCTATACCGAGGATTCGGATACTGGCTGAGGCAAAAAGGGGAGTGCCTTGAAACTGAGAAGATACGGCAAAGGCGTTCTTTTTAGCGGTAAACGTGCAAACTTGTATCTTCTGAGGATTAATCTGGACTAGATTTAGTCGCCCCTAATCCGAGTTTTTGTTCAGCAAATACTTGACTTCAGACACAAGTTTGTTCCGGTACTCGGCGACTTTTTCCCGAGAAATATTGGTACGGCCGGTATATAGAGCATCACCAGTGCTGTCATCCGCACAACAACGAATGTTACAGGTTTGCAATATATCATGTATATGAAGCAGCGTTTCCTTAGTACTTCCTACTTTTGTATACTTATTTGTTTGTCCGAGCGATGATACATCAATAATATCAAATATACAGTGTTGGGAATGAGGGTAAAAAATAAAAGGAAATGCGAACAAATGAAGCCTCACCTTCGATTTGCCGACGATATAGTCCTTATGGCAGAATCGCTGGAGGACATAAGCACTATACTCAATGACCTCAATTTTTTTTATAGAGAAGGGTAACAAACGAGCACACAGTCCACCTGATGGTAAGTGGTTGCTACGGACCATAAAATTTACATCTATTCTCGATTACGAATCAAAATGCAGATGCGTTGTCACTCGTGAGGGCTAAGATGGAATGCCTTGTTTCCAGTAAAAAGGGTCTCCGGTTCTCTACACTCACCATACAAAACACAGCAGCGTTACGCTGCTATTTTACTCTGGTATTCTGTGAGAGCGTGGTCCTTCCCCGGTCGAGCTGACCCATTCGTGCTACAACCATAATATAGCTGCAGCATGGCTCTACCACGTATGAGATCACTCAATAGTGTTTACCAACGGATAGGTCCTAAGATTAACATGGACGAAACAAAGATCATGTTTAACGTCCATATCACACCTATACCGGTACTTGTTGGGAGCACTAAGCTCGAAGTTGTTAACGAGTATGTTTACCTGGGACAAATAGTCCGACTAGATAAGCCCAACTTCGACCAAGAGGTAAATCGACGGATTCAACTCGGTTGAGCAGCGTTCGGTAAATTACTGCACATCTTCTCGTCAGATATACCTCAAAACTTGGAAACGAGACTGTACAACCAGTGCGTGTTGCCAGTGATGACCAATGGAACGTGGTCCTCCACTGATGTCCATATGAGGAAGCTCAAGGTCGCTCAGCGAGTTATGCAGAAGACTATGCTCGGAATTTCTCTCATAAACTTAGAAATGAGGATATCGGCAGTAAAACCAGAGTGGCCGACATAGTCCAACGGATTAGTAAGCTGAAGTGGCAATGGGCCGGCCATATAGCTCGAAGAATCGACAACCGATGGAAACAAAGATTCTCGAGTGGTGGCCTCGTACCGATGCACGAAGTGTAGGGCGTCCCCCCACTAGATGGAGTGACGACCTGGTAAGACTTGCAGGAAGTCGATGGATGCAGGTGGCTCAGGACCGTGCTTTGTGGCATTCCTTGGGGTAGGCCTATGTTCATCAGTGGACTTGAAGATTGAAGGGCTGTCATGATGATGATGAACAAATGAATGTAAAATGGTAATCTTCCACTTGTTTTAGCCGTATAAAATATCGCACAGCCGAATATGAGGCATTACTGCGCCCCCTTTTATCTAAAAAGGGTCGCTTCCGATTCGGCAATGCCTCATAAGCCAATGCCAGTCTCACAGGTGGTGTTTAGTGGGTAGGCACTTAGGTTAGGTTAGGTTAGTCGCAGTGAGTCCCACATAACCACGAGAGCCGGCTGTCGTGGTATGCTTCGAGCATTCACCACCTCCCTTCCTCATTTTCCGGAGGGTAGCACTTTCAATTGCTTAAGGGCGCAAAAAAAAACTAAGATGCCTCTTAGTTTTTTTTGCGCAGTCTGTAATTCTAAGAATCCCACTGTCGTTACTATGCCCGTTGGGGTATTTCACTAATGTAGGCAAGGAAGATCGTGTTACTGAAAGGCTGTCCTGTGCTACATTGAGATAGGTAGTGTTGCTGTTGGCTTCCATACTTTGGCCTGATAGTAAGCAGGGTTTGTTACCGAGTAGTGTTCTTTTATTTAAATACTTTTGAGAATAATTTCTAACATCAGAAGTGAAATAATTTCTTACATCAGAAGTGGAACAGTTTTGACAATAGTTATTACAGATATTTACCTACTTATTAGGTAAAATAATTACTCAAAAATATTCGTCAGGGCTACCATTCCCGCTCTGAAACCAACTTAAAATTTTGCATTGTCATGAGACTTGTGATTAATTGAAATTACTTTGGGTACGTAAATAAATGTTGTCTTTACCTTCAAGAAACGAGCTTACTCTTTTATAAAAGGCCGGCAACTCACCTGCAATTCCCCTCGTGTTGCAGTTGTTCATGGGCGGCGGTCGACACGTAGCTTCAGGTGAACCGCATGTTCGTTTGCCCCTCTTCTTTTAAAACAATGAGTCTTACTACCTAGTATACGATGTATCTTGAATATTATTATTTGTTTATTATTTCTACACTTACTATTTTTCAGCCACTACGTCATGCAGATATGTACTTTACTGCAGGTTTTTAAGTCATAAGTACAATATTTGATAAAATATGTCGAAGATATTAAAAGTCCACCATTTCACACTTGAGCAGAGTGGCGGAGTAATTACTTATTTGTCTCAAAAATGAAGGAAGACCTATACCCAGCCCTGGTAAGTAGATATATATATGGAGATATATGGGGGCCCCACTGAAGCTTTGCGTCGAGAATGATGCCAAGAATAACAGTGGATACAACAGGGCTCAGTTCCTCTCCATTTAAAAACACATTAGTATTCAGATTTTGAACATTCGTTGTTGTAAATTTAACACAATTAGTTTTGTCTCCGTTTAAATGTAGATTATTAACGTTAAACCAATGCACTAATTTTGATATAGCATTATTTAATTCGTCACATTTAAATGATCAACGTTAAAGTTTAAAAATTAAAGAAGTATCATCATCAAATAATACTATATCTTGATTATCTATTATATATATATATATATATATATATATATATATATATATATATATATATATATATATATATATATATATATATATATATATATAGAACTTTAATATAACTTTACTTGCTTTTAAATACAATATTGGATAAGTTTAATCTCCTTTCCTTAACTAATAAAATCTTTTAGTGGATAAATATTAAAGAGATGTTGCTGGAACAATTAAATTTTCTCTAAAATTTACGTAATAATTCTACCTAATCCTTTATTGCTACTAAGCAGTCTTATTGCTGATACAACGATTGTTTGCCGAAATTCCTTATACTGAAATTTGTTAGAATACCAACTTTAGCTAACATTATTTCGTACTATTGTGTCGTTATTATAAAGAATAACATTCATTAAGCAGCCTCTTAAAGTTCACTTCTGAACAAAAGCCTTTTCAACCATTCGCCAGCTGGCAAACATTTCTAGACGACTACTAAAACAAAAATATTATTGCCCGCGTGACAACAGAAATACCTACTTGTTAATTTTTCCGCGGTAACTTTTATTCTCTTCCTGTAGTAAAAAGTTTATCTTATATACTTATACTATATTCATCCAAATTCGTTTCGCCCACTCATAGCATGTTAGCTATAGGGCATGCTTTGGCCACATACAAATGACGTAATTACTCGTAAAAAAATCGGTTCATGTATTTTTGAACGCATTGCTACAAACCTTGATAGGATAAAATAAATAAAATAATATCAGCGGCAGTTGGTTAAACGGCCAAAGCAAATCAGCTAAATGTCCGCACATTTATATATTACACCTTCATTGGACTCAGGGATTTATTAAAAAACAACTGATGATAATGATTCTATAGAAA
Source organism: Parnassius glacialis (assembly GCA_033319125.1). Lineage (NCBI taxonomy): Eukaryota > Metazoa > Arthropoda > Insecta > Lepidoptera > Papilionidae > Parnassius > Parnassius glacialis. The sequence continues at coordinate 16,594,845 of JAVANC010000027.1, read as the reverse complement.
AAAGGAGTTAAAGGAGTCCACTGGATGACGACAAATGATCCATTAAAACCCGCGTGAAAGAACATATTATAACTAACGTGAGGCACCGAATCTCTGGGAAGTATGCAGTCTGTGAACATGTTGAAGATCGTCCCCGCCATTACATCAGATTTGATAAACCACAAATCCTCGCAAAAGAACACCTATTCCTACTTATTATGATACGCGAGTCTATTGAAATTAAAAATCCGAACTGCCATCTGTTTGGGATACTATAATTAAAATTAAAAATTTTGTACAACCGACTTCAATTAAATTATTAAGAATAACTCAAAAACTATTAATCAGACCTTAATCAATCATGTTTATGGGATTACGTATGAAACACCAGCTTTCAAATAAAAAAAGAATCATCGGTTCACCCAGTAAAAAGTTATGAGGTAACACAAATAATAAAACATACATTCGAATTGAGTACCGTCTCCTTTTTGAAGTCGGTAGTATATTACTCGCCTCGTCATCGGTTGAAAATATGTATGTTCTTCCCATCATCATTCATCATCATTACAGCCCTTCACAAGTCCACTGCTGAACATAGACCTTCCCCAATAAATGCCACAAAGCACTGTCCTGAGCCACCTGCATTCATCGACTTCCTACCTACTTACCAGGTCGTCAATCCATCTAGTAGGGGGCACACTACACTTCGCCTATCGATACGAGGCTGCCACTCGAGAACCATTTTTCCCCATCAGTTGTTGGTTATTTGAACTCTATGGCCGGCCCATTTCCACTTCAGCTTACTAATCCGTTAAGCTCTGTCAGTCACTCTGGTTCTACTGCGGATATCCTCATTTCTATGTTTATAATGCAGTAAAACTCGCTTAGCGACCTTGAGCTTCCTCATACGGCCAGCAGTGAAGGACCACGTCTCAGTTCCATAAGTCATCACTGGCAACACGCACTGGTTGTACAGACTCGTTTTCAAGTTTTGAGGTATACCTGACGATAAGATGTGACGTAGTTTCCCGAACGCTGCCCAGCCGAGTTGAATCCGTCTATTGACCTCTCGGTCGAAGTTGGATTTACATAGTCGGAATATTTCGTCAACATCTTCGAGGTTAGTCCTCCCAACAACTACCGGCATAGGTGTGACATGGACATTAAACGTGATCTTTGTTGTGTCCATGTTAATCTTAATACGTATCCGTTGGGAGGTACTATTGAGGTCATTGAGAATAGTGCTTAGGTCCTCCAGCGATTCCGCCATAAGGACTATATCGTCGGCAAATCGAAGGTAAGTGATGTATTTGCTATTGATGTTAATACAGTATCCTGTCCAGTCCAGTAGCTTGAAAACGTCTTCCAATGCAGCGGTGAATAGTTTTGGGGATACAACGTCTCTTGTCTTACACATTTCTGCAGTTAGATAGGTTTCATACTCTGGTACACGGATAGCCATCGTAACCCATTTTGTACAAACACTTCAGTCCATCAATATACCTACAGTCAACTTGGCACCGCTGAAGGGATGGCAGCACCACCCAAATATCGACAGAACTTCTCATAGTCCATATTCACAAGACAAAGTAGCAGATTGTACTCCTCGATCTTCTGTACAATTTGCCGAAGGGTATGCATGTGGTCTATGGTGCTAAAGCCCTTTCGGAAACTGGCTTGTTTGGGAGGCTGAAAGTTGCCAAGTCTACTTGCGAGATGATTCGTAATGACTCTCGAAAATATCACGCATAGACGCGTCTCAGAAGGGAAATCTGTCTGTAGTTCTTCAAGAGAGCGTTGTCGCCTTTCTTGAATAACAAGACCACCGTACTTCTGCTCCACGCCTCCGGAGTAGTGCCAGCATGGAGGACGGAATTAAAGAGCTACTGAAGGACTTCAAGTACCGGTTTTACACCCGTTTTTACAAGATCTACTGTAATTCCGTCCTCGCCCAGTGACTTGCCATTTTTAAGGTGCTGGAGAGCTATTCTAATCTCGCTCAGACTGACGTCCGGGATATCAACTGAGTAGTGTCAGATAAGACTTGCTCGTGGATCGTTACTCACATTTGCGTGTGGCTCCAATGATGACATGTACAGATGCTCATAAAACCTCTTAATCTTACTTAAAATCTCAGGTGTCCCGAAAACGATGCTGCCACATTCGGTCTTCAGCTTCGACAGTTGGCTCTTTCTGGCACACAGATCTCTGGCCAAGACTTTGGAGCAAAGACTTTGCAAATAATTCTTCAATACAAGGTGTATTGATGTTGCGTAAGTCCCGGCGCATGATTTGGAGACCTGTCTGTTCAGTTGTCCGTATTAAATTTTCTGAACAATTCAGCTTCATTTCCCGTCTAACCATGCCATGAGATTAAAACTGTGATGGGAGAGCTTTTGTGTTCTTCTATGGCAAGTTTTGCAAAACCTAGCTCCGACAGTTTACACGAGCTTGTCCTTCATACCGTCCACTGCATTGAAATCTTCTAGAAATTGAAAACGGTTTTATTAACTCGAGCAAAAAGGTTTCGGGACTTTGAATTAGAGCACGAGGGGGAAGGAGCGTTGACTTCATTAAACGAGACCTCTCCAACTAAACGTTTAGGTTCAGTGTGCTTCTAACCATTCGGTGATATCTACCAATTTTCTCCCTCGCGATCACCGAGACATCACTGAACAGTTGCCGTCTAGTCGTTATAATAAAGTCAATCTAATTTTCTGTCGAACCGTCGTGACTCAACCAGGTACACTTCTTGTGGGGCCGCCTCTGGAAGAAAGATTTCATCATATAGAGTCCCTCTTTATCCAGGAAGTCGGCCAGCTGCTGACCCCTTGGGTTCCGTTGCCCTATTCCAAACTTCGCTACTCTCAGCTCGCCGTTCTTTCTTATGCCTAATTTTGTGTTGAAGTCTCTCATTAACATCGTATAGTAGGTTTTGGAGGAATGCATGGCTTTAGAGAAATTCTCATACATTTCCTTCACCTCCTCATCGGGGTGTGCCGAGGTTGGTGCATAAACCTGTATTACCTTCGGCGAATAACGTTTGGTGAATCTGAGTATAAAATACGCAACCCTCGTCGACACACTCACAATCTTTACAACGTTGATGACGAGAGACTTGTGGAAGATGAATCCGGCACCGCCTTGGGATAAATAGTTGCCATCCCGGTGTTATAACAAGTTGCCTGGTTCGAGGATTACCTTGTTCTCCCCCTCTCTTCAAAAAAAATTATAATATTAAAGAAATAATCTTCCCCATTGGTCCGTAAAAATCCGCTGCTGGGCATTGGGTTTCGTTGTAGAGAGGACTTGTCTTTATCGTCATGTTTGGCAAGGGGAATGACGACCGTAGTGCAAGACGTCTCGTACTTTTTACTCTGCTATCCGTCTCCGGCCTGGGTATTTTACGGCTGAATTAAACGAGAAGGTTATATAGCCATTTATAGAAATATTGGTATATTTATATTGCATCGGTCGTCAACTCATATGCCACCCACGCAACAAAATAAGGTTTTGGAAAGTATAAATGTTAAATTTACAGCCATACTGCTCGGCAAAAGCCTCCCCTCATTTCTGAAAGGGTTTTAGGGCAAGGAAATGTCCGCCAGGCTGCCCCAATGCGTATTGGCGAACTTCACGTCTTCGAACTTTTTTTTATTTCTCAGACATGCAGGTTTCCTCACGATGTTTTCCTTCACCGCCGAGAACGTGGTAAATCAGCACTAAAAATTGCAGTTACAGTTGTTGCTCGCGTACTGCGAAATTAACAGGGAGCACTAACCATCTGAGCTACCATGGTTTTGGAAAGTATATTAAATATTATATTGAATATAGAATCGACAATAATTGATACCATGCTATTTATAAGTATTTTTGAAGCGAAACTTCTTTATCGACGTAGTGTAGAAATTAATTATGGCATTAAAAAACAACAACGTCACGTTTTTTTAACGTTTTCTTGTAACGTTTCACCACCGGGGCTGCATGAGTTTACTATTATTTAACCTATTTGTGTATAATATAAAATATTATATTAAACCAAAAAATACTGTATAACATACATTGTAAATTATTATTTAAAAACTTCACCCAAAAATTATTATTGTGAAGAGACAGACTTTTCCGAACCTGTAGTAAAGGCAAGTGACTAGTAAAAGCACAAAATTTGTGGTAAAGGTATCAAGTGTTTTTAGTAATCTAATTTGCATAAAAAACTAAAATTTTTATACACTGTTCATACAGTATTTATTATTTCAACAAGATATCGTTTATATTAGAAACTATCTGTTACCCCGCCAACTTTATTGGGCCTTTATTTAGGTACCGATGTAGACTCGGCACATACCAAATTACATTAAAATCTCATTAGCCTTTTGAGGGTGATTGAATGACAAACACATTTTTGAGGATATTAGAGATATTATTAGCCTTGTACGTATTAGAATAATACACCTGCACTAAATAATTCTGTTTTTCGCACCTAATATTAAGAATCAATATTTCTTAACAAAATTCAATTAACAGGTTTTATTTTTTGTGTTACTCAAATATTTTCTTTACGTGGCGTTATCGTCGTAAGCATAAAATGAAAAATGTTAATAAACAAGAGGGATTGGTGTCGGTGACCCCCAAACATAATTTCGTCATTTCCTCCTGGTCCGTACTCCTAATAAATACAATACCCTTCCTTGATTTGTATCGCGTCTAAGGGGAACTTGGGGTCAAGGATCAATGGCGGCTAACGAAACAGTATAGTAAAATTTTCAGATCTCTCTTGTCAACTTGTTACACCATAAAAAATTAAACAATTTTTTGTTTATGAATGTAAAATTATTCTTATTTTTATTCTGAAAAGTTATTATTTGTATAAGTTTTTACCTCGACCAACAATAATTATTAAAAATATTATTAAACCAAAATATTTTACTAAAATTGATTTAATACTTTTAGTTAGATGTTATAAAGGAAAAGCACAAGAAATAATTCATGGACAGCGTCAAAGGCGCGATACGTCTGGTAATGCAAATATCCATCCGCCCGCCAAGTGTAACGATTAAGTCAAATCCTTCCTGAAACGGGAAGGGTTCATACCCAGCAGTGAACAATTATGGACAGACAATGAAAAGTAATAATTTTTTTTATAATTATAATAATAATAATAATAAATGGCGTAGGGAAGTGACGACCCCATCGCCCGCTGACGTAACGGTTATGTGACAAAACTGCTACGTCAGCGCAGTCAGTCAGCACCTTGCCAAGAGGTGTTAGCGCCGTGCCTCGGCAAAATTGAAGGTGCAAAGGCCCGCTTGTGCACATGGCCTCACCATAAAACGGTGCCGGGTTTGGGCGTCTCCCGTTAACTGACGCCCAATATATGGATGATGGAACAAAGAAGATTGCGCAAAGGGCCGCTACCTGGAGGTCGCCAGGGCGCGTCTGGAGCTGGCGCTAGACGCGACAGCATGCGAACCGCCAGCCGAGCGCGAGGAGCTGCACGACCACCCAGCAGCCCCTCGCATCCATCATCCCCACCAGCTGGCTTGGTGTTGGCAGGGCCTTCGCGGGCCCAGCAATCGGCACCCGCCACTGGTGGAGTACGCCGCATGCGTTGGTCAATGAAAATGAATTGCAACGCATTGCGGGCGTATTTTGGGGCGAAAGGGGGAGAAATTGGAGGTTTTGCGTATCGGGCTAGGATGCATCGACTTTTTGCTGAGCTGGAGCCATCTATAACCGTCACCGAGCAAAACCTGGCAGACCGAGTTCGGTACATCATGCGTTCAAAAATATTTGATGACGCCGAACTCGAACGGCTACGACGTGAGGCTATTCCTTTGTCGAATGAAAATACTACGACAGGAGATGCGGCTCTACGAGTTGCAGAGCAACCGGCACATGAAGATGCCGCCGTAGATCTTCTTGTGGTTGACTCAGGCGACGATGGAATAGTCGCCCAGGAACAAGAGCAAATGAGGAGCATATTGGAAGAGGCGATTAGGGAAACGCGCAGAACGCCTCTCGAGAATCGACCGCGACTTCCCCGTATACAAGCAAGCGGAATCGGGCTGTCGTAAGGGCTCTCAACCCAATGCTGGTGACCTATTTGGAAGCCAGCTGGGACCTTTGCGATACGGACTCAATTCTTTTTGGCGCCGCACTGGCAATTTGCCGTATTATTGGCGCCAAACTTCCCACGGCTGGACGCGCTACTAGAAAAAACTAAGTAGTGCCATCCCAGCCTGGAGAAGAAGGATTTAGGACCGTATCGCAAAGGCAAGGGCCCTCATCGGCAGGCTGATAAGCTTCAGGTCGGGCAATAATAGGCCGAGAATTGTGCGCACCGTCAGGATGGCGTTTGCTGGGTGTTTGTCCCAGCCGGATATAACGCAAAAACTGACGGAGCGCATAGACGACCTGAAGCAGAGAATCGCTGCTTGGGGGAAGCGGATTCGGCGATATACCGAGAGGTCGACACGGTTCAACCAGAATCGTCTCTTCCAGAGTGATTAGAAGAGGCTCTATGAATCATTGGAGCGACCAATGGTACGTGGAACGGGCCCAGCACCGAATCAGGCCGACACTATCGCATTCTGGCGCGGGCCTGTGGTCAGAGCCCGTAAACCACAGCGAGGGCCCTTGGACGGAAGTTGTGGCGAGTCAGTGTGCGAATGTTACGCCCATGGACCCCGTCATCATAACGCCGGATGACGTAGCTGAGGCGGTCCGTAGGGCCCCGAACTGGAAAAGCCCGGGACTCGACGGACTGCATCACTACTGGCTGAAGGGGTTCGTGGTGTGTCACGCTGTGCTCGCCCGACAGTTTCAAGAGGCTCTCGACCAAAAGTCGCTCCCGAGCCTCTTCACTACTGGGATCACTCATTTGGTTCCTAAAGACCGTAATTCCACAGACCCGAGCAAATAGCGCCCCATAACGTGTCTACCAACCATATACAAGACACTTACATCCATTTTGAGCGCGAGAATCACTCGTCACCTGAACTCAAATCAGGTGATGTCGTGCGCTCAAAATGGATGTCGGGGCGGTGGTCGTAGAACCAAGGAACCACTCCTCATTGACGCGGTCATTGGCAAAGCGGTTAAACGCAACCGTCGGAACCTCTCCGCCGCCTGGATAGACTATAAAAAGGCATTCGACTCGGTGCATCATACATGGCTTAAGAGGGTCCTCGAGCTGTACAGGGTTGACTGTACAGTTCAAGACTTCCTCGGGCAGTGTATGGGGCAGTGGAGTACGATCCTTTGTCATCTAGGCGAGCGGATGATGGCTGCGGAGAACCACATAAGGATAAGAAGGGGTATCTTCCAGGGCGACTGTTTGAGTCCAATATGGTTCTGCCTCTCTCTGAACCCTCTTACTACATTACTGGAGGGTTCCGGGAGGGGATTCCAGCTTCGGAGAGGAGGTACAAAAGTGACCCACCTTTTCTACATGGATGATCTCAAGTTATTCGCCTCCAGTCGCTCCCATCTTATGGAATTGCTAAACATCACGTGTGATTTTAGCAATTCTATTGGAATGGAGCTGGGGACGGATAAGTGTGCGATCCTCCATGTCGAAAGGGGAAGGGTTGCTAACTCTGAGGGCATAGACTTATCTATGCCCATCAGCATAAGAACCCTTTCCGAGGCTGAAACATACCGATACCTGGGTATGTCACAGAACATCGGTGTAGATGAGGCGGGTATGAAACAGTCAGTTTGCGATGTGTTTTATGCACGCTTGACCAAAGTGCTTAAAAGCCTTTTGTCCGGTGTGAATAAGACGCACGCATATAACGGTTGGGTCATGCCTGTTCTCATGTATACCTTTGGCATACTCAGGTGGACTCAGACCGAACTGAACGCTCTGGACAGAAAAGTCCGCACTATAATGACGTCCCACAGGATGCATCATCCGAGATCGTCAGTAATGAGGATGTACTTGCCGCGGAAGCATGGAGGACGCGGCTTTTTAAGCGCGCTTACTATGCATAATCGCGAAGTGTGCAGCCTCCGTAATTACTTTCTGACGAGAGCGGATGATCCATACTATACGGGCGTTATTTGTTGTGATAAAGGACTTACCCCTCTATCCTTAGCCAACGAGCAATGGCAAGACCCGGCAGTACAGAGCATTTCCGACCGGGAGACCGTATGGAAGGAGAAAGAGCTCCACGGGAGGTTCTACAAGGCTCTACATGAGCCTTTCGTAGACACAGTCGC
>JAVANC010000027.1:16547039-16586543 GCA_033319125.1 Parnassius glacialis | reverse complement strand
GATGTTCTAGAGAAAACTACTGCTATAAAAAAACATAAAAAAATCATGCAAGTAAAATTTAAAATAGTCATGATACTCTTGACAAAAACTTAAGCTCATAGCATAAAAGATACGTTACAATATCAAAATTCATTACGAATACGTAATGTGGTTCGCTGAGCCCGAAAGTAAGAGGGTTTTGTTCCAGAATTTAAGCTGCTCACCATTGTGCGGCCCGTTTTGAATATCACGTGTGGATTTTGTGAATAGGATTGCACAAGAAATGTGTAATTGGGTTAAGAGACCTTTGTGTAACAGCGATAAATTTCAATGAAGTAACCTATCCGAAAAGGACTGTGAAATTTGAAATTTCCCTTCAAATTTTATTTCTACAAAGGATTATATTACGCTTAACATAGACAGCATAATAATTTTACTAGGGGGTGCTAACAGCCAAAGTTATTGGAATAAAATAATATTTTACAGAGTAAATTTAAAACAATTAAATGTTAAACGCAATAGAACCCGTAAAAAATAGCTTTTTCAATGTGTAGTATTCGCGCTTCTTCAATCCTGGAAAAAAAAAATCCAATCCTACTTTAAAATCCCAATACTAGGAGTTATAAGTTGTTATGTAATAATGCTGAAATCTTTAACTGGTGAAAGGCTGGTATCTGCTTTAGATTTGGAAGTACTCGTATCAAAAGAAGAAAACATGTAATCGTGGTATATTTTTTGGCTAGGAACTATATTATTTTTTGCTAAGGAACGATATTAAAAGATATGGAATATAATAATCATAATCATCATGCTTAGTAGAGAAACAGCAGACATTTCGCACTTCGCTACTTTGTTTCACAGATTTCTTTCAACGATTCCATCATATTAGAGATGACATAAATTTTTCCAACCTTAACATGAATGAATTTTGCAAAATCCGTTGAACAAATTACGAGTAAGAACATCTTCACTCCCACTAGTGTGATCAAATTCTACTGGAAAGCAAAAAAAGCTTTCTAATTTTTTTTTTAACGTAACCCCACACTATGATTTCTCCTGTATCGTGGAGGAAGTTTACAAACATAAATTGCACAAGGACAAAGATCCAGATCCGGACCAATTATTTGTAGGCAATACAAATATCTGTTCCGTGCGGGAATTGAACCCGCGGTCCCAAGCTTGAGGAGGGTAGTATTAGAGTCACCCCCACTTCCATTTCCTGCCGGACGTGCTTAGCTTTTTTTATAAATTTTTAAAAATCTCATTTTGAGGTTATGTTTTCGTAATGTTTTTGACAATATAAATCTGATTTGTGGGGGCAGAGAGTTTGGGGAGGGTAGCCCAACGCCACACAACGTGGCGCAGTCGAGGGAAGCTCGGTCGACGGAGCCCCGCTTTGCCGGGCTCCTATTTCTGGATAGTTTATGACAAAATAACCACGAAGGGGATAGAGGGATCTGTTCGCTCGCATCGCTCGCTCACTCGACCCCGCCATCCCCTTCTAACCCTAACCTGTCCGAGTCGGGGTGCCCTAAGTCCCGAGCTCGCTTTGCTCGCTCTTGCACCAAATAAAACACCAAAATGTTAACTTTTATAATTTATTTAATAAGCAAACATATTTTATAACTTCTACCATTTCCAAAAAACTTCGTAAAATAGCAAGCAATCGGTCTGCAGAGGGGGTAGCGAAGTCGTCCAAACACAGGAGGCAGATAATAACAATAAGGAGCGCATTTACGTAAACTCGGAAGCAACGGAATGATGCTTATGACGCGAATCGCGAAGTCAAGTATAAACGTAGTGATTATATTATCTTTGGTCGAGTATATCTGTTACTGATTCAATCTCAACTGAGTCAATGTCAAAAGTTCCGTTTCAGGTATTAATTAGTGCTCTTGGTAGAGAGTAATTATGCTCTGTGTCAGTGATTTAAGAATATTTTTAGAAAACTATATTAAATATTTCGACGAAGCTCCGGCAGCTAAAATTGCACGGGGGCGCTTGAGATAAGCCCCTTAACCCCCCCCCCCCCCCGTCCCTAGTGACAGACTTCTCAAATTCAGGCGACTTGATTCTATACCCAACCCGTCAAAATATTACTAAGGCTTTCTTTTTATTACCCGCATATATTTCTCTTTATTTTACTAGTGCTTAGCAATCGGGTAGAGTGCTATGTACAGAAAAAATATGTGTAGTACAGATAACAATAGATAAACGACTGCACAGATTAATATTTTGGATATATTCCAATAACTTCTACATTCAACAAATGCAATTTTAACCAAATTAAAGATACGACTAAATATACATATTAAACGTCGCCATAGTAAAAGTATTTCGGCTTCACAACCTACAGTAGTAATTCATAACTTTATTAGTAATTTCTCTAATGATATAAATTTTTACCTTTTTTCGGAACAAATTTACAATCATCATTGTAATGTACCAGTGGTTAAAATTATTCCTAGAGGTGCGCGGATGTAGCATGCTAAAGCATTGCTAGGCACTATTGCCACACACTACTACAAACAAAATAATTTCACTAATAGTGACAAGAATGGGGCATGGCAAAATTATTTTCTTTCGCGTATTCCCATTTTATTCTGATAAAAGAATAAATATAAATATTTACACATAAATAAATCAATTACGTTTCCACTAATAGATACATCTTTTCAAAATTAGGATTACCCAATTAATACTCATTTATCTTGACCTCGCCCTAAATTTGATTAAAAAGTCGAAAGTAATGGATAGCGACTTAAACATTGCATCCTGTATTTTATTCCCAAACGACATCCTGGCACATCGTAACGTCGAAACTCTTGAAGGCTTCGGCTTCGTCGGTCCATCCTTCTCAAAGTTTGCTGCTGCCTCCATAGACAACTATACAACCTTTAGAAGAAAAATAACACTTTAGAAGCTATTATGTTACTTTCGAATGGCTATGTTGGCGGCATTGACGGAATTACGCCTTCATTAAAATCTTTAAAAAAATTACGATCATTAAAATCTTGTAACTGCTTCCAGTTGGTTCCACATTTCGATACTATACTTCCAAAGTGAGCTTGCAGGTACATAATTGCTAAACTTAAGACAAAATATCAGCCTACTCAACTAAGCTTTGGCACTAGAGGTAGCTGTGAGGTAGTGGTATATTCAGCGCGTACATTTTAACAAACTCTGATGCAGGTTTTCTTGTATAGGTTGACCTAAGGAATGCTTTTAACTCTATCGATAGGGTACAGGTACCCGTACAGTAGTTACAGTTAAAATACTAACTTATTTTACGAAAACCACATAATCGATTCTGCTGTTGGTGTTGAGCAAGATGAACCGTAGGTCCGAACCATTAGAAACCATTAGGCACTTATCAGTTTAAGAATTGAATCCATTATTTCAAATTTGAAATCCAGCTCAATGACTGGTAACTGGACGAGGATACAGTGGGAGATAGAGCAGATGACATCCTCAGTGATCTTACTCATATTTTTCAAAATTTTAAAAATATTGGTTTTGGACTAGATAGCAATAATTTTATTTTTCAATAACTTATCTAGCTCTAACAGCGATAAGGTGCTAGGTTTTTGATAGTATTAACATGTTTTTAAAAAAAATTTGATCAGTTTTAAATCACGTTGATAACTTGTATATCTTAAACTCCCACATTGCTCTTAATATTTTAAAATATTGTCTCCTTGTTCCTAGATTTACATACTTACTCCGCTTAAGTCCAGTCTGGATATCTTCGGATATTTTAAAAGATATTGATAATAATCTTAAAACAGCTATAGAAAAATTCTAAATTTAGCCTGGATTCAACCTACTGTTGCGCGCCACTATTAATGTCTGGTATATGGCAACACTAGTTACACTAGCGCCCTCTAGTACCGAGTAGCAGAACTAGGAGAGTCAAGATCCTTCCAGAAATTTCTGGACCGATATGTACTCGAACATTCTAGGTGTCGCTACAGTAGAATGTTCTGGAAACTATCTGAGGCCCTATATAAGGCTGGTATAGACCACGACCGAGTGAGTATTGAATTGGCGATACAAGAGAATACTTAGAAGCGAAATAACTGCGAACTAAAGTGATTGAGTTTTATTATTAGTGTGGTTTTAGATTGTAATTAGTGTTGTGTGATTAAAGTGTCAATTTTGGTAATTTAATCGCAGTTTTTAATTGTCTCGAACCCCAAGCTCGTACACTACTTTACCTATAAAATTTTTGTGGTATTGGTGTATTCACTATTCAAACGGCAAGTTAGCTTTTTGAGGTATGTAGTGTCGGGAGAAGGTATCGCACGGATCCAGAGAAAATTGCCGCTATCAAGGAGTGGCCGGTTCCAAAAGACAAGAAACAGACAGGTTAGAGCATTTTTGGGTTTGTGCTCTTATTATCGGTGATTTGTGAAGAACTTTGCGGATATAGCCAAACCTCTGCACAAGCTAACCGAGGAGAAGCAACATTTCTGCTGGGATGAAAGTTGCGATATTGCATTCCAGGAGCTCAAGTACCGTCTATGCAAAACACCTATTTTGGGGTACCCTGATGCGGGCAAGGAATTCATAGTTGACACAGATGCAAGTGATATAGTACTTGGCGGTGTGTTGTCTCAACGGAATGGTGATCAAGAGATTGTGATAGCGTACTTCAACAAGTCGTTGTCAAAGCCGGATAGGAACTATTGTGTCACAAGACGGGAACTGCTTGCTGTGGTAAAGTCCTTGCAGCATTTTAGCAAATATCTTTTGGGGCGGAAATTCTACTTAAGAACAGGACCATGCTGCACTGAAATGGCTATTACAGTTCAAAAATCCGGAAGGGACAAGTTGCAAGATGGATTGAACTACTGCAGGAATACGACTTTGTAATCGAACATTGCAGCGGGAAATCTCATGGCAATGCAGATGCATTGTCAAGAAGACCTTACCCTGAAGATTTCAAGCATTATACTAGACAAGAGGGTAAGGAAGTGGTATCTGTGAGGATGCTCAGGACAGACTAGCTCAGCAATGAGTGGAAGGACAGCCTACAACATGCACAGCAGGAAGATTCGGACATTAAACCGATTCTGGAATGGATAAAGGCCAGTGCTCCTAAGCCCAAGTAGAGCGACGTCTCAGCGATGAGTTCGACCACGAAAAGCTATTGGGCCCAATGGGACAGCTTGCTGATTCAGGATGGAGTCCTGTGCCGTAAATGGGAAAATGGTCGGGGGAGACAGTTGTCATTTGCAAATAGTTGTCCCTAAGGCTAAAGTACCGGATGTTATACAGCTGTTCCATAGTTGTTGTTCAGGAGGCCACCTGGGAGTTAAACGAACTCTACTGAAGATCCGAGAACGGTTTTACTGGATCCACTGCCGTGACGATATCGAGGACTGGTGCCGCAAATGTACAAGTTGTGCGGCTGTAAAGGGACTTCAAATTCGTAGTAGGGGCGCATTGAAATTATACAATGTTGGTGCACCATGGGAGGGGATAGCCATTGACGTTGCGGGGCCGTTTCCGTAAAGTGAAAGTGGTAACAAGTATTTCATGGTTGTAATGGATTACTTCACTAGTGGCCAGAAGTCTTCGCCATTCCAAATCAAGAAGCTTCAACAGTTGCAGATAAACTGGTTCATAGAAATCTTCTGTCGTTTTGGAGTACCTTTAGAGATTCACAGCGATCAAGGAAGGAATTTTGAGTCTCAAATATTTCAGGAAACTTGCCGAGTTTTATGAGTACCCATAACTCATAAAACACGAATAACTTCTTACCACCCACAATCTGATGGAATGGTAGAGCGATTTAATCAGACATTGGAGATGTACCTAGCAAAAGTTGTTGAAAAACGGCAAACTGGGACAGGCACATACAACCGTTTTTTGTTGTCATATCGAAGCGCTGTTCACGAAAGTACATCAGTGACACCAGCTTTCGCAAATTTTGGGAGAGAATTACGGCTGCCTGCAAACTTGATCATCGAAATACCACCTGATGCCCCACGCAGTATAACCGATTATGCAAATGACTTGCGGAACAAAATGACTGACATTTATGTGCACGTCAGACAGACGGGCCAGCAAACGTTTAAGAAGATGAAAACACGGTATGACCGCAAAATGAACAACAAGGGGTTTGACGAAGGTTCACTAGTGTGGTTACACAATCCAGTTCGCAGCAAAGGAAATCTCCTAAGCTTTAAGCTAAATGGGACGGACCGTACCGGATTGTGACAAGGATCAATAACATAACATACAGGATACAGAAAGGTGCCAGAGGAGACTCCTAAGATCGGCCATGTGGATCGACTGGCGCGTTATTATGGGGCCAATAATGCTCGGGACGAGCATGTCTTAGGAGGGGGCAGTGTTGCGCGCCACTATTAATGTTTTGTACATGGCAACACTAGTTACTCTAGCGCCCTCTAGTGTCGAGTAGCAGAACTAGGAGAATCGAGATCCTTCCAGAAATGTCGGGACCGATATGTACTCGAACATTCTAGATGTCGCTACAGTAGAATGTTCTGGAAACTATCTGAGGCCCTATATAAGGCTGGTATAGACCACGACCGAGTGAGTATTAAATTGGCGATACAAGAGAATACTTCGAAGCGAAATAACTGCGAACTAAAGTGATTGTGTTTTATTATTAGTGTGGTTTTAGATTGTAATTAGTGTTGTGTGATTAAAGTGTCAATTTTGGTAATTTAATCGGCAGTTTTTAATTGTCTCGAACCCCAAGCTCGTAACACTACTTTACCTATAAAATATTGTGTTATTGGTGTAAAAAATCTTTCTAGCGTTGAATTGCCTGCTTTCCTTGCTTCTGAGAATACTGTGAGTGAATTATATATAATTTTCATTAATAAAGTAGACATGGACGTTACACATGACCTTTGTTTGGTCCATGTTCATCTTAATACCTTTCCGTTGGGAAACACTATTGAGGTCATTTGGCATAGTGTTTAGTCCTCCAGCGATTCTGCCGTAAGGACTATATCGTCGGCAAATAAAGGGGTGAGTGATGTCATGGCATGCCAATAATGATAATACTGTATTACTTCCAGTCCAGTAGTTTAAAAACGGCTTCCAATGCATCGGTGAACAGTACCGTAGTCACACTGTGTAACCTCTCAGCGGTTGGATAATTATCGTTCCATGGTTCTGTACTCGTATAGCATCATAGGTATACTGTACACATACTTCAGTATTTCGATACAATACCAGTCAACGACTCTACCTGGCAACATATAACTATATGTTGTCGGGTACATATAGTGCGTGCGTTATGCGTTATATGGTTCTCTACACTCACAATACGAAACACAGCAGCATTAAGCTGGCGACTATTTTTACTGGAAAAGAGGCAGTTAGTTCTAAAGACTGACCACGCATCTGCATCTTGATTCGCGAACGAGGATAAATGTAGATGTCTATCTGTGGCTCATAGACATCTGTCTATAGGCCACAGTAATCACTTATCATCAGGTGGACTGTATGCTCGTTTGTCACCCTATTTCTATAAAAAAACGTACCCTGAGGAACGATGAGAAGATCCTGGAGCTAAGGAAAGAGGAAGATATAGAGAAGTTGGGCTGGGATATTATAGGATTATCTAAGGTTCGAAGAGACGGGGAGGACACGGTTATCCTCGAATCCTAGAATCCTCGAATCGATAAAATAATATACATATATTTATTAATTACAATAGGCATGGAAAACGGCAGCCTTTTTTTAATTTAAGAGGTTTATTTTCAAATATTTAGCTAAGTTATTTAGTAAGTGGGAAAACTGTATGCTAAGGTACTAATTAAAAGAGTTATAAAAGAAACTGATGGAAAAATTTGGGATGTGCAAGCGGATTTAGAAAGGGAATGGGATGTACGGATCAGGTCTTTTCCATGCGCATGATCGCGGAGAAGTTTTTGGCCAAAAACTAAAAAGTTTTTTGTGCGTTAATAGACTTGGAGAAGGCTTATGACAGAGTGGACAGGGATGTGTTATGGCAAACACTGAACTCATTTGGGTTGAGCGCTGGCTTGATACAGGCATTGAAGTCTCTATATAGGGACTCTAGTGCTTGTGTCAGGATCAACGGGGCCTACTCGGACTGGTTTAGCATCCATAAAGGTGTCAGACAGGGCTGTGTTGCTTCCCCGTGGCTGTTCAACCTATTTATGGACAGTTGTTTGGAAAATTTGAAAGTAGAAGAATGCGGGTTAAGAATGGGTGAGTTAACCGTCAAAATGCCTTTTGTACGCCGATGATCAAGTCATACTTGCGTCGTTGGTAGCCGAGTTGCAAATGATGGTTACGTAGAAAGATGGTCATGTAGAAAAAATGAAAGTGAACGCAAGTAAGACGAAAGTTATGGTTTTTGAAAGAGAAGAAAGTAAAACGATATGTGAAATAAGCATAGAAGGGAAGTTGGTAGAGCAAGTAGATGAGTTTGTGTATTTGGGATGTGTGTTTAGCAGGGATGGTAGATATGATAAGGATATAGAACGACGAGTGAATGCAGGAAATAGAGTGAATGGGGCTCTACACTCTAATGTGAAAAGTCAGAATGTGTCCAAAAAGGCACGTATGGCAATTCACAATGCTGTGTTAGTGCCTACTTTAATGTATGGTAGTGAAAGTTGGGTGTGGCAGAAGAAGCACGAGAGTAGAATAAATGCTGTAGAAATGCGGTCATTAAGGAGTATGTTAGGGACGAATCTGAATGACAGAGTGAGAAATTGTTTAATAAGAGAAGAGTGTGGTTTGCAAGATGATGTTGTGACTAGGATTAAGAAAGGAATGATTCGGTGGTTTGGTCATGTAGAAAGAATAAATGAGGAAAGAGTGACAAAGCAAATTTATGTTGCAGAGGTGAATGGCAGAGTCGGGAAGGGTCGCCCTAGGCGAAAGTTTATCGACCAAATTGGCGATATATTGAAAATGGGCCAAATTAAGGGTACCTTTAACCGACGAGCGTGGTATGCGTAGGTATATGGGTGTGGAGTAAGCGAGAGAGGTGTGTCAGGATCGTGCCAAATGGAAGTCCATAGTCTCTGCCTACCCCTCTGGGTGACAGGCTGTGAGTGTTTATGTATGTATGTATTTAGCAGAGTGTTACTTTACAAAGTTGTAGCTTTATTAAACAGTATTTACTTCAAAATCGACAATTGCAACAATAAAAACCATTTTTGCAATATGTAATAAATAGCTACTTGAAGTAACTAGGGCCTAGCTTGTAAGGGGGAATGTGTTAGATTTTTTCCCAAATATCATCACCTATTTCCAATTTCAATCTTTTTTCAATTTCTTCACCAGAATGCGGTAAAGGCTAGACAAATACGTCACGTCTAAATTTTTAGTCTGTTTGTATAGCACTCTTAATCACTTGTTTAGCTCGGTGTTTTTAGACAAATTTTATTTGGTACATAAAGTTATTCGTGACAACTATAGCGCGATCTAAAACTTAAGTAAATGATGATGTGATGTCCTAGAATAA
This sequence comes from Parnassius glacialis, assembly GCA_033319125.1. Lineage (NCBI taxonomy): Eukaryota > Metazoa > Arthropoda > Insecta > Lepidoptera > Papilionidae > Parnassius > Parnassius glacialis. The sequence continues at coordinate 16,577,077 of JAVANC010000027.1, read as the reverse complement.
CTAGTCTAATAACAAAAACAACAAAAAATAAGAAATTGACGTGAATAAAATTTAAAAATAGTCATGACATCAAAAACTTAAGCTCATTGCATAAAAGAAACAGGCGTAATGTGTTTCACTGAGCCCAAAAGTAAGAGGGTTTTATTTCAGAATATAAGCTCCTCACTATTGTGCGGTCCATTTTGAATTTCACGAATTGAATTGCACAAGGAATGTATAATTGGATTAAGATACCTTTATGTAACAGCGATAAACTTCAATGAAGAGGAGTGTAGAATAGAATAGGGTACGACTTTCCATTACCTTCCCATCGAGTTGGTGTTGATACGTATTTTTACAGAAAGGTCACATTTTTATAAGCACAACACACAAAGTTTCAATATGCGGAAACACGTACTTTTTGAGAAATAAATTAATAAAAATCACTTATTTAACAATATTTTGTTGATTTTTTTTAAATTGGCTTTACGGCTCTGGGTTCTAGCCCTTTTGAGCATACTTTATTACGAATTTCCATTGACATTCGTTGTATTGAGGGGGAGGGGGGGGGGGGGGAGAAGAGGTGTAGGAGGACTAATTCAGAGGAATTTCTGTATATATTTTGAGACTGCAACGTCTCCGGCGCTGCGGGAAGAGCAGCCTCTACGCCTTTGCGTAATAAATCGCAGGCATCCCTCCTCGCCTCCGCAACTTCGGCTTGTTGGTCGCCTTCGGCGACCAGCCTCAGCCGCTCCGGCTCGTCCGATGCCTACGATTGTTACAGCAGGCGGAGGACTACTCTCCCTACGCGCCTCCGGTTCTATATAGCCACTCTAGGGGTAGGACAGACTCGTACCAAGTGGAGTCGGGGTCAATAAATTTGGTTCTTTGACATAAGTAGAATCTAACCTATTTTATTTATTATCTGCCCTAATATGTACTGTTAAAATAAAACAAATCAAATATAATCAATAATTTATTAATCAATTTTATACACATATTGTATCGCTTTAATTAATTCCTTAGCTTTCCATAGAAATCCCTCTGAATTAGTCCTCTTACATCTCCCCCCCCCCCACCCGTCCATTCAACGAATGTCTGGAAATTAAATAAGCTCAAAAGGGCTAGAACCCAGAGCCGAAAAGCCAATAAAAAAACAACAATATATTGAAATTAGTGACTTTTATTAATTTATTTCTCAAAAATTACGTGTTTTCGCATAATTAAACATTGTGTGTGTGCTTATAAAAATGTAACCCATTTTTTGTGTTATCATGACAGCTTACGATTGGGAATAGATTTAAACATCTATCTTTTTGGAAAGAATCGACATCCGTACTGACGACGACAATGACGTTACAAAAATGGCGCCAGTTTTACGCTAGGAATGTAACAACACTGCAAAAATAATTAATTTACAAATAATGTTTTTTCTCAAAAGTACGTGTTTCCGCATATTGAAACTTTGTGTGTGTGCTTATAAAAATGTAACCTTTCTGTAAAAATACGTATCAACACCAAACTCGATGGAAGGTAATGGAAAGCTAAGCCTAGAATAGAACAATTTTAATTCAATATAGATTATTACATAATACATATTGAAAGTATTTTTTTATTTACCAGTTTAGAGAATACCTCTGTCCTAGGAAAAACCAGCAAGAAACCCAGCGGGACTTTTTTTAAACATATTTCACTTTACAATAATTTTGTTTGCGCAAATTTTAAATGAGTTTTCATAGAATCAGCATAGTGGTGATCACCTGATTCCCAGGAGTTTTTTTTAATTTATGTATTGTTTGATAATATAATAACCCTTGTTTGTACAATTTTTCTTTAATAAAACGTTTAAACTTGTACATTTTCTAGGGTTTTGTTGTAAGAGCGTACATTGCCCCATAAATGAGTTACTAATTCTGTGGAGGCTAGTAACTATATTACAAGCTTATTTTTATTCCTGGTGTTTAAAGTATGAAAATCTTTATTGTTATCAAAGCTATTTATGTTTTCCGTACATACATCACATTTTTATAAATATTTTGCGATGCCAAAGTTATATGATTATTTCTTAAAATTTTCCTCCGAGGGACTCATTACAATATAAGTTATAAATCGCCCTCGGCCTTTTTTCTTTCGGCTCTCTTCTGCAAATCAAATACGATTTCGATGTCAGTCGATGGTTGGCTCGTCCGGGGTGGGACCACTCTCTCTCAGAATACCAGCGTAAATAGCAGCTTAACGCAGCTGTGTTTCGTATGGTGAGTGTAGGGAACCGGAGACGCTTTCTACTGGAAACGAGGCATTCTATCTCAGTCGTCAGGGGTGACAACGCATCTGCATTTTGATTCTCAAATGAGAATAAATGTAGATATCTATGGACCACATCACCCGCTAACAATCAGGTAGACTGTACACGTTTGTCACCCTTATTATATAAAAAAGTTAACCGATAGCAAAATTCCATAAGACATCACACTATGAAGTAACTAAAATAAATTAATCTAGCTGTCTCAACATTGGCGAAACTTCTAATCTTTCTTGCATATGCTTCAAAACTAAGTCTGATTGATAATTTAAATACATGGAGGGCCCCATTGAAGTTTCACAGAAAAAAAAACAGTAGTATTCAAAAGACTCAACTTTTCCCCATTTAAGAGCTCATTGTTATTTGAATGTTTAACAGTAGGTATTGCAAATATTAATACATTTTGTCTTATTGCTGTTAAAGAGCAGATTGTTGACGTTAAACTAATGTGCTAATTTCAACAGTACATTATTTATATTGTCAAAATTAATTGATTCTCTTTTGAGTTTGAAAATTAAAGAGGTATCATCAGCAAATAATACTATATCGTGATTTTCCCCTACAAGATAAGGTTAGTCATTAATATAGACTAAGAACAGGAATGAGCCAATCAAGCCCGAGGAACGCCCAGTGATACTTTTGATCCGGAGGAACCTTTATCATTGATAAAGACTTCTTGAGTTCTGTTATTTAAATATGAAATGATAAGTCTAAGCGAAATATTTTTGACACCGTAATGTTGTAGTTTCCTGATTAATATCTCCTGATAAACACAATCGAAAACTTTGGAAAGATCACAAAAAATACTTAAGGCATTTTGTGAACTCTCTCAGGCATTAAAATATATTTCATAACTCGATACCTAGGTCAGTCGTCGAGCGACCCCTTCTGAAACCAAACTGATTTTATGGAGTAATTTATTTTATTTAAAAAAATAGCAATTGATAAAAAATTGTCTTTTCAAAAAATTTCTGAGTTGGTTGTACAGAAATAGGTCTAAAATTAGTGGGTTCCAATGTTCTACCAGATTTATATAAAGGTATTACTTTACTATGTTTCAATAAATCAGAAAACACACCAGATTCGAAAATAGTATTAAAAACCGCTACGACTTCTTGATTTGATCTAGTCAATTTGTTATTAATTTTCAGTTAATAGTTTGTGTTACGAGGTTTTTCTTTACCGGTTTCGCTATTAATTATACTCCATGTCATTTTAATTTTATTTTTAGTGTTTTTAATTTTGTTGCTAACATGTAAAGATTTGGCTGTGGAGCACACTCTTTTAAACATTTGAGAATAATTTTTGACATACTCTCTAAAAGTATCGGAAAGGTTTCATGATCTTTCATGGTAAAGTTCATATAATCTTCTTCTGCTCTCATGCATTCCTACTGTCGCCCATTCATTAAATGACTTGCGACTGTTACTGGAGAATATTTTAGAAGTAATTTTTTTATTAAACTCTTTGCTTATAAGGGTGAGTAAATACTCCATACAAATAGTCTGAATTGTTCTTGTAAGGAAGCGATGGATGGTTTCTTTACCATTTTTTCTTATCATTACTTCTAAGTTTCTCCGGGCGTTTTGCATTAATCGCGTGATATGTGAAACTCCTTTTCAATTTTTTTTTTATTTTTACAGATTGTTATATTGCTACGCTTAAAACAGACTACAAAATATTTTTGCTAGCAGATGCTAACTGCAAAAGAGCAATGGCAGACTTTCATACATAAAATTAGTTGAGAAAAAATGGTAGCGTCTCTATACCAAAAATATCTTAAAATGTTAAGCGTCAGTCCCTTAATAACTCTGTCAAAGAATTTTGTACAGAGAAGGCGTAAAAAAAGATATTTACGTTTGAACCGGTTTAGGTTATGTCCTATGTCACTTAGAAACAGTCATGCTTCCTGTGATTATTTGATGTTAGCTTAGTAAATAATACATAATTGAGAGTTTTTAGATTATTGTATCTCTATTATATATTTGCATACTATGAATGTATATTTCTGGCATGGCTCCAAGGCTTTTGTATCATAGTGACATTCTCAGAAGGGCTAGAACCCAGAGCCGTAAAGCCAGTAAAAAAACAGTGACATTTTATTTTAGCTAGTGTTGGCATAACATTAAATGGAATTTTTACATAGTACTATGATTCAGATAATGTATTGTTGTAGGAAATTCTTTGTAAGAGACTTTTCTCAGCCATATCACTTTTATTTTTATTATTACTGATAGTACAGTTATTACTAATAATAACTTAATATAAAAATATTTTGTGTGTTGTATTGGTAGTGTTACAAAATGTATACGAAACTAGTACGAATATACTAAATGGCAACATTTGAATAGAATAAAATGATTTAAGTCATTAGATATTCTCAAAAATGTTTGTTTTTTTCTGTGGCTTTAATTAAAATACATTTTTATTTGAAAAATCATAGAAAAATAATAAAACTCATTTTATGTATAACTTATTTCTAGACGCTATAATTTTTCTCAACTGTTTTTTCTGCCATTGCTCTTTATTGAATTAACCTATTTTTTATCGAGGGAAATAAAAATAAGGAAAATTAAACTCGATGTAATCTGTAAATATAGTTTTGTTGAATTGGATATTATCTGTTAATATAGTTTTGTTGAATTCGCGCAAAATATAAAAAAATTGTTATACTAGGGCTACTATTAACTTTTATTAACATCATTGAGCTCTAAAGCAGTTACTCTTTGGCTTTTAGGTTCGTATACTGAACCAGTATTTTTATGGTCTACAAATATTGGTTTTACCCGCGGGAGAGCCAAGCTGCACCTATATCATGGTTGTAACACCAATAGGTCGGCTCGACCTGAGAAAGACTACGGTGTCACTGAATACTAAGGTAAAATAGCAGTATTATCTTCAATAATTATACATGAATAGTTCTTTAAGCCTGTTACTTTGGAATCTCAATATCAGGTGTTAGAAGTTTTTATGAAATAATGCTACAACCTTTAACTGGTGAGAGTCTGAATCTGCTCTAGGTTTGGAAGAATCATAGGAAGGTAAAATGTAATCGTGATAGATTGTATTCAATTCATAACATATTATATATCCATAAATATATTTTGTTTCAGATTTTTCTTGGCGATATTTTTGGAGTTTTCATGAAAGACAATAATTTTGATACATTTTTCAAAAATCCATTGATAAAATTAATCAAAATAATTAACTATTTATTTTGAAGCTTTCTTTAGTAGTCCTTAATGGGAAATCACACAATAATCACAAAGCATTTTATTACTTCCCGTTTAAATTTAAAAACTAACATTTGAAAGCGATAATTAAAATTATATTCATTTAAATTATTTACCCGAAATAGTATCTAAGGAAATCATGATAGATAGAAAGTGAAGCAAGGAACGATATTAAAGCGATATAATATATCGATAATCGCAATCTTCATGCATAATAAAGAAACATCCGAGTTTTCGCACTTTTATTTTTATTTTATTTCACTTCTTTCAACGATTCCATCATCCTAGAGACTATGACATTTTTCTGACACTAACATAAATCAACTTTGCGATATCCGTCAAACAAGTTCTGAGTAAGAAGATCTTTACTCCCACTGTGTGATCAAACTCTACAGGAAAGTAAATAAAACTGTTATTTTATGTCTATTAATAATCCGTGCTTTTTTCGCCGTTTCTTCTCCGGTCGAAGAATACTCATTTCAAAACGGTAGTAGATATAATTAATAAAAATGACATTTTGACAAACGACACATCTTAGAAACAATGTCCACCAGACCGAATTTCGGTCAAGGCTTGTTTTAATTAAGACTAGCCTTCTCGCAGTCTGTGATTATAGTGCCCGGGTGTATGCGCAAGCACATGTGCACTCTCTATTCCTTTACTCTCACAGCCTGATGTCATGGTCATCCGACATGACTCGAGAGAGATCAGGCGCAGGACCAACAGCTTTACGTGCTTTCCGAGGCATGGGGGCAAAACACCGCCAACTTCGTTATTTCGGGCTGCTTCTGAGAACTTCTTGGCAAAAAAAACAATTATTAATTTTGGCCCGACCCGGAACCCAGAACTCATGACCGGCAATCGCGACCACTAGAATAATAAAGCAGTTAAGCGCATCGAAGAAATAAATATGTTTCATTTAATTCAATAAGAATATTTAAAAAAATGATATTTCGTATTGATAAAGTCAAAATATTACTAAGGTTTTTAATAAAATTACTGGCATAGAATTCTCCCTATTTTCATCAGTGCTTAGCAATTGGGTAGAGTGCTCTGTACAAAATGAATTATGTACGGCACAGATAACAATAGTTAGCGAATGCAAAGATTAATATGTCAGAAACAATCCAATAGCTACTACATTCAACAAATGTAATTTTATTCAATTTGAAAATTGAACTACATAGTAAATTCAAGATTTAAATACCATAGTTTCTGAATGCCCCTCTGGATGTGGTTGTAGGTGGTTATATAGGTATATATAATGATAAATATTATGTAGGTATTTACAAGGTTTTATTTAATTAAAAATATTTTAACTGAGTAGTTTTTACCAATAGGTTACTAATATAAATGAATGATATCGCGCGATATACATATAATAAAAAGCGTATATTTAGTCCCGCACGTCGCACATTTAATGCATTTTTAAGCCGGAACACTTTTGTAAGAATGCTAGAGTCAAATTTTACAGTTATGCCTTACTAGCCTATAAAATTTGTTTTCGAAAATTTCTTTGGTGGATTTTCTTTAGTAGCGGTGATCTTCATTCTGTATCCTACACGGCATGCACAAATATTGTTTTTTGCATTAGCATTTGATGAAAAACTAAGCGTACTGTTTCTACATACATAAACTTCAACTTTTATACTTAGTCTAAGCAACATTTTTTTATTTTGCTTGTTTTCTTTTAATATAAAAAATAAATAGTAGTAGTAAATAGGATATTATGAAAATGTTTGTGTTTTAAATGTCAGCAATGGTTCTATATACAACAATAGCTAAATAAAACATTTAATAAACACATTGTATATATATATAAGAGTATAGAAAGTAGTCAGAAAATTTGCCGTGGTTTATACATGTTAAAGCTAAAAACGAATTCGTTTTTAGGTAAAACCAATTTGTTGTCATGAAGTCAATTCAGATAAAATACCTGTACGGACATCCGTGTTAAAATTTGACGTTTCAATTAGCGTGTCTGTTTTTTTTTTCAATTTTATATAATGTTTTTATAAAATTAATTGTATAGTTTCTGATTGGTATGATTACAGGAAAGAAGTATGAGAGGGAGAATTATTTTATACAAACAAGAGTGTGACCTGCTGTGATTATTACACTTTTCTATCAACAACTAAACCGATATAATAATAATAATATTGAATAAAACTATTTTTACTTTTTTTTAGTTTATTAAATTGATTTACAGCACCCAATCTCACGGGGGGCACTGAGATGTTTGACATTGCGATATCATAGTTAGCCCGGCTACCATCAGTTTTTGAATATTAATTTCTGGTCTAATCTACACTGAACGAGCATACAGTATCAAGTCTTGAAGTGTTATGCTTGGGATTAGATTTAGTTTTGTTAATTATAGAATTCCAAGCAGATGGTAGCATCCATATATCTTCTCTATTGAAATTATAATGCCTTCAATTTTTCCTTCAAATTCGCGTATCATCATTGACAGGAATCGGTATTCTTTTGTGAGGATTCGTGGTCTATCAGATCTGATGGAATGACGGGGACGATCTTAAACATGTTCACAGACTGCAGACTTCCCGGAGCCTTGGCGCTTCACGTCACTTTTTATAGATCTTTTTGTTTGCGCTATGTAAGGGAGACCACATTCAATATCAACCTTGTACACTTTTGCATCTTGAAGACAGATTTTACACTTGACGAACGATAAAAATTGATTAATTGTATGTTTTAACGGAAGCTCACTGCAAGGTGACTCCTCTGGCGGTGGTTGATCGCAGAGTCTACTTCACCTGAGGATTGTTCGTGTAGTGGCGAAACACGTGTGGTATTATCGGTAGTGTTTTTTTTTTCGAAAAAACGTTTCCTTCACACTAGAATTTTCTCCTTTTTCGTGGGGCAGTTTTCAACATAAATTTCACAAGGATAAACATACAGACCCGGAACAATTATTATTTTTGGCCATACAAATGCTTGTTCTTTTTTTTCTATATGATAGGGTGAAAAACGAGCACACAGTCCACCTGATGGTAAGTGGTTGCTGTGACCCATAGACATCTACATCTATCCTCAATAAAGAATCAAAATGAAGATGCGTTGTCACCCGTGAGGGCTAGGTGGGAATAGCTCTTGTCCAGTAAAAAGGGTCTCCGGTTCTCTACATTCACCACACGAAACACAGCAGCATTAAGCTGCTATTTTACGCTGGTATTCTGTGAGAATTGTTCTGTAGGGTATTCGAAACCTTGCCCCTTAGCGCTGCAAGTGATTGCCAAGCCACTGCGCTACAGAGCATCCTAAGCTGCCTTTCCTCATGTAGTGGTGTTGGGAATAGTGGTGCTGGGATGAGTGAGAGCGAGAATAGTGCACGCAATTGAGGGGGTACGAGAAGTGCTCTTCAAACTAGATGAGACATGTAATTTTATTTTATTATGCGGATCTTTGCAAATTAATCTTTAACAACTTTAATTTCCGTAAAAACACTTTTATTCAAAGTGTAGTATTCGCGTAAATAAAAGAAATAATTATAATAATAATGCTCTAGATAGAATTCTGGCCACGGCAACCTATCTTAACTGAGACTAGCCAGATGTCGTAGAAACGCTGGACTGGATTTTAGAGCCCAAGTGTATGTGCAAGTTGCACTCTCTCAATCTCATAGCGCAATGGGGCTTTACGTGCTTTACGAAGCACGGCGGCGAGTCACCACAACGTTATTGACTCCGAACTGCTACTGATAATGTTTTGACAAATAAAGCCATCCTTTACAGGTACGGGGCTGCCCATTACTACTATCTCTCTTCGTAACTTATTTATCTATTTACATTAAAGTTTTTTTTTTATCATAAGCGAACGGCATTCTTTGCTAGTCAACTTTTTTAAATAATTTGTAGAATCAGGCGTTACTTTGCGGAAATCCATTATTTATATTAAAGAATTTTAAAATATAGTAGCTAAGCTCCGCAAAAAAATAAGAATGACGTGTCATACCTAGTTTCCGCTTTTCCTTACGTGGGGTGCGTCTTTATTGAACTTTTCATTTTTTAAATTCATAATTAACCAATAAACAATGCATCTGAACACGAATCACATACACATTAAATATTGTAGTTGTGATATTGGCAGATGAAATAACAATCGCAGGTGCAAAGTCCCTGCACCTTTGACACAATTTATGTCATTTGGTGTTTCAATATTATACGAATCCAACGTTTGTCCAAATAATTTGTTTTACCTACAAAATTCTAGGTTGATGTGTACACCTGTGGCACAATCATATTTTTTTTTTATAGTAGAGGGGCAAACGAGCATGCGGCTCACCTGATGGTAAGTGACTACCGCCGCCCATGAACAACTGCAACACCAGGGAGGGAATTGCAGATGCGTTGCCGGCCTTTTAAAAAGGAGTACGCTCTTTTCTTGAAGGTCCCTAAGTCGTATCGGTCCGGAAAAATCGCTGATGGTAATCGATTCCACAAGGAAGTCGTGCGAGGAAGAAAACATCTTCTAAATCGCACAGTGGTGGACCGCCAATCATCCAGATGGTGTGGATGGTATCGGGAGTTCTGCCGCGATGTGCGTTCGTGAAATTTGGCGGCTGGGATTAATCCGAACAATTCCTCAGAGCACTCCCCATGGTAGATGCGAAAGAAAATGCAAAGAGATGCAACATCTCTTCGCAGCGCCAATGAGTCGAGCCGATCGGAAAGAACTCGGTCGTCGACGATTCGAGCCGCTCTGCGCTGGATGCGGTCAAGTGGAAGGAGCTGGCACTGGGGAGCCCCTGCCCAGAGATGGGAACAGTATTCCATGTGAGGCCGAACCTGCGCCTTGTAAAGTTGCAGGCGGTGTGCCGGCATGAAATACTGTCCCGCTCTGCTGAGCACGCCAAGCTTTTTAGAGGCCAATTTGGCCTTCACTTCCAAATGACCACGAAACTGCACGTCACTCGATATGTCGACGCCGAGGATTCCGATACTGGCTGAGGCAACCAGGGGAGTGCCTTGAAACTGAGGAGATACGACAAAGGGGTTCTTTTTAGCGGTAAACGCGCAAACTTGTGTCTTCTGAGGATTAAACTGGACTAGATTTAGTCGCCCCCAGTTCGAGACTTTGTCCAGCAAAGACTCGACTTCAGACACAAGTTTGTTCCGGTACTCGGAGACGTTTTCCCGAGAAATATTAGCACGGCCGGTGTATAGAGCATCACCAGTGCTGTCATCCGCATAGCAATGAATGTTATCAGTTAGCAACATATCATTGATATGCAGAAGAAACAGCGTTGGTGATAGCACACAGCCTTGTGGAACACCAGCGTTAATAGGCTTGTAGTCAGAACATGCACCGTCTACAACAACCTTGATGCTCCGATCTGCAAGGAAGCTGGTGATCCAATTGCACAATTTCTCGGGAAGCCCATAGGAAGGGAGCTTCGAGAGAAGCGCTTTGTGCCAAACCCGATCGAAGGCCTTCGCAATGTCCAGACTAACGGCCAACGCCTCCCCCTTGGACTCTACTGCCTCCGCCCATCTATGGGTCAGGTAGACCAGAAGATCACCAGCTGATCGACCCCCACGAAAACCGTATTGGCGGTCACTAATCAGCTGGTGATCCTCAAGGCACCGGATGAGCTGGCAGTTGATAATGGATTCCATTATTTTGGAGAACAAGGAGGTGATCGCGATAGGCCTATAGTTGGACGGGTCTGAGCGGTCGCCTTTTTTAGGGATCGGGTGGACAAAAGCTGTCTTCCATGAATTCGGGACTACGCCTTGGGAGTAGGAGTACCGAAAAAGACGCGTTAGGACCGATGCCAACTCCGGAGCACACGTCCTCAGCACAATTGGGGGGATTCCGTCAGGCCCACTCGACTTCTGGATGTCCAGGGAGAGAAGTGCTTTGCGAACCGAGCGCTGTGAGAACAGCACATCCGGCATAGAGCACTCACACCGCGGGATGGTCGGCGGTGTTTTCCCCCCGTCATCAAGAGTCGAGTTGGACGCAAAAAGGGAGCCTAAAAGGTCGGCTTTGTCTTTTGCGTCATGGGCCAGTGAGTCGTCCTCCCTGTGCAGAGATGGTAGTGATGGCTTACAGAAATTCCCTTGGACAGCCTTGGCGAGAGACCAGAATGCACGGGTTCCCGAAGGAAGGCGAACTAGTTTCTCGCCAATTCTGCCAATGTGCTCTGACTTTGCCTTGGCAATAACTCTTTTGAAGGACCTGGAGGCGAAGTTATACTTCTTTTTAAGTGTGCTGGTGTTTACATCCCGAGTCGCCGAAGCCGCAGCCCAGGCTTGATAACACTCCTGCTTACTGCGTAATGCAGTTTTACAGGAGCGACCAAACCAAGGCTGAGATCTGCCTCCGATGGGTACCACAGATGATGAAATAAATAGTTCCATTCCCTGTAGCACCACATCAGTGACAGAGTCAGCAACAGCGCTGGGATCATCCGGCGAGAAGCAAACCCGCCCCCATGGGTAGGATACAAAGAAAGACCGCATTCCGTCCCAATCCGCCGACCTGTAATGCCAAACACGGCGGCAACCTGCAGAACGCAACCGCGAAGGGAGCGTGAGTGGCACCATACTCCGGATCAAACAGTGGTCCGAAGAGCCGAGAGGGGCATCGACGGAAACCTGATATCCGCCCGGATGAGAGGTCAGCAGAAGATCCAACAGGGAAGGTGTATGATCCTCCACATCTGGAATCCGCGTAGGCGAAGTAACCAGTTGTGTCAGACCATATGCCAAGGCAAAGTCATAAACAGATCTCCCCGCATGATCGGTTAAACGTGAACCGAGCCATTCGGCATGGTGGGCGTTAAAATCGCCAAGGATCACGATCTCTGCGGATGGGACCTGTTGTAGCAAGGAATCTGTAGCCATTTGGACGTGGTCGATGAGTCGGTCTGTTTCGGCATTACCGCTATGGGACCTATAGAGGCACCCGTAGACGCGCGGATGGTCGTCGCTGTCTACGCGTAGCCAAAGGATGTACAGGTCCGAACCTTCAAGACTGCCGAGGCGTCGAGAACAGATGTCCTCTCTGACATACACGCAAACTCCAGCCCGGGCACAAAGGAGTGCTCCAATTTGTACCCAGGGTAGGAGAGATACGAAATATCAGCCGGAGAGGAAACCTGCGTCTCGGTCAGGAAGAGCAAGGCCGGCTTCGCCGTCTCGAGATGGTAGTGGACGGCGTTTAGGTTAGAGTTAAGTCCCCTGATGTTGCAGAAATTCACGGATAGCGTGGCAGGGGTCGCCTTGGTATTGTTGCTCTGTTTACCCGAGCAGTTATGTTTTTGAGCGGAATTTTGCCCCCCCCCAGAATACGCGGGGCAGCCTGAGCACCCACGCTCAGGATTGGAATAACATGGTCGTGGATGCTCAGCGAGGGATTCTCCAGGGGTACTGGTACCCTCCTGGGGTAGTCTATTGTGTAAATTCCGCTACCATGTTGATGGGGGGGGGGGATTGGGCCTCCGGCCACCTGCACTCACCAGACGAAACGCAGAAGCAGAGCTTCTACTTCACGCCGGTATTACTACTAACCGGCTCGAGCCGGCCCATACGTGCAATAGCAAAAACTGCTGCATGGCTCTACCACCGTTAAAAGTAATAATATATCCATATCTTCTTGCGCAGTTTACTGCTTTCGATTATTAGTTAAGTTGTTGGAATCTAATCTTATTTAATTCTATTTAGATGTGGTAGAGCCACACTCTACAGTATTATAGCTGCAACACGAATGGAGTAACTAAATCAGGGCAGGACAACGCTTTCGCAAAATATCAGGCTAACAGCACAGTGATAACATTCAAATACTTTTTTCACTAGTAACGGGCCTTCATAATATAGTCCACTATTTTAGTTCTTAATCGACAATTAATGTCCATGAGCCATCCACTTACCATCAAGGTGAGCTGTGTTCTGTGTGAGAGCGTGGTCCTTCACCAGTCGAGCCGACTCATTATTGCTACAACTATACTACTAATATAGCTGCTGCATGGCTCTACCACTTAAACATTTTATTAATCTGTCTGTCTCTCACTAACGTTAACTATCCGCATATCCGACTCTGCTATGTGAGCAGAGTCATCATTTTACTCAAACCTAACACGATATATCAAACACCATAGAAAATTCTGACATTTGACGAAACGTGGTCATAGATTTTCTTACGAAGCTGTCGCATGTCTGCCGCCAAAATTGGGATGTTAAGGTGAATGTTGTGTGGACTGCGTACAATAAACTCTACATATTACTCTAATATTTAATTATTAAATTAACAACCTCTAACTAGGACTTTCTTCTGTATTTGCAGACGTTGCATTTTATTCGTAAACGAGGATAGATGTAGATGTCTATGAGCCACAGCAACCACTTACCACCAAGTGGAATGTGTGCTCGCTTGTCACTCTTATCCTATAAAAAATACATAAATTGTACAGAGACAAACATGCAGGCTCGAAACCTGTTGCCCACAGCACCGTTGACAATAGAAATAGAAAAAGTAGTTTTATTTATTCGTATTTTATGCGCTGCCGAACGGTATGGCAGATCAGCAGAGAGAGTATCAGATTGATGTTAAACTTTGTCAACTTATTGCTTGCACTTGCGCGAAAGTTATGGGCATACACAGTAGTTACACAGTTTACACATTAAGTGGCGCGCATATTTTACCGAAAAATTTATTTGAAAGTTATATATCATTCAATGAATGTATTATCATTTAATAAAACAATGGAGCTCCTTCATATTTAAAAGCACATTTTCACAATTATTTCTTCTGCGGCAGTAACGCGCCGAGTACCAGATTACATAGGCTGCACTAAAAGTATCGGGAATGGAATATTTCCACTGTTCCTGTCATATTAAAATCTTTTTAATTGAAAACTCCTTGGTTTTAAAATCGAATACCATTAATTTATTTGAAAAAAGATTCTCGGTCTTGTCACAAGGTTTTGTCAAACTTGTTTAGTCGTTGAGAAAATGGAATTGAATCGAGAAAATTCAAGAGCGATGATTTATTATGACATTCGAAGTGGTTTTACACAAAAACAGTGTGTTGACCGGATGATTTCTGCATTTGGTGATGAAACCACATTCAAAACCACAATTTATCGCTGGTTTGCTGAATTTCAACGTGGACGTGTCAAGCTCAGTGATGATCCCCGTCAAGGTCGTCCAAAAACTGCAGTCACACAAGAAAACGATGATGCTGTGCGTAAGCTGATTGATGAAGATCGACATGTGATATACCGCGAAATTCAAGCAACTTTAGACATTGCATGAGTCAAATACAAATAATCTTGCATGAACAATTAGGTAAAAAAGTTGTTTTCCCGATGGATACCGCATTCGCTCTGTGAAGAGCAAAAAGCGGCTCGCGTTACTTGGTGCGTCAGAACTCTCAAAAGATTCCACGCAGGATCCTCAAATGCTGTATACAACATCGTATCAGGTAACAAATCCTGGATATACACGTACGAACCCGAAACAAAAAACCAGTCACGAGTTTGGGTGTTCGAAAATGAGTTAAAGCCAACAAAAATTGTTCGTTCACGGAGTGTTGCAAAAAAAAATGGTGGCCACGTTTGTCTCCAAAACCGGCCATGTTACGACTATTCCTCTTGAGGGACAAAGAACGGTTAATGCAGAATGATTTGCTAGCATTTGTTTGCCACAGGTCGTTTCTGAACTCCGTAAAGAGAACTGCAGCCGCCGCATCATCCTCCATCACGACAATGCGAGTTCTCACACCGCACACAGAACAAAAGAGTTTTTAGAGCAAGAAAACATAGAATTATTAGACCATCCGCCGTACAGCCCCGACCTAAGCCCTAATGATTTCTATACTCCCTAAAATAAAGAATAAATTACGTGGACAGAGATTTTCATCACCTGAAGAAGCGGTGGACGCCTACAAAACGACCCCAACCAACTTTCGAATGGAATGGTTGCTTCAATGATTGGTTCCATCGTATGGAAAAATGTGTCAAATTTCGCGGAGAATACTTCGAAAAGCAATAAATACATTTTAAATAGTAATAATGTGTCACTTCCTTGATTCCCCGAAATTTCAGTGCCGCCCTCGTATTTGTTTCATTCTTATGTTTGATTTACCACTGGTTATAAAAACACCTCACCAATAATCACTTGTTTTATTGAGTCGACAATATCAGATAGTTTCAGCGAAGTCTCCCTTTGTTATTTCTAGACAGCTCCCGCTAACGGTCCTCGTCAAAATTTATTTCTTAATTAACAGAATTAGAAAAAAAAACTCATTTGACTTCGGTTAATGGAATGGGAATATTAATTGTAACGTTGTATATCATTGAGAATATAATTTATGGTGAATGAAATGAAATGATAGACTTTTCCACTTTTTGTTTGTAACGGTAGTCAAGTAGGTTTGGCAATGCTACTTCATGCATAATAAGAAAAGAAAAGTAAATCCTCTACGCCTTATAGTCCAGTGGTTGTGGTAAGTGGCGACAGAGAGAAACATATATAGGAGATGGACATCTTCTTAATAACAACTAAAATAATAAAGAACTTAGCCTAACGCACGATAACCTTATTATAAAATTTTATATTTATGTTAGAAAATATTCATACTACGCATAATTAGTTCAATACCGCCTTAAAAATAAAAAGTTAAAAATATTGCCTAGTAATTATGCAGTTATTAAGCTCTTTTATTATTAAAGATCTTAAATATTAATTACTTAATACATATATAATAATAAAGATATACCACCGTTGATAACACCGTTGTTTCGCACTTTACACGGGCATCTTCAGGTGAAGTAGACTCTGCGGTGGCTGACCTTTTAGTCAACGCGGTTAGCCACCGCAGAGCCTTTGTGGTGTGTTTGTGGTGTCTTTCCAGGTGTGGTGATGTTGGAAGTGGTGGTGCTGGGATTACTTGTAATGGGGATAGTGCATGCATTTAGGGAGGGCGGGAGGATCTCTTTTTCGAACTAGGGAGGACACATAATTTGGTTTTATTACGTGGATAGAAGCAAATTATTTTAAGATCTTTAATATAATACATTTTTGCAAAGTAACGCCCTATTAAATTAATTATCACTTAATGATTTCCTATATTTACGCGAACACTACACATTTAAATGAACAATGAAACTATGGTCAGTTTTGATGTTCAGTCACTATTCACATGCCTACCTATTGAAGTACTCTTTTGAGAATTTTTTTACTTTGAAAAATTGAGATGCAGGCAATTGTTACTAGAAAGCTAGAAGATAACAACATGCCCACAGAATATGCAGTATTACTCAAACACTGCCTCACATCTGGCTATTTATTGTGGAAAGAAGAGTTCTACATGCAAGTAGACGGAGTGGCAATGGGCTCACCTGTATCTCCCGTAGTAGCCGACATATTCATGGAAGACTTTGAGGAGAAAACCCTTCTAACTGCTCCTGTAAATCCAAGATTCTACAAGCGGTACGTAGACGATACTTTCACAATTATACTATCTGACAAAGTAACTGCATTTTTAAACCACCTTAATTCAATAATTCCATAAACCCTAAATTACAATTCACAAAGGAGTTAGAGGCAAACAATACTTTAGCTTTCCTAGATGTTTTAGTCATCCGAAATCCAGATAACACTATTGGTCATACTGTGTACAGAAAAAATACCCATACCAACCGATATTTAAGTAGTGAATCGGACCATCATCCTTCACAATTAGCTACCGTGGGAAAATCTTTGTTTCAGAGAGCAGATCTCTCTGTGACAGAAAACATCTGGCCACCGAGCTTCAGCACGTCGAGCAAGTACTGCAAGACAACAAGCTTCGGGTCCCGCGCCTACGTCACAGTGACCGAGTGAAGCCAGCCACAGTCGAGCGTGTGCCTGCTGTACTACCCTATGTCAGAGGAGTTACAGACAAAGTTGGCTACATCTTGAAGCGAGCTTCCATTAAAACATACTTCCAGCCGCTGAAGAAGATTGCTCAATTTTTACCATCCGTCAAGTGTCATATCCCTCTACAAGATGCAGGAGTGTACAAGCTGAGTTGTGAATGTGGTCTCTCGTACATAGGACAAACAAAAAGATCTATAAAAACCCGCGTTAAAGAACATATAGATGCACGTCATCTATATGTATATAATTATAATTATCATATATAAGTACCGACGTATCGGGAAGTATGCAGTTTGTGAACATGTTCAAGATCGTCCCCGCCATTACATTAGATTTGATAGACCACAAATCCTCGCAAAAGAACACCGATTCCTCCTAAGAATGATTCGCGAGGCTATTGAAATTAAAAAAACATCCTAATTTCAATAGAGAAGATACTCAATAATTACTCAATAGATACTCGGGTGGGCATCGTACGAGAGATTACACATCTTCTCGTCAGGCATACCTCAAAAGTTCAAAGCGTACAATCAGTGTATGTTGCCAGTGGTGACTTATGGGTCTGAGACGTAGTCGTTTACTGCTGGTCATATGAGGAAGCTCAAGGTTACTCGGGGTTTCTCTGCGTGATAGATTTAAAAACCAGGATATCTACGGTAGAACCAGAGTAACCGACATAGCCCATCGGATTAGTAAGCTGAAGTGACAATGGGCCGGCCATATAGCTCGAAAAACTGACAACCGATGGGGAAGAAAGGTTTTTGAGTGGCAGCCTCGTACTGACATGCGAAGTGTAGCGCGTCCCCCCACTAGATGGAGTGACGACCTAGTAAGACATGGAAGAAGTCAATGCATGCAGTTGGCGTGGGACCGTGCATTGTGGCGTTTCTTGGGGGAGGCCTATGTTCAGCAGTGAACTTGTAAAGGGATGAAATGATAATGATGATATATTTGATAAGTTTTTTATGTATAAATTTCAGTTTCTGCACTCTTTCTCCATATAGACTTTAACACTGCCAAATTTCAAATTCCTCCGTGCGCGCAGTATGCTTAAAAAGGGTACAAAGTTTTCCTTCACCTTTTAATATCTATAGAAGATAGATATATCACAAATTAGCTTTGAAATATGATCAATGTAAAAGAAGAAAATGGGGTATAATAAAGTGGAAATTTTCAAATTATTGAGTACTTAACATCATTTATGTAGCAAAGGTAAGCTATGTATGTGCTCTAGATTATTCCACTCCTCTTTTCAATGAAGCACTGCGCCGTATTCCGGTTGCATATGAATGCATCTTGAATAGTTAATAGAGACTTCAAGAGATAGACACTGGCCATACAATACCAAATTGATAGGAAAATAATTTTTTACAAATTATAAAACTTTTATATATTAAACACAAAGTTAAAGCATCTTTATAAATTTTACTTGGAACACTAGCAACTACTTTTAAATAATCCCTTTTCATCCTTTGACACAGTTGCTATTAGTGAATTCATCTCGTATCTGGAAATAAATAAAATAAGTCTAAAATATATTATGAATTATTTTTAAAGAGTTTTATTTAAATCTGAACATATTTCCAACAACTTTACCTTTAAAGTACTTAATACTAGAAAAAGGATTTTATTATTTTAAATTGAGTTCGTTATCATTTTCGTACTAACCAAGTGAAAATATTTTAAATTCCTCAAATTACTCAGCAATCCGGAATGCTTTGCAATTTTCTGAACAAATAAAATACATTTTCCACTTGCGGGCTGTTTCATATAACAATATTGAAATTCAGTTTCATTTTAAATCGCTTCGCGTGTTTGCATAACAAAGTGGGATTTGTTTGCAGCTATGACAAATATTTTTTTTTTATAAAACTGAAGTAACAAACTCACAGTCCACCAGATGGTAAGTGACTACTGCAGTCCTTGATACCTGCCGCGAACTTTAAACAAAGAAGACTACAGGTGAGTAGTTACCTCTGAGGTCGAGGACGGTATGCCTATCAATATATAATGGCTCTATACTTGTACTAATAAATAAATCAATACTACATAGTAATATATAATATTATATTCATAATTTAATTATTTATGAATTTCAATAGATTTAAAAATAAACACGAATAATGCTTTTGTTTCGGCGGTAGATGTAGAAAAAGTCGACATTGTGCTCCTAAGTTTAATCTTAGTTAAAATTATATTTAATTACATTTAGTTTGAGTTTTTACATACAATTTAAGTTTACTTACAGGTCAGTTTAGTGAAATATAAGGTGCTCAGTTTAATGTTGAAATTAATGTTGCGTTTGTCTACCGGTTAACCTACAAACTATCTACCTCTTCACTTCACAAAATTTCTTATTGCACTTTACTGCACTCTAAAATGGCATCTTATGACATGGTTTTGGAAAATCAGCTAACCATTGAAGCTAACTTGTTGAAGAAATTTTCGATTTTGAATCCCTATTTAAACCGTCAACAGCACAGGCAAGCACCTCCACTTTAGGTCTTCAAGAGGAATATCAGGAGTTCAAAGCTCAAGTCTGGAGCATAATGAGTTTACTTCGGCAACAAATATCCGAGTGTGCAAAGGCAATTGAAAATTTGCCTGAATGGACCCTGTTAATTGAGTAAATGATAGATTGACTATAGATTTTTTCTCCGGTGTATCTTCAGTGGATGATAAAGTTTCAATTTTCACTGATTTAACTCTGAAAACGGTTTGATGTCCATGCACCGGTGCAAGCTATTAGAGTTAAGCGACCTCCAGGTCCGTGGATAAGGAAGGGAGTTCGCATGGCAATGACTCGACATGAAAGGGCTTTAGAAAGTTGAAGCGTGACAGTTGTGATGATAACTGACGTTTGTATAAAATAGCTCGCAATCGTTGTAACCACATGGCAAGGGCAGCAAAGCGTTGCTATTTCCATGATGATATTTCTAACTCTTCTCCGGCCGATGTAAAGGAACAACGATATTACTGTCGTTGCTTCTGCAAAAACATAATTATTTTTTAGGAAACAATGAAGAGAATGTTCAGTCCGTCGTTGTAGCACCAAAAAATTATACAAAATAATCTCATAATAACCGTTACGTCGATGTTGCACGCAAACATAACTATTTGCGGACTTCCCTGCTTAACTGACCAATACTTCAGTTAAGCGGGGCAGCAAAACAATTTTTTTTTTTCAAATAAAACCTTGGGTTTTGACTAAATAGTAAGTAAGAATTATCAAGCAAAGTAATGCAAATTAAAAAAGAAATACTACTTAACTGAGAATTGTATTGATTATATTACGACCGAATACATTACCGAATTTAGTTATTTTTTCAGTTTTTTTAATTGCCATCAATACCCATTTATATGGAATTTGCTGGTGTATTTTACCAAAACACACGCTTTGGTTGAAGCCGGCCATATGGACTGCACTTTTATACCATTTATTAATCTGTTTATCATATATCATACAATATTTCTAAAAGGGTGTATTTTAAAAAGAGGACTATTTTTAACAAAAAGCATGACAAACGAACACAAAGTCTATTGATAATAGGGTGCCAGTAGCTCATAGAAACTTGGATACCAATATCAATTCTCCAATACAGATTAAAAAATGCTGTATGAGCAAACCCAATAGCAATTCTATAACTGCATCATGGCTTTATTTAAAGGTGACGTTAATTTAATTCTTACTGAATAAAAGCAGTATTAACAAACAAGTAAAAAAAATTGCCATCTAGTCATTAATTATAAATAAGTCAAGCAATATGCTAATTCACAGTGATAAAACTTAGCTATAATAAAAAAAGAAAATACATCCAAATATTCAGCTCATCAAAATAAGGAAACTGAATTCACTCAACAAGTCGTTTTTATGCGAAACATCTCCATTCTCTTCAACGAATAGAAATCTTCGGTTATTTGCAATTTTCCTCGACTTCAATATTTGAGATGAAATGAACGGAAATCATTGTTTCTTGTTCACCTACAAAATATTCTATCACGCGTTATATCATTAGTCAACATACGAGCATCTGTTAAATGTTTGGCGCTGTTTTGTTGCCAAAAATTTTATTATATCACGGAATCATTTATATATACGTAAGCAAGCCAAAGCACATATAAAATCCAGCTCAAAAATCAAGGTTTGTTTTGATAGG
This sequence comes from Parnassius glacialis, assembly GCA_033319125.1. Lineage (NCBI taxonomy): Eukaryota > Metazoa > Arthropoda > Insecta > Lepidoptera > Papilionidae > Parnassius > Parnassius glacialis. The sequence continues at coordinate 16,555,518 of JAVANC010000027.1, read as the reverse complement.
GATAGCGGTTGTACCTAACGAATTAACATTAAGACTTTCTTGGTGACCTTATCGCATATTGTAGGAAATAAAAAAACACAGTGTCGGATACTATTTAACCGTCATTGAGACAAGAACAAAGTTTTTTTTATACTGAGTACTTAGGGTGACAAACGAGCACCCAGTACATATGATCGTAAGTAGATTTACACAATAGGTTTATCCTTACTAAGAACCAAACCGTAGATTGCGTTTTCACTTTCGAGAACCAAGATGGAATGCCTGGTTACCAGTAAAAATGCCTTCAGTTGTCTTCAATCATGATACGAAACAGCAGCATTATGCTGCTATTTTACGCTGCGAGCGCAGTTCTTCCCTGGTCGAGTTTCCATTCGTTTACAGATAAAATTATAACCCAACCCCTTTGTCGTATCTCCTCAATTTCAGGGCACTCCCCTTGTTACCTCAGCCAGTATCGGCATACTTGGTGTCAATAAATCGAATGACGTGCACATGGTCACTTGGAAGAGAAGGCCAAATTGGCCTCTAAAAAGTCTGGCGTGCTCAGCAGAGCGGGACAGCAATTCATGCTGGCACACTGCCTTCAAATTTACAAGGCGCAAGTTCGGCCGCACATGGAATACTGTTTTCATCTCTGGGCCGAAATTACCCAGTGCCAGCTCCTTTCATTTGATCGCATCCAGCGCAGAGCGGTTCGAATCGTCAGCGACCAAACTCTTTCTGATTGGTTTGACTCACAAGCGCTGCGAAGAGATGTTGCATCTTTTGCGTATTCTATCGTATCTACCAAGGGGGAGTGCTCAGAGGAATGGTTCGGACTAATTCCAGCCACTTAATTTCACCATCGCTCATCGCGAAGGAACTCGAGATAACATACATGCCATCTGAATGATTGGCGGTCCACTACTGTGCGATTTACAAGACGTTTTCTTTCTCTCACAACATCCTTGTGGAATTGAATAGCACCAGAATTTTTTCCGGATCGATACGACATAGGGCCTTTCAAAGAAAAACCGGCCAAGTGCGAGTCGGACTCGCGCAGCGAGGGTTCCGAACAAATCCGTAGGTATATAAGTTTAAAATTATTTAAAATATTATTATTATAATGGTGGACCTAAAAACGTATGCTTTTCGCAATTTTTCCTTTATGTGTGCTATAAAACGTTGTTTCGTAACAAATTTACCAAATAAACAAATCTTTAGTACCCTGTAGGTTTTGATTCCCTTGCGAATGTCGACAATTTGCGGCATAAACGGCTGTATCTTTTGATTGCATTTGCTTAGAAGTTCGATTTTTTCACAACTCTAAGGGACAGTAGACTTGAGTATTTGATATCAATTTCAGCTTAATATATCCACGCGTTCCTGAGAAAATGGGTCTTTAGAGACAGACAGACGGCCAACAAAGTGACCCTATAAGGGGTCCGTTTTTTTCCATTTGAGGTACGGAACCCTAATAAAGGGTCTACTCTTTTTTAAAATGCTGGCAATAAATCTGCAATTCCCCTGGTGTTGCAGTTGCTCATGGGCGGCTGTAGTCACATACCATCAGGAGAGCCGTATGCTCGTTTGTCCCTCACATAAGTCTCACATAAGAAAAAAAAAACTTGAAAGAATTTTAAAGAAAAATACATCTGTTAAGTCTGTTATCTCACACGAGTTGCTTGGACAATAAATTTCACTAGATCAGTTAAGTACAATTTTTAAAAAACCGACATTAAAAAACTCGGCTATTAAGCCAGTCTTACAGCATTTCACATTTTTGTTATCTACTATAACCAATAATAGCTCGCTGTTTTTTTATTTTCTTAAAAGTTATCTCACATACCTTCTATCCAACAAATTTTTATACGTTTCTAAGTATCACACGATCTAACTTTTTTCTAATGTTAATTTTTGATACTTTTAAAATATATATATATATATATATATATATATATATATATATATATATATATATATATATATATATATATATAAATAAGAGAAGCCACTTTTGGAATGCTTGTAACAGAATTTCAACTTCTTCCTTTAACTATTTTAAAGTGATATAACTATTTTAATTAAATCCGGTGAACCATCGAACGACCGCTATTCTTGAAAGGTTCCTGAACTATTTACATTCAAAAGGATTTAACCTCGATGCTCCTTATGTCCGGTCTTTTTGGTGTGAAATTCTAACTGAAATTCAACGGAATTTCATTTTAAAGGCAAGCAGGAAGGTGGCTACTCTACAGTAAAATGTTTTTTAAATCTAGCTTCATGATATTTAAAAATTAAATATTATGATTATAATAACTATTTTAATTAAAAGAAATAAAAATTGAAGAGATAAAAATGCAAAATTTTATTATCACTTTTATTACCTCTTGTAATTGATATATATATTTTCGGCTTGTAGAAAAAACATTGATGTATCGATATATCGATATTTTTGGCATAATTATTTTTACGATACATAGATATAAAATATCAACTATAGAAAATTTATCTAATGCGATGTATTTCCAACAGCGTTGTCGCCACTAAACAAACAAATAAAGAAAAGCTCATAAAGAATTTACAGACATTTCTAAAGTTCTAAAACAACCTTTCGAGATTTTCGAAGAAGATTTTTACTTAGAAAGACTTTTACATTTATAACATTTGTAAAAACCGTTCTAGCGAGGTGTTTAAAGGCTTTTACTTTCCGTCAAATCCACCTTTTGATCCCGTAATGTTTTTCTAAAGTTCAAAGAACATTAAATAAATAAAATAAAATTAATTTTATATAGGCTACGGTGGCAAACGAGCACACAGTTCACTTGATGGTAAGTGGTTGCTGTGACCCATAGACATCTACATTTATCCTCAATAAAGAATCAAAATGCAGATGCGTCGTCGCCCGTGACGACTAAGATGGAATGCCTCTTTTCCAGTAAAATGGCTCTCCGGTTCTCTACACTCACCATATGAAATACAGCAGTATCAAGCTGCCATTTAACGTTGGTATTCTGTGAGAGCGTGTACAGCCCCGGTCCAGCCGACCCATTCGTGCTACAACTATACTACTAATATAGCTGCAGCATGGCTCTACCACGTATAAATTATTTTGAAATTTTTATTTAATTAAAATTTATTGTCTGTAAGTTTAGTCTCCTAAATGTTGTGTTGTTTTTAAGGGAAGGTTCTAAAAATTTATATTTTCTGTAAGCCAAACAACCAATTTAAAAAATTGTATCAAAAGTTTTGCTGGACTTTGAGAACAAAGTAAATGTTTTCCTGCAAGGTGCCTAAGTAAATCGGTCGGGAAAAAACCACTGGCGATTCAGCAATGTGGTTGTTAGTGACACAAAATTCCAAGTAAAAGGATTGAGGTTATGTGGATGGAATTTAAAAGTTATTTCGCAGTACACAAAATTTTGCGGCTGCAAATATATCCGGAAAATTCCCGTTCTAGACGCAATAAAAATAATCGTCTTTTCGTAAGGCCAGTGAATCAAGCCGATCAAAAAGAGTTCGATCGTATAAGCCGTAATCAAGTGGAAGGGGCTTGTTTTGGTGTGCTCCAACCATGAGTGACAACAATATTCCATGTGAAAAAGTATAATTATTCTACATGCGGAAAACTGATGAAATTCTACAGCCTTCCAAGCGTGGCAGCTATGGCGAAATCCTCCCTAAAAGGCAATCTATGGAGGAGGCCTATGTTCAGCAATGACTTTATAGGCTCTAATGGATGGATGGATGGAAGAAATAAAAACAAGAAGCAGTTGCTGTGCGCTCTAAGCCTTACACAAGAATTGTATGTTTACTCAAATGTGCTAATGTGACAATAACTACTACTAACGTACTTTTTACAAATAGAAAATTACTAAAAATTAATGTAGATGATGTTTTAATATATGAGTTATCGAAAAAAACGAAATATTGGAATATAAATACTAATTATGATTCACATCATATTAAATGCAAAAGTGTGTGTGATACGTTTTGTAAACAAACTGTTATCTATCGTTCTCATTACAAACCCGCAATCAACTTCTGCAAATAAGTCTCACCATTTACGAAAGGATTTGCCACAATTGCCACGCCTGGTTGGCGAACTGGCGACCGCAGTTACAGCTGTCTCGCACACCTAGCGGTACTCCATTTTAGTCAGCCTGGGTATGTTATATCTATCATATACGAGATGGTATACTGCCACCAGTTTGAGTAGCTACACGAGATATTTTGAAGTTTTCTACAGTGGCCTCTTATGAAATCGGAACGACGCGACAGATCGAATCCATTGCGGATTTTTTTTTTATAGAATGGGGTAACAGAGGAGCACATGGACTACCTGATGGTAAGTGGATGCTGTGGCCCATAGACATATACATTTTTCCTCGACAGATGCGTTGTCTTGTAAAAGCTATTTTTTACCCTTTTGAATGTGCTAAAGAACTTTACAATCTCTACGTTGTCTAAATAGTTACATCAAAAACTTCACCGCCTATTATGGTAGCGTTAGGAGTGTAATATATTCTCCAAACTTACAAGGGACTTATATCCCTAAAGTTTATTATATCTATTTAATAAAAAAAAAATATAAAACACAAAAAAATGCCGCTATAGACTTTGAAACCATCCAACCGATGTGCCGAAACCGGTTTCATAAGAAAGGCAATAATACGAAGATGACCATTGAAATAAAAAAAAGAACTAAAAACTATATAAAATGTTAATAAATAAACGAAATAGTTGTAGCACGAACGGATCAGCTCGACCGGGCAAGGACCACGCTCTCACAGAATACCAGCGTAAATTAGCAGCTTAACACTGCTGTGTTTTCCTATGGTGAGTCTAGATAACCTGAGTCCTTTTTTATTGGAAAAGTGTCATTCCATCTTAGTCATCACGGGTGAGAACGCGTCTGCATTTTGATTCTTTATTGAGGATAGATGTAGATGTCTATGTGTCATCTATGGTGAGTGTAGAGAACCAGAATTTTACTGGATAAGAGGCATTCGATCTTTGTCGTCACGGTTGATAACACATCTGCATTTTAATTCGCAAACGAATATAGATGTCGATGTCTATGTGTCACAGCAAACACGTACCATCAGGTGGACTGTGTAACGAGCAGACATGCTACCCTATCCTATAATTTTTTTTAATTATTAACATAGTTTTATTAATGTAATATAATCATTCTACCTGACTATCTCTCCTGATCTGTAAACTTATGACCACCTTCATTACATTGAATTGCTTATAATTTTGCTTATAATTTGTCTATTCATTGTTCTTCTTTCCTTTTCTTCTAACAACAATACACCTACCATCAAGCAATATAAGGGAAACCTGTTATTGGCTATACTTTTAGTTTGTTACATAATGTTAATATTTTTCTATATACGATGTTGGTTTTCTAAATAAATAAATAAATAAATAAATATAAAACTAATATATAATAATTGGCGCATGTAATACCTTTACCGTTACTGTTACAGCTTATTAAAATCTACTGCTGAATATAGGCTTCCCCCATAGACTGCCTAATAGAGGGAGATATTTGTCATAGTTCCTACGCTTGGCAAGTGGGTCGGCAACCGCAGTTTTTATTTTTAGTCTTTATTACTGATACTGATGCTGCTACCCATCTCCGTATTTGTTTCTCTCTGTCGCCTCTTACGACACCCACGTGATGATATGGGGTAGGGGATATTCTTACACCGTCACTTATTTAATAGCAATATCAGTTTTCCGTGTAATGGAGACGTAATATATTCTACTACCTACTAATGACATTAGTTGATCGTAAGCTGAACCCATAATAAAAGGAGAACATGGCGCCTGTTCAAAGTAATAAATTTATTTCTGACCGCGCTTAGATTAAATATTTGTGAGAACAACTACCTGCATTAACTAATAGCACACGTGAGAGGGGCTGATTCCCTTCCTATTTACAAAGGAATCGTTTTAGTTTAATGGAATTTTACAAGTAATCAATGGTAAAGATCGCTGTGTTTTCTGTTGAATAGATACGGAAAATTATTGTAAAGCACGATCTCAGTTATATACTGGTAATTAAAAAAAGAAAATACTTCAAATAAAATTTTAGTTACAGAATTTCTTATTAAGTTTTATTTATCTTTATCATCATTATTCATATGTATCATATTATCACGACACCTACTCTGTACATAGCCCCCAAGACTGCAATAGCACATTCTAGAATCACCTTTATCCACCAAATTCTACTCGAGATCCTTTTGCAGATACCTTTGTTATAGATTTTAGAACGTAGATGAACTCTAATCATAGGCCTCTACATAGAAACTCATATGACTAGTAGTAAAAAACCACATTTCGGCTCTATTGGTACATTAAAAACCTGACTGATTGTGAAAGTTCTTTTTAGGGTTCCGTACCTCAAAAGGAAAAAAACGGAACCCTTATAGGATCACTTTGTTGTTCGTCTGTCTGTCTGTCTGTCTGTCAAGAGCCTTTTTCTCAGGAACACGTGGAGGTATCACGCTGAAATTCATATCAAATACTCAAGTCTACTGTCCCTTGAAGCTGTGAAAAAATCAAATTTCTAAGCCAACGCAATCAAAAGATACAGCCGTTTATGCCGCAAATTTTCGACATTCGCAAGGGAATCAAAACCTACAGGGTACTTCCCGTGAACTCAGAATCTTGAAATTTGGTACGAAGCAACGTTTTATAAAACGTTGCTATAGCACAGATAATGGAAAAATTGCGAAAAGCATAAACTTTTAGTTACATCATATATTTTATAATTATTAAGACGACGTTCTAGATTATCTTAAACTTGTGATATTCCTTTGTCCACCAAAAAGGATGAAAAATAACTTAAAATAAGATTAAAAAGCAGATATTATAAACTAAAAATTACCAAATTATTCTTCAATAAATACTATGTCATCACCAAACCTATTACGTGGCAATTATTTAAATTTTACGTGTTTCCCTTTTCTTCATAGATTTTCTTATTAAAATAACAAATAAAACATAAGGCAGACTTAATACATATAGGCATTTCCTACTAGTCAATGCATGTCATTTAATAACGTGTTTCTTTCTTATACTCGTACATAATAGTGCTATAGCTAAATATATTTTTATGAAAATGAGTTAAATAAAGCAATTAGTTACTTTGCAAAAGGCTTCGGTAGTATTTACCAAGCTGCGCTGTATAGCACGTTAAGAAATTAGAGGATACTTGAATAACTAGTTAGTATGATTTAGATTACCATTAAAAGAGAGTAGGCTAGTAGACTCGGTAATTCATTTACATACGAGATAAATGAAGGATTAAAGAGAGGAGATGCACTCTTCTTTATGATAAACGACATTTAAGTAAGTACAACAGGGCATACAGTCCTACTAATGATAAGTGGATCCTGGGGTTTAATACACTAAGATCTATCCTCGACATGATACAAAAACGCAGATGTATCACAGTAACGGTATGCTGCTATTTTAAGCTGGTATTTAGTGCGAACATATCCAAGTAAAGCAAATAAGACCAATTCGTGCTGCAGCAGTTGTACGTTCCAGATATCCCTGGAGAGATATCATAAAACTTAAGCCTCCGCGGGTCCAACTTGGAAAATTGGCAATTTAACGCAAGACTGTTCTGAATTGCATCTTTTGGCGTCAAAGCTACTAAACAGTTAGTAGCCTAATGGCAGGGCGCGGACCGCGAACTCGAAATGTCGTGGATTCGAATCCGCCATTCCACTACTGTCGTGAACCACTTCTAACACAAGCATTATTAGCTTACCAGAAGTGGTTAAAGGGAATATTAGTAATGTTTAATAGTATTATTAGTATCAAAGTTAAAAGGCTATTACACCATTTAGTTCGCTGCATCTCTCTGGTTGAATAATAATTTTTCATCCTAATATATTATGCGAACGTCATCATATTTAAGTAATACTACTACCTACCTAGGTGCTCCACTCAGAAATTATAAAACGTTTATTGAAGCTTTAATGAGGACCGCGGAATGAGAAAGTAATAATCATACCATTTTCAGATATTTTTTTGCATTCAAAGACAAACTAGGTCGACATTTTCAATGCTAAAATGTACGCTCTCATTATATAATCTTTCATAGTGATTCTTAGCTGCAAAGGCGTGTCAAACAAATGTTTTACATTTTTAACTTTTCCTCATATCGCAAGTTTTTCATGTTTATAATGTAGTCTTTTTTATGGCTGTCGTATTCATACGTCTATGTCTTTGATTAAATGAAATACGACAAGTGTTGATGTCTGTGTGTTGGTGTCACTCTTTTTATTTCTATTTGCTTTAATTTTTTTTTTATATATACTATTTTATCTATCACTAATAATATAATAAATTTAATCACTTATATTTATTATATAGTTGTTTATTTTCAATTCAATTTAATTCAAATAGCCTTTATTTCTGATTATATAATAAATTTGGAGAGTTGTTATTATTGCAACATTTTATAAATTAT
>JAVANC010000027.1:16462654-16546939 GCA_033319125.1 Parnassius glacialis | reverse complement strand
TCCTCCATAGACTGCCGTATGGGGGGGTTGTTTGACATAGTTTGTCACGCGGTAAGCGGGTTTAGCAACCACAGTTTTATATATATTCAACTGTTATCAGGAAGATGCTGCTGAACCGTCTCCTGGTTCAGTTTTCCTCTGTTGTCACTTACAAAACCCACGGGATGACGTGATTAACAAACAGGTAATAAATTTGTAATTGCTTTCTTATACTGCTTACTAATTTATACTTATAAATCCAATCTTTTAATTCGTAAAATCAACGTTTTTATTGATAAAATCAAATAATTTTTCCATAATTGTTAATCTATTTTTTGCGTTCTGCTTACATTGTTATATTCTACATACATGCGGTGATTACACGCATTTATTTTTTCTTTTTGAGTTATATTTCCAATATCAATACCGTTCGTTAACGAGTTGTAAAGAAAACTTCCTTTTCCCGTGATCTAATCACGTTTCAGAATTTTGGATTTGAACAATGTTTTTAATGGTATCGGTGGAATTTGATGTATATTTTACAACTTCATTATAAGGCAGACTAAATGTAATTTAATATTATTACTGAAAATAAGAGCCGTAGTAACATAAAATAAAAGCCAAGCGTTCGTAGAAAATTTCTATTAGTATTTTTCTTAGTTAACGACGAACCCGCATTCGGTTCGTTCTGGCACTTCAGAAATTGTTTATTGACATTTAAGTGATGATTTACTATCTGCTGGGCAGTATAGGAAAACATCGGTACGGAACTTGTCAGAGAAATTAGAAAAAAAAAATGTATCTATCACCATTTTTAATATATGCCTCTTTTTGCTTATCCTAAAAATAGGGTTATGATTGCTAGAAAGTCTGCAGTGGAGGGTGCTTAGGAGGCAATTTTTTTGCTTGAAGTAGATATTAGTCAGCCTTAAAACAGAAACAGTATTAGTTAACGCTCATCTTAAGTACGAGTAAAATATGATTTTAAAGCTTTAATAAAAGGTTAAATTAATTGGTCTAAAATGCAAAAACGTGTCATAATTTAAAGGATTACGAAATTTTAACAGAATTTTTAAGCCTTACAATTTACTAAGTGCTTACGTGAGTAACACAAGCTTTGAGATTAAAGTGACAAAATGAGATATAATTTTCTTAAATAACAAGTAAAACGTGTTGAAATTTACAAAATACTAAAGATACTCGTAAAGATCTTAGTTCGGTGTCATTGGTTCGGTGGTTCCTGGGCTTGTTTTAAGGTACAGTAATATTGAATTAATGTTTAGAACAAATCAAATTAACGCTATTATAGAAAATGGATATTAGAACAAATGGAATAAATAAAAAAAAAACATCGTGGGTAATTGAAACATATTTGACGAAAAAATTGAAGGCATGTGAAGTTGCTAACACGTATTGGGATAACATGGCTAATAGTTCCGTATACTAATTTAACTTTCACAAATTATAAGAGGCTTCTGCCTAGCAATAAGACGTATATGAACTGTTACTTTATTTTTCACAAATAATATCGATGCATACTTCTAAAGACCTAAGTCCAGATTTGAACAGAGTTAATGAAATAAATAGCATCACATCCCAAACATCTTCTCGCTACCACTTGTATGCAGATGATCTCCACATATATTTACAAACTACCATTGAAAATCTATCTAAGCATTTGATTGTATCAACAAGGATCAAACATGTTTTTTTAATGGAGTCGATATTAAGGTTTATTTATGAACCCTTTTAAATCCCAAGCTATAATTATTGGGAGGTCAAGAAAGACTACCAAATTAAAAAAAAATGTCAATTACATCATGGTTCATTTAATGCCGTGTAGTAGCGGTTAAGAATATCTACTACTTCATATCTTCCCGTGGGTGTCGTAAAAGGCGATAGTGGGAAACAGGCAGGAGATGGGCAGCAGCATCTTTCTGATAACAGCAATATCCCAATAAAAAAAAACTGTAGCTGCAAACCCGCTCGCCAAGCGTGGCAACTATGGCAATATACACCCCAATGAAAAAATTTACGAAAAGACGGCCCCAGTCCCCGGCGGCCCCGCTATTCCTGGCCACGATTGCGACCATCGTAACGGCGGGGCAGAGGGTTCTAAGAATCTCCGGTGTAGGTACAGTTGCCACCTACGACGACTCGACCTGGCAATTTATAACGCACGCACCCTGAGGACTGACGTGAAGGTTCTGGAGCTGGAAGAAGAGATCGATAAGTTACGCTGGAATATTATAGGATTATCCGAGATCCAAAGAGAAGGGGAGGACACGGTAATCCTCAAATCCAGCAACTTGTTCTATCACCGGGAGGGCGACCATCTGTCCCAAGGAAGTGTCGGGTTTATCATCCACAAGTCTGTCGATAACAACGTTGTAAAGAGTGGTAGTGTGTCGACGAGGGTTGCGTACATTATACTCAGAATCACCAAACGGTATTCGCTGAAGGTCATACAGGTTTACGCACCAACCTTGGCATACCCCGATGAGGAGGTGGGGGAAATGTATGAGGATATCTCTGGAGCCATGCATTCCTCCAAAACCCACTATACGGTGTTATTGACCCCCGGTGTTAGTGACCCCACAGGAAGCGGACCTGGTCGAGCCCCAACGGTTCGACAAAAATAAGATTGACATCATTATGACGATCAGACCACAACTATATAGTTATGTCTCAATAATCGTGAGAGTGAAAACTGGTAGTGATCACCGGATGGTTAGAGGCACACTGAACCTAAACGTTAAGTTAAAGAGGTCTCGTCTAATGAAGTTAATGCTCCGTCCCCCTCGTGCTCCAGTCCAAAGTTTCGAAACATTTCAGCTCAAGTTACAAAACCGTTTTCATTGCCTGGAAGACTGCAATGATGTGGACGATATAAATGATAACCTCGTGGAAACTGTCTTTCTTTCTTTATTCTTTATTGTACACACTAAAGTTGGTAACAATTATTAAATATTCAAATAAGATGTACAAAGGCGAGCTTAACCCTAATAAGAGTTCTCTTCCAGCAAACCTATTGGGAAAGAGAAATAGTTTTACATATAAAGCAAGTAGGTAGCAGCGTGCGTACTTAATATTTAACTTAAGACTACTTAATAGAAATAGGCTAAAGTTACAGTTAACAATTAACATATAAGTGTATAAAATATAAGTATAATTTTCTTATTTCTATTGATTTACATACATATATACTAATAAAGATAATAAACATAAACATATATACACATACACACACATATATATATATATATATACATACATATATACATATACAATTATACATATAAATACATAACATATGTAAATATTTAAAATTCTAAGTTGACAGATAATATTTATTTACTCTGCTCCGAAATGTATCAAGGGAAGAGCTAGCACGAATGTCATGTGGAAGTGAGTTCCATAGCTTGACCGCCCTTACAGTAAAGGATCCACCACATCGGCTTGTGAAATGAGAAGGAGTTCTGAGAAGCAGCTGTTTAGTGGTCCGGCACTGAGTTTCACGAGGTACAAGATACTCAAAGCGCTCGCGGAGATATGGAGGTGCAAGAGGATTAAAGAGTAAAAAGTAAAGAAATGATAACACATGTAAGTCTCGACGTCTACGGATAGGAAGCCATTTTAATTGAGCCCTGTACTCTGAAACATGATCAAACTTACGAAGACCAAAAATAAAACGTATACACAAATTTTGAACACGTTCCAGTTTGTTCAACAGCTCCTCTGAAGCATCCAAAAAACTAACATCAGCGTAGTCAATGAGAGGAAGAAGAAGTGCTTCAGCTAAGGTTATCTTAGTTTTTAACGGTAAAAACATCTGGAGGCGCTTGAGAGATTGAAAAGAGTAGTTTACTTTTCTGCTAATCATATTAATGTGAGCAACCCAAGACAAATTATTATCAAAAATAACACCTAAGTTCTTAGCAGTCTCTGTATATGGAATTTGATTATTATCATACGTTACTGCAGGGATCTTCGAACGATCTAATAAATTAAGCATAAATGAGCTGCCGATAATCATTACTTGGGATTTAGCAGGATTAACAAGAAGACCAAACGATTTCGCCCAACTGCTTATGCTACTTAAGTCAGCATTCAGCTTATTAATAGCCTCATCTATATCTTGGACTTTGAAATGACGGTATAATTGCAAATCGTCAGCATAGAGATGATAATGAGAGGAGAGAACAGTAGTGAGAGCATTGATAAAAATAGAGAAAATAAGTGGGGAAAGAACACCACCCTGAGGAACACCCGCCGTAAGATCACACCACTCGGAGAAATCCTCCTCGTGGCGGACACACTGTGAGCGACCCCTAAGGTAAGAATTAAACCAAGAGATTACTGATGGTGAAATGTTTAAGGACAAAAGAATACCAAGGAGTATGTCATAATCAACGGAATTAAATGCACTGCTGAAATCCAATAATGTTAGAACAGTGAGAAGTTTTTTGTCCATGGCCCAGCGAATGTCATCAGACACTTTAATCAGAGCGCTGACTGTGCTATGGCCTGGACGGAAACCAGATTGAAAAGGACTCAGCAGGCTGTGAACAGTTAGGAAATGAGATAGTTGCCTCTGAACTATATTTCTAGTACTTTAGATAAGATCGGAAGAATAGAAATAGGGCGGAATTGGGATAAAGATGTAGGATTAGAAGTTTTTGGAAGGGGAATGACGAATGCCTTTTTCCAGCAAGTTGGAAAGGAGCTCGTCTCAAGCGAAGAAGAGATAATGTGAGTGATAATAGGGACAAGTTCATTAATGATAGGTTTAATCATTTGCATACAAAGATTGTCATAGCCAATAGCTTTAGTGGAAATTGATAAAAGGCATTTTTTTATTTCACCATCAGTAACTTTACTGAAATTAAAAGTAGAACACAGCGGCTTAGGAATATTGGAGAGAAGATTAAGTGTCGCAGACTTAATAGAGTCATCAAGAGAAATCGGAGGCTCAGAAAAATTCCGGTTAAGTGCATTCAAATCAAACGAGATATTAGAATCATTATATGATTTACCTATACCCAGAGTTCTAAGAAATTTCCACATCTGAGCGGAATGAGAATTTTCAACCTCATCATATATATGTCTCCTCTTAGCATCACGACACATCTTACTACAGCGATTACGAAGTTTTTTATATGTGAATAAATTTTCAGTAGTAGGGTGCTTCTTATAACGCCTCTTAGCTTTATCTCTTTTGGACATTACTGCTTTTATAGACTCTGAAAGCCAGGGGGCTGGAAAGTGTTTAACCCTGACTCGCTTAAGTGGTGCATGTGTATCGAAAAGTTTTAAAATGTGGTGATTAAAAGCATAAACCTTATCATTAACATTTTCGGAATTTAGGACAGGGTACCAGTCAATATTATTTACATCATCTCTTAAACGCTCCAGGTTAATTGATTTAAAGCTTCTTAGGAATAAGAATTTCGATTTGTGCCTAGGACGTTGAATTTTATAGGAGAGGAAGATAAGATCGTGGTAAGAGAAAGACGCAGATAGTTGACCATGCGAAGCAACCCGCTCAGCATCAGATACAACAATAAGGTCTAAAAGAGAAGGGGTACTATTAGGCGAATGGTGAGTAGCAGAAAGAGGAAGAACATGTTAATTAAAAGATGACACCAGGGAGAGCAATTTTTTGCTACGAAAATCATTCCTTAACAGACATGTGTTAAAGTCACCTAAAATAATAGTATTATCATAAAGCGGAGTAAGATTTACAAGTTTTTCTTCCAGAGAAGAAAAATAATTTATATTGCGAGAGGGGGGATAATAGACCCCAACCAAAGTCCTAGAATGATTAATAGTAATTTCAATAAATAAATGTTCAGCAAAATTTGAGTATATATTGGGTGAATGATCAACTATTTTATAAGGAATGTCAGCTCTCAAATAGATTGCCACTCCACCATAACCTTTGCCGACCTTGTCATTGCGTATAAGTTGAAAACCAGGGAGACAATACTGTACCGACGGAAGTGCAGGCTTTAGAAAAGTTTCAGAAACAAGTATGGCATCAACATATTTAGAATCAAAGGTTGATAAAAGATCAGCGTAATGAGCATGAATGCTTTTAGCGTTAATATGGACTATATTAAGATTTTTACTATAATTACAGAATACGGCTACTAGTTGATCATGTAAATGAGTGTAATCATCGCTTAAGGCGCTTTTATATGTCTTATCGGAAGAGCTAGAAGAAGAGCAAGAAAAGTTACTATCATCAAATTCCAAAATATCACACATGCTATTCAAAACTATAACAGAAACTAAGCTACAACAAAATCAATAAAGATTAAATATATACTTGTATAATGTATAATAAAACAAATATTATATAAGTCTGGATATAATACCTACAAAATAAATAATAATATGTTATAAAATATTATGAAACAGTAATTAAATTAAAATTAAAATTAAATTGCCAACAATTATGCACTTAACTATACATTTCTTTCATACCTGCCGGCAGTGGCATCAGTAGAATTTTATAATTACATAACTTATTTAAGACTAATTAATATAATAAAAATATAGAAAAAGCACAGTCTTACCATCAATAATAAGACAGACAAATATTATCTATGGATGCTGTCTGGCAAAAAGACTGGTAGTATGTGCAATCGAATGACATCATGACAGATATTAATAGCTGTCATTATGATTTATTTAATCGCTAATGTTATTGTGTCACATAATAAACAAAATTATGAAGGTAAACTATAATAATATTAGAGATAACTACGAACTACGATGTTACAGTTAAAGCACAAATTTGAAGAGATGCAACACTAAGCAAATGGAGATTACACAAAATACAAATAAATTGTAGTAATTAAACACTTAGTTAACACGAAGACACTATCTCTTGCCTGCGGTGCCAGTACGTCGACTTTTGGACGCTCCAGCTGGTTCCCTGACCGCGGTCGTTGTCTTCGACTTCGACACAGGAGGCTCAACGATTTTATCGAGTTCGATCACAGAGCTAATGCGATGTCGAACGCCACCGCTACCCAGTACAAAAATAAAGCCTTCACGTGTCCAGCAATTCGATATTCCATATTTCCGTCGAGCTGCCATAAAGGCTTCGTGTCGAGTCTTAGTTAAAAACTCCGACAGAGTGATACCAGTCCCCTTCAAACACGTCTTAGCTTGCCAGATCTTGTTCTTCACCTCTAACTCACACAACTTAAACAAGATTGGTCTTGGTTTGTCAGAAGAAGAAGTATGGCCCATGCGATGGCAGCGAGATATATCATTGTGCGAGAAACTAGACAACTTGAAACGGTCAACAAAAGTCTTCACTAATACCTGTACAGTGTCCTCGTTCTTTTCCTCTGGAATCCCATGAAGTAATAGAATCTTCCGCCTGCTCCGCATCTCCATATTATCCACCTGGTGCATCAACAGGCCTACCTGGTCTAGAAGATTGCGTAGGGCTGTCATGATAAATAATCTGAATGAGGAGAACTCGGATGTCAAATTGGCAATGGAGGCTGAAGGTGCTGCAGCATGAAGCTCACTTTGATAGATATCCATGCGCTGAGTAAACATCTTCTGGAGTTGTGTTATTGACTCTTGAATGGCATCCATTTTGAAAAATTCTTGTGTAGTGATAATGCAGGAAAATTGTGAGACTGATTTTTATTGACTAAGTTTGTAAACAGCAAGGATTTTACTGCCTGGCAGGTATAATGGTTAGTACATTAGTTTCCCATATAGTAACAACACTATTGTAACGTTTTATTTATTAAAAATTTTATTAAATTGGGAGACTTTACTAAAGCAATCTACTTAAACTGTCCATGCGGTCGGAGCTAAGGTCTGCAAGACCCGCCACAGAAGAACAAAAAAACTCTTCGATCACACTCTTAATCCCATGGTTGTTAGATGGGACATGAATTTACAGTCTTCAACAGATTTGACAGCAAACAGGCAACTGAATGGACAGATCTTTAAATGCATGCGGCGGGACTTGCGCAACTTCAATACAGCTTGTATTGAAGAAGCGATCGAGCGGAACCAAGGCTCCAAAGTCTTTGCCAGAGATCTGTCTGCCAGAAAGTGCCAACTGTCAAAGCTGGAAACCGAGTGACCGACCGACCGACACCTGAGATTTTGAGGGAGATTGAGAGGTTCTATGCGCAGCTGTACACGTCATCGTTCGAGCCATACACATGTATGAGTAACGATTCAAGAGCGAGTCTAATCCGACATTATTCCGAAGATATTCCAGACGTCAGTCTGAGCGAGATTAGAATGGCTGTTCAGCACTTTAAAAACGGTAAGGCCCCGCGGAAGGATGGAACTACAGCGGAGCTTTTATAAGCGAGTGGAAAACCAGTACTTAAAGCCCTAAATAAGCTCTTTAATTCCATCCTCCATGGTGGTACTACATTGGATGCGTGTAGCAGAAGTGCGGTGGTCTTGTTCTTCAAGAAAGTCGACATCGCTCTCTTGAAGAACTACAGACCGATTTCCCTTCTGAGTCGCGTCTACGTGCAGTTTTCGAGAGTCATTACGAATCGTCTCGCACTCAGACTCGACAACTTCTAGCCTCCCGAACAAGCCGGTTTCCGAAAAGCTTTTAGCACCATAGAACACATACATACCCTTCGGCAAATTGTACAGAAGACCGAAGAGTACAATCTGCCACTTTGTCTTGCGTATGTAGACTATGAGAAAACCTTTGATTCCGTCAAAATTTGGGCGGTGCTGCAGTCCCTCCAATGGTGCCAAGTGGACTGTCGTTATATCGTATATCTACAGTAGGGCTATGATGGCTATCCGAACACAGAATAAGTGTACGAAACCTATCGAACTGCAGAGAGGTGTAACACAGGGCGACGTTATATCCCCGATACTCTTCACCGCAGCATTGTAAGACGTTTTCAAGCTAGTGGACTGGAAAGGATACAGTATTAACGGCAATGGCGAGAAAATCATTCATCTTTGATTTGCCAACGATATAGTTCTTATGGCAGAATCGCTGGAGGACCTTAACACTATGCCCAATGACTTTAATAGTGTCTCCCAACGGATAGGTCTTAAGATGAACATGGACAGAACAAAGATCATGTTTAATGTCCATGTCACACCTATGCCGGTAGTTGTTGGGAGCACTGAGCTCGAAGTTGTTAATGTGTATGTTTACTTGAGACAAATAGTCGGACTAGGTAAGTCCAATTTCGACCGAGAGGTCAATCGACGGATTCAACTCGGCTGGGCAGCGTTCGGGAAACTACGACACATATTCTCTTTAGACATACTTTAAAACCTGAAAACGAAATTTTACGGCCAGTGCGTATTGCCAGTGATGACTTACGGATCTTAGACGTGGTCCTTCACTGCTGGCCGTATGAGGAAGCTCAAGATCGCTCAGTGAGCTATGGAGAGGACTATTCTCGGAGTTTCTCTGCGTGATAAACTTAGAAAGGTTATCCGCAGTAGAAGCAGAGTGACCGACATAGTCCAACGGATTAGTAAGCTGAAGTGGCAATGGGCCGGACATATAGCTCGAAGAATCGACAACCGATGGGAAAAAATGTTCTCGAATGGCGGCCTCGTACCGGCGGACGAAGTGTAGGGAGTCCCCCCTCTAGATGGAGTGACGACCTGGTAAGACATGCAGGACGTCGATGGATGCAGGTGGCTCATGACCGTGTTTTGTGGCATTCCTTGGGGTAGGCCTATGTTCAGCAGTGGACTTATGAAAGGTTGTAATGATGATGATGATGATGATGATGACATTAAATGGTGTCGTTATAACCGTTAATCATTCTCCCCATTAATTTAATTATTATTGTGTTACCTGGAAGGATTTTGTTATGTTAATATTAAAATGGTATACAATAAAGAGTAATTTATTGCACCAGGGTGGTCTGAATAGTTTCCGATCTCAACGTGAAGATGGCAACACTCCTCAATAAGAGCTAATGAATGTGGTTGAGCATCGCTTGATAGTTACGCACCAAAATTTCAGCCATTTTGGACGCGTAGTTGTTGTTTGACAGTCGTTGAGTGAGTTGATGAGTTGAGAGTGAAAGATTGAGTGTTTTAGTGATAATGGAAAAAATTGAGTGTCGAGCTGTTATTAAATGTTTGCTTTTGGAAATCAATACGCCTACGCAAATTAAAGATGAGTTGGACTCTGTGTATGGGGTCTCTGCACCATCATTTACCAAAGTGAAATTTTGGGCAGCTGAATATAACGTGGCCATGAGATCTTGGGAGACATCACTAATGGTCACCTAATGAGGTTGGACGACCGTCAAATTAAAGTAAGATTGAGAATTTTGAGATTGAGAAGAAGAGGCTATGAAAATGTCCGAAGAACGTGTTTGTCCAAAAACTAAGTAGATGCTGTAGCCCATAGACATCTACATTTATCTTCGATTAAGAATCAAATCGAAAAACAGTTGCTTTGTGAGATCTAACTAAAAAGATGAAATGCCTCAGTTCTTAAAAAAAGTGTCTGCGGATCTTTATTATCACCATTAAACATATGAACATTAAGCTGCTATTTTACGCTGGTACTCTGTGAGAATATTCGGTTCTACCCCGGTCGAACCGACTCATTCGGGCTAATACCATATTATAGCTGCAGCTTGGCTCTCGTATATAATATTCGCACTCATATCAAAAGTTATTATATGGAAATATTTCTTAACATATCGGCACTTCATCTGGTGGGGGCCGCTCTACACTCTGCCTACCGAATCGAGTCTGCCACTTGAGGACCTTAATTTCGCCACCTCAGCTTACTGATCCGTTGACAGCCATCTCGCCTATTCCTAACCCACATTCATTGACTTTCCAATTTCCAAACAACTAAAGATGTTATAATTAATTACCTTATATCTGCGTAAAAATAAAAATGATGTGTCCCTCCCACTTTAATTGCTTGCCCTATCCCCATTACAAATAATCCTAATACCACTAAACCCAATACCATTATACTAGAAAAAACATAATACTACGTCTAATACTACATGTGTTTCGCCTCTAAACAAGGCATCATCAGGTTAAATCGACTCTGTGATGGCAGAGAGTTAAGATATCTTCTAAGCCGTGAGCAGTTCCCGGCATTAATTAAAGAAAGCATACAGTAGGCTTGCTACCAATCCCTCGACAACCCTCAATATTCCTAATGTTACTGTATCTTAGGCAACAGCCTTCCTGCTTCTGTGCTTTTCATTGCTTTATCGATACCTATCTCGCACCTTGCTTTCTTTTTGTAATTTGATCCGTAGTTCTTTCTCAAATATTATTTCACGTTGAAACACTACTAGTCTCGTCTTTTTCAGCATTTTCCTAAACTATTTTGATTTCCCCGAGCAGTTCTTAAAAAAAAATTGAAAAATTAAGAATTTTAAACAAAACTGTTAGAGATATTTTTATATCGCTATAATGAGGGCATCCACGACTTTTTCTGCCACCAGGCGGCGCCACTTTACAGTGAGGTAAAATATTTGACAGATTTCATAGCGGGGACTATAATTTCTTAGTAAAATGTAATCTTTAAGGTTTCTTTCTGTATTATTAGTTATATTTTGTATTAATTACATTAGAAATGAGCAAATCAAACTATAAATATAACTAAAAGCCCATTTTTTAAAAAAAGAGTTCTAAAGTGCAAAAAATTAAAAAATCAAACCACTGACGCATTGTGTTGTGTATTAATATAATACTCTAGATAATGATAAACTATTATTTAAAACTAATTTCTCAATTAACTGACATTGTGTAACAAAAAACTTTACCTCAGTCGAAACTAGCAACATCTGGTGAGTAGAAGATTATTAGCCCTCATTAAAAGCGCTTATAGAATTATATGAAAGTGGAGCTCAACAATAATTCTAAAAAGTTTAAAACTTAATATATTTAGGATTTGGTGACCTCATCAATCAAAAATATTTTACGCTCCGCTATGCTTGAGCAACTATCTTTAGATTTCTTGCACCGAGAGTAATTACCGCTTGAACCAACAACCAACCATTTTATTTCGTATAGGATTAATTAGAGAACAGTTAACGTTTTAAGTATTAATATAATTTGTTTCTTTTATGCATTTATATTACATGGCATCAATTTTGCTTATATTCAAACAAATCTAGACGCTAAAGCTAATTGGCGAAACGTTGTCCATATGCTATTCAAGACACGAAACAAAACATAATTATGTAACTACAAGTAAATAAAATGCAGAGTTGCAATGTCTCTTCGCAAGGTCAGTGGATCAAACCTATCGAAAAGAACTTCTTCGTCAACAATTTGAGCCTCTCTTTGTTGTATGCGGTCAAGTGAAAGGAGCTGTTATTGGGATGTACCACCCTAGAAATGATAATATTAATCTTTGTAACAAAGTTTTCTCGTAATAAAATTGCAAGTGGTGAGACAGCATGAAATAATTTTTCGTTTTCTAAGCTTACCACAATTCTTGATGGCCCATTACGTCTTACTTTTCAATCAATTTTCTAGATTCAATGTACTTACAGTAGATTTACTGTAATTTTGGCTTCCTACTGTTTTGTTAGACCAGCGGTACGCTGTTGCCTTTTTACACAACATATGTGTGCAAGAGAATAAATTACTATTCTATCTTGTAGGTGTCTTAAAAGTAAATATGGGATAGGACTTGCATGGCTTAAGATCCGCATAGACGTTTCGTATACTTCAGCTTTTAATTACTATGGTCCAATCTAATGAACCTAAAATATCTCGAAGTCAGCAGCAGCAGTATACTTAAATTTGGATTTAATTTTGTTAATTAAAAGATTCTAAGTGGACTATAGCATCGAGCCATCTTCTCTTTTGAACTTAGGATATTTTTTGTTAACACGCTTTTATTAACTTGGTATGTATTTAAGTAGCGGAATTTTTTAATGTGATTTTCATCCCCTTCAAAACGTTGGATTGATTTGAAACTTTGCAAACTTATCAAAGACCGATGACAATGCAATAATTGAAATAGTTTGTCCCATCATCTTTGCTAGGATCCTAAGGGTTTGCGAACAATTCATAAAACAACTACGATATCGGCTAGTTCAATCTACTGCAAGCCGCGTAAAAGAACTTCGTTCCGAAAAATAAACACGATTTTGTATTTGGTCGTACTAAAAAAATGAAAATAAATAAAAGTTTAAAAAAACTACATAAAACACGCTTTTGTAGATAACTGAATTAAAAAGTAGAAAATAATTTTCAATAACTTTAAAATTAGAAAACTTTTATTAACATAAAAAAAATAATTTTGTTTTAAAAAAGCGTGGGGTGCTTGATGTCATTTGATGTAAATATTTTTGTGGATATTTATAAAATAGGCGTCACCATAAAAATATCTGAAAAAGCACCCTTCGCTTTTTACCCCAAAACGATATTTATCCAGAAAATGCTTACTCACCTTTTGGGGTTTTACTGCTTCACATCAACTATATGTTGTTCTCATAGAATTATTACGCATAGAATACTATTACGCGCGCCGAAATTGAAGCAAGTCAAACTAACGCGAAACCGCGTAAGTTGACTCAGCGACGTGTCAGTGCGAAACGTCACGTCTTACGGAGAAGAGCTCGCGAAAAATTGTAAAAATTCCCGTTTGTGTTGTAAAATATTGTCACAACGGTGATGATAAACATAAAAAAGTGATGGTATTACATTTCACATATAATTTTATACATTTAATTCATTATAAGTACGTTAAACTAAAAAAATACTTACCTAAGCTCTCATAATACAAATGTTGCTAGTTGTAGGGAATAAATCACAATTTTCTTTTAAAAATATTTATTTTCTATTTGTGTTTAAAACGTTTAATCGCAACGCTCTGTGTAAAACTCAAATGTTTATATACTACTTCTCTAAGTGTTAACATTATATTAACAATGGGTGCCTATTTAAAACTAATACGGAGTAATCAGCTAATCGCGATTCGTTGACGCCATTTTAACGCAACTATTTTATTAAGTGGCGAAGCTTGCGAAGTCACTTATTGATTTCACGATGTCTGTCTGTCTGTCCGTCTGTCCGCCTGTCTCACGATTATCTCGAGAACGGTTTCGAATTTTCAAATTCTGTTTTCAGCAATCGATTACTGATCACCCAGGCATCTGAACCTCCTATTTTGAAACTGATAGCTCAACGGCAACCGTTAGAAACCGCTACTATGATTGCTTCGCCACTTTGCTATGCTGTTAGCTTGCTAGGTTTATTTTAATTGCTTTTTTATTGACTAAGGATACGTTTTAAAGTATAGAATAAAAACTTTTTTATTTACAACATCATGAGATTATTAATAAGAACGCCTTTACTAACCAGATGTCACTTTACACCCAAACATTAACCAGATGTTACGTAAGACCCAAACAAAGCCTATTTTAACTAACTCACAAAAAGAAAGGTTATCAATATGTACGTACACTGATTTTTAAGCTTGATGAATTCGTATATACATGCTGAAATTTTAGTGGTTGTTTTCCCCCAGCCAAATTATACTGACTCGATAGTAGAGTCAATTTATTAAATTAATAATTAAAAATTAAAAATTTTGTACAGCCGACTTCAATATAAGCGACTTCGATATAGGTTATTTAAGAATTACTCAATAACCATTGGTCTGACCTTGATCAAATTTATGGGACCACACGAGAACTATCAGCTTTAATATAAAAAAGATACATCGAAATCGGTCAGCCCAGTACAAAGATATGAGGTAACACATATAAAAACATTTTTTAACAGTGGTAGAGCCACGCGGCTCTTTTGCTGTCGCACGGATGGGCCGGCTCGAACCGGGGTGGTACCACGACCTCACAGAAAACCAGCGTGAAGTAGAGGTTTACCTCTGCGTTTCGCTTGGTGAGTGCAGGTGGCCGGAGGCCCTTTTTACTGGAAATGAGGCATTCCATCTTAGTCCTCACTGGTGACAACGCATCTACATTTTGATTTGTAATAGAGGATAGATGTAGATGTCTATGGGCCGCAGCAACCACTTCCCATCAGGTGGACTATGTGCTCGTTTGTCACCCTTATCATATAAAAAAAAAAACATACACTCGAATTGAGTATCGTCTCCTTTTTGGAAGTCGGCAGAAAAATATTACAATTAAAAAAGGGCAGATTTACGATACTAATACCTCACAAGCTATTCCGGCGTCCAAACTAGTTCATGTCGTATCACTACGCATGAGAGTTCATGTTATGAACATTTATTAGTGGCCCTTCATTGTGTAGGAAGCGCGCGGTAGCACGCGCGATAGACGTAACACTACATTACGTCCAGTGATTTTTTTTCAGACTTTGTTATAGTAATTCGGTATAAGCTAGCCTGTACGCCCAACCTACTTGCGAGATATTGCTTTTGGTTTGAGTTCGCATTCGAGTTTTGTTTTTCTCGATTGTAAATCTGCCATTTTTACATCCTAATAATTTTGTTTTAATAAATCTATTGTATTAATAAGGCAAAATCATTTTACTTCAGGAAAACAACCATTTAAATTTCAGCGTGTGTATTAGATCAATCAGTGTGTATATCCTTTCAAATAAAACAATCTAAATCGGTTTAGAAATTGTAGAATTCTGAGGTAAAAAAAATTAAATAATACACCGAATTGATAACCTCCTCCTTTTTGAAGTCGGTTAAAATTGAAACATTACACGATGTGCTTATTGTATTTGAGCAAATTAATTGTGTTTAATAATATTCTTAAATTTTATTACGTCTGCATTTTTTACCATTAATATATGTATAATAAAGTTATATTAGTAACATCATTATCGTATTTATTTTATTCCATTTTATATTCTCATAAAATTCTTCTACTAAATAATCTTCGTACGTATGTAATTATTATATCGATTTTTTAAAATTAATCAAAAAATAGTGATTTGCACAATTTGATTGCAAACGCCAGAAACTGGTATCACTGAATGGCGTGTATGTGTGCGTGTGACGAGCATAGGCACATTCGACTCGCGCCCACTAACATAATGACTTTGCATCATTTTAACGCTCGTGTTTTGTACTGGACTGCGTTTCTATGCGTAATAATTCTATGGTTGAGGTTGTGTCGATCATTTAGTTTACTCTATGAAGAAAGACCGCATTAACAATCAAGCTTGTACACTTCTAGGTGATATGGCTTTTTTACACTAAATAATTTGACATACTCGTACTCAGGCCGTATTTCACGCATTCTTTGGAGGACGCATATGTTCAGCAGTGGAGTTGTGAAGGACTGTAATGACTAATTGAATCGGGCTAAATTACTGTTATTTAAGAACTGTTTTGCGTTATACTAATGGGTGTTCCCCAGGGCTCGATTCTCGGCCCATTTCGGTTTCTGGTTTATATTAATGACTTACCTCACCTTGTAGGGAATAGTCATGACTTGGAATTATTTGCTGATGATACTTCCTTGATTTTTAAACTTAAACGTCAATCATTTATATGTGACGAAGTGAATAATGCTATATCAAAATTAGTGCTTTGGTTTAACGTTAATAATCTGCATTTGAACGGAAATAAAACTTATCGGGTTAAATTTACAACAACGAATGTTAAAAATCTGAATACCAATGTGTTTAAAAATGGGGAGGAATTGAGCCCTGTTGTATCCACTGCTTTTCATGGCATCACTCTCGACGCAAAGCTTCAGTGGGGTCCCCATATATCCAAATTAGCAAGCAGACTAAGTTCTGCAGCCCATGCTGTAAAAAGATTATAGGTCTCACTAGTGTCGAGACAGCTAGATTAGTTTATTTCAGTTATTTCAATAGCATAATGTCTTATAGGATTTTGCTATGGGGAAATGCGGCTGATTCAGAAACTATTTTTGTTTTACAGAAGTGGGCCATTAGAGCTATTTACAATCTAAAACCGAGAGATTCTCTTAGAGATAAATTTAAAGAAATTAATATATTAACTTTGACCTCTCAGTATATTTACGAAAATTTAATATATGTTCACAGAAACAAAGATAGTTTTAGTAAAAAAAGTGATATCCATTTTGTAAAGACTAGGAACAAACACAAGCTAGTGATGCCAGTTTCTCGACTCCACAGAGTCAGTAATTCATTCTTGGGGCAATGTATACGCTATTAAAACAAGGTCCCGGAAAGTGTACTGGTTCTCTCTATTACCAAGTTTAAATGTTTTATTAAGCTGAAACTGTATACAAAGGGTTATTATAGTATAAATGAATACATGGTTGATAATAACCCCTGGGAATGAGGTGGTCGCTTCCAAGCAGTTTCTATAATAAATTTTGTAAATAGTTCGTAATCATTTATATTGTAAAATTTATTTTAAATAATATCCCGCTGGGTTTCTTGCTGGTTCTTCCCAGGACAGAGGGTTATTTTTTCGAAACAGTGGTAAAGTATAAAATGACTTTCAATAAGAGTTTCACATGTAATGTATATTTAATAAAAATTATTCTATTCTATTATATTCTATATATACTAACTGGCCAGTCAGACGTTGATCTGCCCTTTTTGACTACCCTTCATATAAAAAATGCTTAAATTTGTAATAAAAAATATTGAGTGTCACTTATCAGGATAAGAACTATCCTATCTCTCAAATTGGACCAAACTCCACAGTGTGCAAAATTTCATTGAAATCAGTTCAGTAGTTTAGGAGTTCATCGCGGACAAACAACGTGAGACGTAATTTTTATATATAAAGATATATATATTCATCTAAACTGTTATTTTTTTTAAATATTAGATGATGAACGTTATGGTATTAGTTATATGACACGCTTAAAATTAAAATACGATATTCTATATGAAACTATTTGGAAATTGACTGTCATAACTAATATGATGTAAGATTTTTATTTAATTATATATATATATATAATAATTTAACAGTGGTAGAGCTAAGCGGTGGCTTTTGCTGTCGCACGGATGGTCCAGCTCGAACCGGGGTGGTACCACGATCTCACAGAATACCAGCGTGAAGTAGAGGTTTACCTCTGCGTTGCGCTTGGTGAGTGCAGGTGGCCGGAGGCCCAATTCCCCCCCCCCATCAACATGGTAGTGGAATTAAATAAAAGACTACCCCAGGAGGGTACCAGCACCCCTGGAGAATCCCTCGCTGAGCATCCACGACCAAACTACTCCACTCCTGGGCGTGGGTGCTCAGGCTGCCCCGCGTATTCTGGGGGGGGGGCGAAATTCCGCTCAAGACGAAACCTGCTCGGGGCAAGCGGAGCAAGAAGACAAAGGCAACCCCTGCCACGCTTACCGTGGATTTCTGCAATATCAGGGGACTTCATTCAAACCTTAACGCCGTCCACTACCATCTGGAGATAGCTAAGCCGGCCTTGCTCTTTCTTACCGAGACACAGGTGTCCTCTCCGGCTGATACTTCGTATCTCTCCTACCCGGGGTACAAATTAGAACACTCGTTTGTGCCCCGGGCTGGAGTTTGCGTGTATGTCAGAGAGGACATACACGCAAACGACGCCTCGGCAGCCTTGAAGGTACGGACCTGTCCATCCTATGGCTGCGCGTAGACAGCGACGACCATCCTCCATCCTCTACGGGTGCCTCTATAGGTCCCATAGCGGTAATGCCGACACAGACCGACTCATAGACCACGTCCAAATGGCTGCAGACTCCGTGCTACAACAGGTCCCATCCGCAGAGATCGTGATACACGGTGATTTCAACGCCCACCACGCTGAATGGCTTGGTTCTCGTTTAACCGATCATGCGGGTAGATCTGTCTATGACTTTGCTTTGGCATATGGTCTAACACAACCGGTTACTTCGCCTACGCGGATCCCAGATGTGGAAGACCATGTACCTTCCCTGTTGGACCTTCTGCTGACCTCTCATCCAGACGGATATCAGGTCTCCGTCGATGCCCCACTGGGCTCTTCGGACCATTGTCTGATCCGGAGTACGGTGCCACTCACGCTCCAATCGCAGTTGCGATCTAAAGCTTGCCGCCGTGTTTGGCACTATAGGTCAGCTGATTGGGACGGGATGCGGTCTTTTTTTGCATCCTACCCTTGGGAGCGGGTTTGCTTCTCGCCGGAAGATCCCAGCGTTGTTGCCGATTCTGTTGCTGATGTGGTACTTCAGGGTATGGAACTTTTTATTCCATCCTCTGTGGTGCCCATCGGAGGCAGATCCCAGCCATGGTTTGGTCGCTCCTGTAAAATAGCATCACGCTATAAGCAGAAGTGCTACCAGGCCTGGGCTGACGCATCAACGTCTCGGGATGTAAACACCAGCGCACTTAAAAAGAAGTGTAATTCCGCCTCCAGGTCCTTCAAAAGCGTCATTGCCAAGGCAAGGTCTGAGCACATCGGCAGAATTGGCGAGAAGCTAGTTCGCCTTCCTTCGGGAACCCGTGCATTCTGGTCTCTCGCCAAGGCTGTCCAAGGGAACTTCTGTCAGCCATCTCTTCCATCTCTGCACAGAGAGGACGACTCACTGGCCCATGCCGCAAAGGAGAAAGCCGATCTGTTGAGCTCTCTTTTTGCGTCCAACTCGACTCTAGATGACGGGAGGAACACACCGCCGACCATCCCGCGATGTAAGTGCTCCATGCCGGATGTGCGATTTACACAGCGCTCGGTCCGCAAAGCACTCTTCTCCCTGGACGTCAACAAGTCGAGTGGGCCCGATGGAGTCCCACCCATTGTGCTGAAGACGTGTGCTCCGGAGTTGGCACCGGTTTTAACGCGTCTTTTCCGGTACTCCTACTCCCAAGGCGTAGT
This sequence comes from Parnassius glacialis, assembly GCA_033319125.1. Taxonomy (NCBI): domain Eukaryota; kingdom Metazoa; phylum Arthropoda; class Insecta; order Lepidoptera; family Papilionidae; genus Parnassius; species Parnassius glacialis. The sequence continues at coordinate 16,527,197 of JAVANC010000027.1, read as the reverse complement.
CACGAACTCATGGAAGATAGCTTTGGTGCACCCGATCCCTAAAAAAGGCGACCGCTCAGACCCGTCCAACTACAGGCCTATCGCCATCACCTCCTTGTTCTCCAAAATAATGGAAGCCATTATAAACTGCCAGCTCATGAGGTACCTTGAGGATCACCAGCTGATTAGTGACCGCCAGTACGGTTTTCGTCGGGGTCGATCAGCTGGTGATCTTTTGGTCTACCTGACCCATAGATGGGCGGAGGCAGTAGAGTCCAAGGGGGAGGCATTAGCCGTTAGTTTGGACGTAGCGAAGGCCTTTGATCGGGTCTGGCACAAAGCGCTTCTTTCGAAGCTTCCTTCCTATGGGCTTCCCGAGAAATTGTGCAAATGGATCACCAGTTTCCTTGCTGATCGGAGCATCAAGGTCGTAGTAGACGGTGCATGCTCTGATCTCAAGCCCATCAACGCTGGTGTTCCACAAGGCTGCGTGCTATCACCAACGCTGTTTCTCCTGCATATCAATGATATGTTGCTAACTGGCAGCATTCATTGCTATGCGGACGACAGCACTGGTGATGCCTTATATACCGGCCGTGCCAATATTTCTCGGGAAAACGTCGCCGAGTACCGGGACAAACTTGTGTCTGAAGTCGAGTCTTTGCTTAACAAAGTCTCGGATTGGGGGCGACTAAATCTAGTCCAGTTCAATCCCCAGAAGACACAAGTTTGCGCGTTTACCGCTAAAAAGAACCCCTTTGTCGTATCTCCTTAGTTTCAAGGCACTCCCCTTACTGCCTCAGCCAGTATCGGAATCCTTGGCGTCGACATATCGAATAGTGTGCAGTTTCGTGGTCACTTGGAAGGGAAGGCCAAATTGGCCTCTAAAAAGCTTGGCGTGCTCAGCAGAGCGAGACAGTATTTCATGCCGGCACATCGCTTGCAACTTTACAAAGCGCAAGTTCGGCCCCACATGGAATACTGTTCTCATCTCTGGGCCGGGGCACCCCAGTGCCAGCTCCTTGCACTTGACCGCATCCAGCGCAGAGCGGTTCGAATCGTCGACGACCGAGTTCTTTCTGATCGGCTCGATACACTGGCACTGCAAAGAGATGTTGCATCTCTTTGCGTATTTTATCGCATTTATCACGGGGAGTGCTCTGAGGAATTGTTCGGACTAATTCCAGCCGCTCAATTTCACCATCGCACATCGCGACAAAACTCGCGTTACCATCCATACCATCTGGATGATTGGCGGTCCACGACTGTGCGATTTAGAAGAAGTTTTCTCCCTCGCACGACTTCCTTGTGGAATCAATTACCACCAGCGAATTTTCCGGACCGATACGACTTAGGAACCTTCAAGAAAAGAGCTTACACCTTTCTAAAAGGTCGGCAACGCATCTGCAATTCCCCTGGTGTTGCGGTTGTTAATGGGCGGCGGTAGTCACTTACCATCAGGTGAGCCGCATGCTCGTTTGCCCCTATTCTATAAAAAAAAAGGAATATACACCATGCCGTCCGATGGGTGTCTTTAGAGGCGACAGAAGGAAACCTAAACAGGAGATGAGCAGCAGCATCTTCCTGATGAGGGAGGCCTATGTTGAGCAGTATACTTTATATGCTTTAATGGTAGGGAGATTCTATATTAATTTGACTGAAATTAAGCAAAATAGCCTTTCATTTCCATGTATTAAGATAATAATTTTATTTGCATCTGAATGGTTTCATCATGAGTTTATATTTTTAAAAGTACTCGAGCACTTATTACTATATTTCTACACTAAGTACGGGAATAAGTTATATTAAAAAATAGCATAAAAATAATAAAGTCTAAAAAAATCGCTACAGAGGTAAAATATAAAAGAAAATACGTGAGAAAAATTCGTGCCATTATTACCGAAATAAGTAAGTTCTTTGTAGGATAACCACATTTTAAAATATAAATGGACTTATTCCTTAAATATATATTCAAGTTTAATAAGTCAAGTAGAGAAAAATTACTTTTTTTCCCTAACTAAACTTTCAACAACTTTCAATTTATTTCTCAAGTAATATTTTTAATCTTTGGACGTGGCTTGTTGTTGAAAAAGTAGATGTAGAATAATAGTTTCGAGTTGAAATTTCAAATAAGTATGTGGCCGTGGAAGGAAAAGGGGAGATCTCCCGCCGGGCAAGGTGTTCTGCCCGGGGACCGCCCAACGCTTCGAGTGGTAGGTTGGATCTATTTTATCTATAGTGCTTTTTACTTTGAAACATTGATAGCGCGATTTAGGCTTCAATGTATTTTCGCTTTTATGCCGGTGTGTAATGCATGCCATAATACGCACTTGCAAGTGATGCCGGTAAGTATGATGTGCCGGAGCAAGTGCCAGAAGTCTGTCTTATAAATCTACAGTACGTCGAGATGAAGACAATTTGGACTGGCTTGTAGGAGCTGAAGAGTACAGAAGACGATTATCGGAAGTAAATGGTAGGGGTTCTTGACGAAGGCTTAAAGTTGTAGTTTTCGAATATTCTTGGTTGCTTGTTCACATTGTGTTGGTTTATCACCACCGTGGACGGTGAAAGGAAAAGGGGAGATCTCCCGCTGGGCAAGGAATTCTGCCCGGGGAGCGGCCAACGCTCCGAGTGGTAGTTCGGAGCTATTCTATATATATATATATATATATATATATATATATATATATATATATATATATATATATATATATATATATATATATATACTGCTTTTTACTTCGGAATATTGATAGCGTGATTTAGGCTACGATGTATTTTCGCTTGTGGCGCGACGACAGCGCCGCCACAAATAATATTTATATATTAATTAAATAATCTAGAGGAAAGAGTTCAAAGTGCAAATTTATTGCTTCATGGTATTTTCTACTAGGCAATACTGACATAAAAGATAAAGTGAAATATAGAAATTCTTACGCAGAAGTGTATATTCTGAAGCTTGAGGGTGTTAAAGAAGGTTGATTGTTGAAATTAAAAAAAGAAAGAGAAAATTATCTTTAGCGATTTCATGGAAATTTTGGATAATTTAGATTTATCGACAATATAGTCCTTATGCCAGAATCTCTGGAGGACCTAAGCACTATGCTCAATGACCTCAATGGTATTTTTCAACGGATAGGTCTTAAGATGAACATGGATAAAACAAGGACGACGTGTGACGTCCATATCACATCTGTTCCGGTACTTGTTGGGAGCATCAAGCTCGATGTTGTTGACGAATATGCTTACCTGTGACAAATAGTCCGACTAGGTAAGTTTAACTTTGAGTGCGAAGTTAATCGACGGATTCAACTCGGGTGGGCAAGGTTCGGGAAATTACGAAAAATCTTCCCGTCAGGTATACCGCAAAACCTCAAAACAAGGTTGTACAACCAGTTGGTATTGCCAGAGATGACCTATATATCTCAGACGTGGCCCTTCACTGCTGGCCGTGTAAGGAAACACAAGGTCGCTCAGCGAGCTATTGATAGAGCTTTGCTCAGGGTTTCTCTGCATGATAGACTTAAAATGAGGATATCTGTAGTAGAACCAGAGTAACTGACCTAGCTCAACGGATTAGTAAGCTGAAGTGGCAATAGGGCGTCCACGCGTAGGACTAGGCATACACCTTTATTCAGTGTTCCTGACTTTGTAGTCCCCTCACCAGAGTGGTAAATTTTTTTAACAGTAAACTCTCTCATATTGACCCATTTATACATTTAAAAATTTTATTTAAACTAAAGGTATAGTCTGCGTGGAAGTGCTAGTCATCGCCTTAGGTATGCAGGCGGTGAGACGGGGGAAGACGCGATTGACAAGACGCACATGAGATATTTGAGTACAGATAAATCTTCGAATAACCATCGTAGAAACTGTCTTAATTAATATAAGGAGTACATTTTTAATATGTTCCGGGCTAAACAAAAATAAACACGTATTTAAAATCGTTAATTACATTTAATTATTTATGATACAAAACAGTTTTATAAACTTAACAACTATAAAATTAAACATAAATTACCTTACTGCGAGACCTCTATGTTTGACCTGTGGGTTCGTACAAAGAAGGAGGTTATTAAAACGTTGCGGTGTCTAGACGTGAGTAAAGATCGTGGACCAGTTGGTATACCAGCTATAGTTCTAAAGACTTGTGCACCTGAGTTGTCTCCTAGGCTGAAACGACGCTTATTCCGCCTCTCATTTAGGACTACTATAGTGCCAGAAATCTAGCCAACGTGTAACCTGTTCCAAAAAAAAAATGCCGCGGTGCCGACCCTGCCAATTATCGGCCAAATCTCAATTACCTTCATACTCTGCAAGGTAATGGAGCGTATATTGAACGCCCGCTTAGTGGCATACCTAAAAGAGAATGACCTTCTTAGTGGCCGGCAATACAGGTTTTGCCGAAATTGGTCAGCTGGGGACCTTCTAGCGAATGCAACACACGTATGGGTCGAGGCACTCGAGAACAGTGGGTAAGCACTTGCTGTTTCCCTTGATGTCTCACAGACAGAGTTTAGCACGCCTGCTTTTTGGATAAACTTCCAGCGTACGGCTTATCCTCAGGTCTGATTAACTGGCTAATAGACTTTCTGAGTGAACTGTCTCTTCGGATCGTCGTCGATGGCTGCTCATCCGATTCTGTGGCGACTAATGCCGGTGTTCCTCAGGGGTCCGTTCTCTCCGCAACTTTCTTCCTGCTTCGTATTAATGATCTGTTTATGACCGGTATCTATGGGTATGCAATCGATAGCACAGTTGGGTAAAGATACCAACCTTTCGGTTTTCTACAGAATACAATTCGGAGAGTGTGCGTAGGAATTGCATAATTTAATTTCTTTCTCTCCCTTCCACCATCGGACAAACAAACGTTCGGCCTGTCTCCAAACTTTCGTTGTTGACTTACCACGCATTCGAACCAAACGGTTTGCTACATCATTCTTCATGCGTACAGCAAAGTAGTGGACTTAGTTGCCAGCATCTCTGTTTCAATCCGATTACAATATAGGTGTCTTTTGTTAAGTTAGTGCGCTTCACCATCTAAGGCTACATTATCATTTACCATCAGATGGGATTGTAGTTAAGCGATGGCTTACAATTATATAAAAAAGATTTCTCAAGTAAATTAAAAAAATATTTTCACTACCACCGTTATAGCACAAAATTAATCAATATCTTCTTATTCTTCATTACTAGACATTTCTTTAATTTCCATAGCTTCATCAGAGTCTTAATCGTTTCCCAGATTTATGATCAACTCGTCTATTACATTGTCAAACTCTATTGGTTCTCGATTTTTTGTACGTGGTCGTCACACACTTTTGCTATCTTTCCGGAGTGAATTCAGAAAACAATTTTGTGATGATTGGAATTTTGTCATCTAATGAAGTATTTACATAATTTGAAGCTTAATTGTTCTTTATATCGGCCTACACAAGCTCAATGGGGTTGAGATCAGGATGATATGGCGGAAGGCAAAGAACGATATGAACTGTAGCCTTTAACATTTCGTCAATGATGTAAATTTTTTCAGGCTGAGTTCTATTTATCAAATGAAAGAGTTTGGATTTTTTTATTATCTGGTGTAAATTCAACATTACGTTCGCGTAACCAATCTTGCATGTCCCTTTTTAAACTTGACATAGTAGGTTTTTCCACTACCTGTACACGATGGTAGGAGGAATAGTCCATTACGACCACTGAATTAGGAGCCAGTTTATTTTTCAATTTGTGACTAGCCCAGTTATGAAAATTTGTAGCATTCACATCGCCATGGTAATCCCCACATTTCGAATCTGATTTGAAAAAACTAATCCGTCTCGGCTACCACCATGAACAATCGCTAAACGACGCCTTTTGCCAATATCATCATAAATTCCGGGCTCAGATTCGGATTCCCAACACATATTGGAGGTGTGGTTACTATTAACGTAGGTTTTGTCCAGAAAATATATGTTTCGGTTTTCATTTCTATGTTTCCGTATAGCTCTTAAATACCCTACTCTCCATTCAGCAACACTGGGCCTCTCAATTAAAATGTGTCTCTTAGATTTACATTTTTTAAATAAATACCCCATCTTATGTAAAAGCCGTCGTTAACAGGAACAACCGCAGTTCACAATGCCATTTTTTTTTAAACATGCAAGCAGCTTACGATTACTTGGCATTTTCTTATCAATAGAATAAAATTGATGAATTTTTTGTTCGTATAACTCCCATGTCAACTTCATCAATGTGGATTCTCTTTTTTATTTTGTTACGTTTCCGTGGAGATGAAAATTTTGCAATTTCTGATGTTTGTTGACTCGAATTTCCTTCAGCTACAATTCGCATTACGGTGCGGGCAGACACTCCTGTAGCCTCTGCTACTAATTTATTAATGTTCATATCATGTTTGTGTTCCATACTTTCCTTGTCGTCGTTTCGTCTGAGAAAAAATCTCTGCACATTATAACTAATATTTCTCACTTGTCGTGGTATTGGCGGACCAATCTTAGGATATTTATCTCATGTATTTTTGGAGAAAACTGTCGCGTAAAACTGAATTGTGTAACCGTCGCGGCGATAGACGGCAGACTGAGTCAGCTTGATGTTTGTCTACCTCCTTCGTCCTGTCGCTCACATACCTCAGGAGGTGACTAGCACTTGCGCGCACATTAAAGTACATTCTTTGAGATGAGTAGACAATTAATCTTTATTGTTTATATTGGTAGCATTAGCAGTTTTATAAATACGTTGTAGCATCTCAATTTAGATGTCCAATTCGCTAACTTATAGAAAAATAATGTAATGTGTGTATGTGAATGTGTACATGAGTATATTGTATGTATCTAAATATATGTATTTATAATGTGTGTAAATATTTACTTATATGTATAAGTAATTTATTAAAATATGATTATATGCTTTTTGAAGTTTTTGAGAACTGCCTGGGGAAAGTCAAAAAAGTTTAGGAAAAATGCTTAAAAAGGCGAGAATAGTAGTTTTTCATGCATGGTCTTGCAGCCAAATACAAAACTTTTTACGTGGTTCGGGGTCCGGCACATGCAAAGTTCGCATGATTTGGAAATGGTTAGGATGCATATTCATTGAATAAAATCGCACCCACGAGCGGCTTGCTGGGTGCTCCTTCTCGGGTGTCTTTGGAAGTAGCCTAATATGGCGTCTTAAATTTTTCTGGACAAGAAGGCCGACCCCAGCCTGTGGCATACGCAGGTATGCGGGGGCGGCACTTACGCCTGCACAAGGACATCAAAGAGGCCTATGGCGGGTGCGTCGAGTTTCGGTTGTTTTCAATAGATAGTATCGCGTTACAAATTCATTTCTAATTGTCGTAAAGAAGGGTGCGTATGATTTGAAATTTAAGTTTTTAATTGATTTATTTATTTAATTAATTTTTCAGTATAGAAAGCTTACTTCAAATTAGTAGTATTTATTAATAGATCAATTTTATAATTATATTTTTTTTAAATTGTAAAATATTAGTGCCATAGGTCTCTATTCCGTTCACCTGTTACACCCCATTTTTTCAGACTATGAGTAAAGTCATCCAGTATACAGGGAATTTTCGGAACGCTCCCGAAAACTAAGACAAGCGACAGCACCAAGTATACCTTTGATCATGGGTCACAAATTAATTTGATCCTGATGAAAAAAAATATCATATTTTTACAACGTTTTATTAGCTTTATTCACGCGCCATCATGTTAGTACAGCTAAATGAAACGATAATTTCATTAAAAAAATCATGAAAATATTGAAACATAAAACCAGCAGTGAAAACTGAATTGATATCACCTGACTAATGGAGGTTAATGTACGCGTGAACGGTGAAAAAAGAACGCTGGCCTTGAACTTGGGCACTGAGCGATTTATCACATATTGGTACGAAGGGGCCGCGACGGGGGAACAATCCGCCAGTATTACTGTGCCTGCATGCTATTGGTTCCCGCGCTTTGTTCGCTCCAAAAATACAGTCGCATACACAGCTTACTTTGCGACTCGCGACGATGTTTTAAAAAGGTAGGAAAGAAAAATTATTTATATCTATTGTTTTATGACTAAACTAGTGAACGAAAAGGTAAATATGATAGGAGAAGGTGAAGGGGGAAAATTGTGCAGTAAATTTAAAAGTGTTGAGGAAGAATACCGAAAAAATTACCATGTGATAGACCTGATGACGGAAGCTCAAGCGAAGATGAAAGTGATGATGAAGTAGCATCCAGTAACACCAACACACCTTCAACATCTGGCTTCCATGTTACCCAAGACGACATAATGGACGGCTTGCCACACTTACCTTAAGTTTTCTTGTTACAAACTACTTTATATTTTACGATAGAAATAACAAATAATGCTCAAGTAAACATTATCCATTTTTAATTCCAAGTAAGGCACCTATTATGATTCTACAATAAAACAATTAATTACTTACTATAATATTATAAAACAATATCCCAATACCATGTAGTACTTTAGAACGCGACTGTAACCTCCCTCAACTCGACCTGTATCTAGCTCGGTGCGAAACAATGTAACCCGCCCGGCTCGTGTCGCATCACGCTGTGACGCAGTAGGTTTCAGTTTTGTCGATTTGTTTATTAAATTGTGATTACGTGTTGGTATTATTCTTGTTCGTTTTTGTTTTAATAATGCTTAACGCGTACGTTTATAGTGATTGTGAATACGACAACATGTTATGTATCCGAACCTAGGTACACGAAGTATCGCTAAATAAATTGTTAAGACGTCGGGATGGAACAAGTGTGTCATACTGTGCAGTGCACAAAGTGTTGAAGCGTAACCGAATGCGCCCATACAAATTGCACAAAGTGCAAGCTTTCGTTTCCGGCGATCACGACCGCCGATGAGTTTTCTGCCGTATGTTATTATACCAGCAACAACGTGTGGCTGGTTCCATTGAGCACATTATCTGGACGGATGAGTCGACATTTACCAGAAACGGCCTGTGGAACCGAAGAAATACACACGTGTATTCAGAGTTTAACCCGCACGCTGTTCGACAAACCGGGCACCAAACCCGATGGTCGGTTAACGTATGGGCAGGTTTATTTAAGGATCGCATACTGGACATTTTATACGGCCTCTCGTTAGCTGAATATCGCCACACATGGTTCCAGTATGATGGTGCCCCTCCACATGTCGTGAGGTTCGTCCGTGAGCGCCTCAATGAGCTATTTGATGATCGCTGGATTTGGCGGACTAGGACTACACGCTTGGCCACCTCGCGCACCAGATCTGACCCCGTTAGACTTCTTTCTGTGGGGTATGTGAAAGAAAGTGTTTTTGATCGTGAGTGTGATAGTGCTGACGAAACTACAAAAGGATCGTGGATGTTTTCGACAAACTACGTACGGACTGTGTCGAATACCACACGATGATGCCCCGCCTCCATGAGGAGACGCAACACCAAGCCCAAATCTGCCTTGAAATGAATGGAGCACAATTTGAGCCGCATCTCATAAGACCACGGAGGATTTAGAGCGGTAAGCTGTTTCATAACTAATTTTTTTAAACAACTTAGTACTGAACTAATCTGAATACATACATAACTGAATACATGAGAATAATAAACATACCTACACGATTAATAAAAACGCATGACTCTAACCTTGGTTACATTTCATTTATGTATTTTTTCATTAGCGGGAAATCGAACCAGTTATTTGGGTTATTTAACCTGTAAATTCGGATTAAAATGGCTACGTGGAGACAAGTACAGTGGCAAAATAGTAGGTTAAGTAGATAAGTTAGGTATTTAGACAAGTGTTGTAAATTATTAGGTATTGTGATATGGCCCGCTAGTTGCGGACCGCGCGAATTTGCGTTCGCGAGTACATTGACCTTTAATCAGCTGATATGAATTCAGTTATTCCACTGCTGGTTTTAGGTTTCAGTATTTTCATGATTTTTTAATGAAATTATCGTTTCATTTAGCTGTACTAACATGATGGCGCGTGAATAAAGCTAATAAAACGTTGTAAAAAGATGTTTTTTTTCATCAGGATCGAATTTATTTGTGACCCATGATCAAAGGTACACTTGGTGCTGTCGCCTTTCTTAGTTTTCGGGAGCGTTCCAAAAATACCTTGTATGTACACATTGAATAAAAATAGAATATTATAATTAATCTGAAAACAGCAATGAGAAAATATTATAATAAGTGTATGAAGCTTCCTTGATTTATTAAAATCAGGGGCATACGTGTATAAAATGAGGGAAGGGATAATTCGGGTAAATTTTTCCTTGTCGATACCCGACGCTTTACCGACATAATCTTGGTCTAATTACGTTAACAATCTTTATATTTGACATACACGCTAAGAATACTTAGACAAACTTAATGTAGAAATTCAATGATAACCATGTAATGGGGCGGGTCGTTCGGCGTGCATGATAAATGCACGTTTTTGTATTACAGCGTATATACAGTCCTGAGTAGCGACCGCTCAATTTGTATAGGGAACACGCCGTGACCCTACGGTCCGCCCAACGTGTTAAGCCTTAGACTAAACTTAGGCCTTAGTGGAGAGCATAAGGCAGGGCGGGCGTTTAGCGTGAAGCAAAACACATGCTATTGCATTAAAATGCCTTGAGAGACAGTATTTTGAGTTCTATGTAAAACGCAATGTAGCTAAACACGTTCGACTGAACGCTTTTGACTGATGATTTAGGCTTGTATTTGTTGGATAAGACTATCAAAAATTATCAGCAAACCAATAACACTGAATTAAAAGCTGACACTGATAATGCTTTATATAGTGTCAGAGACTAAAATAATACATAAAACAGATGGGACGTGTAAAATAAATAAGTGACACTAAAGGAATCCCGAATAGCCGATGAATGCAAATGATTTTTTCAATTTTCACAACGTAGCAACATTAAAATAATTTAAGCTGAGCAAGCTTGTATTTTAATATTGCTGCATTGCTCCTTGTGGTCACTTTGAACTTAATGGATGAATTATCATCGCACTTCGGTATTATTTAGCGGGCATTACTAATTAGTTTAACGCGCTTCATCTGTTTCATTACTAGGGTCTGAGTGTGGGGGAATAATAATAACACTACACTAGGTGCAACGTTAGTCGTCTGATAATGAGGTAAGTGATACAGACACAACCCATATACCAGGCGTGGCAATTAAATAAATCGTGTAACTTTATTTTATTTTAACTTACTTTCAAAATGTAAACAGTCCTTATGTTAGGGGAAGCATTCATTTTAAGAAGTAAAACTTTAGAAACCCATAAACTTTCTAATTGTTACGCAAAATAAAGAAAACTTTACGGGTACATAGATAGAATATTTTATGCATAGAACAAAATGTTTGGCTAAATAAGTTGAACTTCTTTAAAAAATCAACGTTATTATTAATTTACTTCTTATCTTGCCCGAAAAAGGACATACGTAGGTAATTTGTTGGCAGTATAATATAGGATTAAGTACGCTTGAGGACGATGTATAAACATAAAGTCTTCTCACTTGCTATTTATCTCTTGTTACTTGTAAGTAAGTTGCTCAATAACAACCGTCATTTTCGACGTTGTACATAACAGTGTCAAAAGAGAATATAGAATGTTCTTACCTAAATGCTAATATAAATTATATAGGTTCCGCGTGAAAACTTAGAGAAATTAAGCTGAGATAAAAGTCAAAAAATTTACTATTGTACGAAGGGCATTTGGGGCGTACCAAAAGAAATAGATAAAGGAGGGCCGCCATTCGAATAGCGACGTTAGTAAGGATTATCAATCGTATCGTCGCAACAGAAGTTCATTAGTTCACATACGTATGTTGCGACTTGCTCGAATGGACGATCCGCTAAAAACGATGAAAAGCCAATTTTTCAGTACCTATTTTAAAATGTACTCTTTTATAATTATTAGAATGATCTTTGTCACCACTTTCGACTTTATTATTTACGGAAATACACTGCATTGCTTGGTGCTTTGTGTTTGGTTACTGCCTTGGTGCTCTTATTATGGTGCGCAAAGTACGCTGACCCGGATGACAGCGGTCTCACAGTGAAGTGCAGTGAACGCTTGATATGGTGCAAAGAGTGTTTGTGCGTAACTCTCCTTACTGGCTTCCTGGTACTGGTATCGGCAAACGTAAGTAGAGTGAAACACAGAGTGAAACACAGAGAGTGAGACTCAGAGGCGGCCATCGTTTTTAATTTTTTGTTGCTTGTTGCATTAGGCAACAGCTAGGTACACACCATAGCGAACAAACGCGCTAGATGTTTAGGTGTTTGTCGTAAGCACACACCCCCCCGCAAAAGGTGGAGGAGTTTGATAGACATCTGTGCTTGTGTTAGCATAGTAAGCAAGATGACGTCGTTTACAAGCGACGACCTAGCCGACTTTTTTAGTTAAGGCTGCCCTGACATTTAGGCTGCGTTTATTGCACACCATAATGTCCATCCCACGCCTGGTCTTGGGCCGCTTCTGGTTCCTTATCGATCGTCCGACCATGCGGATCGACGACCCTCTGCCGCCAAGCGATGGACCCACAAACTCTGTGACCATAGACACTATTTATGACGCCGCTTCCCCCGCAACCGCCGCGATGTCCACCCTCGGCCCTTTTACAGTCTTCTCGAATGGCAAATCAGGTTCCAATATGGAGACCGACATGCGCTTCCCGTTCAAGCCCGAAGACGACGGCTTCATCCTCGTACAGGGCAAAAAGAGCAAACGCGCAGTCCCCAAATAGGCAGCCGAGCCTAACTCGGCCCCTTCGGCCTCCACTGCCACTCCGGCAAAAATGCCAGCCTCCGCGAAGCACACTCAAGTTCCCAAGCCTGCGACCTAGCCAGCAGCATATGGATCTCCTGCGGAACGTACGGTAAAGCCACCGCCGGCCATAACCATCCAAGACAAAACAAAATGGAGCAACTTATCATACTGCCTAGGTGCGTCAACTTCCTAGGTGACCACATCACCGCTGACTGTTTCCGCACGCCCAAGACGGTTGAACCTCCGAGCTGCGTCAATTGTCGCGTATAGGGACACCCAACGTACTATCGCGGGTGTTCCAAAGCGCCGCAAAGGAAGCAGCGCGAAGGTAAAAGTCGTCCCGGACGCACGGGTCAAGCCAGTGTGTCACGCTCTCGGCTGTCTTAGGCGCCCACTTCCGAGACCGAAATCATCACCAAGCCTGCCCCATTCACTGGGGTGGCAGAGCAATGTGTTAGCTATCCCACGCCCAACGTGCCAAAACCCAATGCTTGCATGAAACCGCCGGCACCCCTCGCCTCACGACCAGCGCCGCCTTCACAAGCCCCAAAATCCAATCCCGTCCCACAAGGCCCGTCTTCTTTTGCCGTTGACTTCTCTCTAGTCTTCGGCTTTATCAGCAACATTAAAGTTGCTGAATTATCCTCTTTTGTTCGCAAACTACGCGGAGCCACTATCCCATAAGATAAGCTCAACGCCACGATTGAGCACATAGGGCTAATCGATGCAATGTGGTCTTTTTATGAAATAAGGGCGACAATCGAGCACACAGGCCACCTAAAGTGGTAAGTGGATGCTGTTACCCATAAAGATCTCCATCTATCCTCAATTAATAACCAAAATGCAGATGCGTTGTCAGCCGTGAGGACTAAGATAGTATGCCTCTTTTACAGTAAAAAGTGTCTCCGGTTCTCTACACTCACCATACGAAACACAGCAGCATTAAGCTGCTATTTTACGCTGATATTCTGTGAGAGCGTGGTCCTGCCCCGATCGAGTCGACCCATTCGTGCTACAACTTTACTATTAATATAGCTGCAGTATGGCTCTACCATGTATATGATATAGCTGCAGCATGGCTCTACCAGGTATATGAAATTCCGCTTATTAAGATACGAAGTGAACCCTGAAAAAAGTGCAGCAATACACGTTCAAACCATGCCTACTCTTAACCGTCAAAACCAATATCCCAAATAGGTACGATCATCCTGTACTGCCTGGCGGCGGGACTTGGCGATCCCCGGGCAATCAACGTCTAAATACCTAGGAGTTGCAATTTAACCACGTATGACATTCGCGAAACACATTTGCAATATTAATTTTTTATGCAAGAGTAGTTTTTGCGCACGCGGCCTATAGAAATTTGTATGACCTCCAAGTCGTCTAAAATAGATTCATTCGCATAGCCACCGGAGCTCGGTGGTACCAGCGAAACTCAAACTTACACAGAGACTGTCAACTTCCGACGATCTCTAAGTACTTCAAGGAGATGTCTCGACGCTATTTCGAGAGGGCCGAGATACATCTCAACCCGCCAACCGCTAAAAGCAGCCAGATACGCTCCGACTTGGAACGTTACGGCAAACCTACGGAGGCTCCGTAACGTTCTAATAGTACTTCCCGTTTCGCTGGATGCCAACGACCGAAATGTCGCTGTCCAGTCACAAACAAACACTACACAGTCACCTAGTGCCACAAACACTATCAGGACTACAACGAAAGGGACGCATCGAGTCCGCAAACGGGCGTGCCGCACACTCCTCCACACCTAGTACACACCGTACATCCGCACTCTTCTAGAACATCGAACGATTTGAGTTAACCGTCGAAGCCGGAGTTCGCTAGCCCCTGTGCTGACGGCCGTTAGATAACTCATCCACGTGCACTGTTAGCTGTCGTAGGAGTCATCGTTATGCAAATAACGACGCAGTATAGTAAATAATTTACCCCTTTCTTAGCCCTGAGTCAGTTGAAGCTGTAAAAGCCAAAATGCTAACAGCACAATTATCATCAGAAAGCAGCCCGTCAAAATTTTATTAAGTTATGCAAAAATTTTATATTATTACTTGGAATATTTGCCAACATACATTGCGCTGGGTTGGTGAGAGTCAGTCAACCCGTATCCTTGGTCTGGTATTTCTGCGTCTCATGTTCACCGTAGCAAGCCTTAATAATCATGCTTGGCAGACATCAAACATCTCGCAGGAATAAAGCAGCTACCTATCGCCCGGTCTGGATATTATACGATTGTCGTTAAAAAGAAGATTACACTGCTATCTCTAGAACGCAATCTACTAGATCCGTATGGCTTTTCCTATACCAAGTCGCTCTATCGTGCCCCACGGTACAAAACGGAGTGATGGATTCTCTTACGCCGCTTCTACACGGCGACCACAGTGCTTCCCGTCATAAGTCTGTTAAATTTTATTGCAGCGATTTTGGCTGAATGGATACACCTATTATCCCACAATACTAGCAAATGAACAAACATTAAAAGTGTGAGCTTTAATGATTTCTTATATTTACGCGAACACTTCTCATTGAATAAAAATACTTTTTCGGATTTGATCGCGTTTAATTCACGTATTTTTCTTATTTTTATTATATATACTTATATATAGAAAAAGCTAAGGGTACTCCAGGTTAACTCTGACATCAGGACGTCAATCACTTCAGCCCCTGTGACCATGGGTGCTGTAAAGCACCCGAAACGTCAGTAATTAATTAAAATAAGATAAATAAGTTAATTAAACGCGATAAAATCTGTAAAAGTAGTTTTATTCAAAGTGTGTGCTTTAGTTATATTTTAGGCAACAGCTACATTTATAAATTATTCGCTGTATAACTAAATTTGCAGGCTCACTACGTATCACTGCTATGAAGCCCTTTCCTCATTTTTGAATGTGTTCATCATCATCATTATCATTACAGCCCTTCACAAGTCCACTGCTGAACATAGGCCTCCGTCAAGGAATACCTCAAAGCATGGTCCTGAGCCACCTGCATCCATCGACTTCCTGCATGTCTTACCAGATCCTTTACTTTATCTAGTGGGGGGTCGCCCTACACTTCGCCTACCGGTACGAGGCTGCTACTCGAGAACCTTTTCTCCCCATCGGTTGTTGGTTCTTCGAGCTTTATGGTTGGCCCATTGCCAATTCAGCTTACTTTTCCGTTGGGTTATGTCGGTCACTCTGGTTCTACTGCGGATATTCTCATTTCTAAATTTATCACGTAGATAAACTCCGAGCATAGCCCTCTCCATAGCTCGCTGAGCGACTTTGAGCCTCCTCACACAGCCAGCAGTGACGGACCAAGTCTCAGATCCATAAGTCATCATTCGCAACACGCACTGGTTGCACAATCTAGTTTTCAAGTTTTTAGGTATACCTGACGAGAAGATGTGTCGTATATCCCCAAACGTTGCACAGCAATTGACCTCTCAGTCGAAGTTGGACTTACCTAGTCGGACTACTTGTCCCAGGTAAACATACTCGTCAACAACTTCGAGCATAGTACTCCCAACAACTACCGGCATAGGTGTGACATGGACGATACACATGATTTTTTCTTTTGTACATGTTCATCTTAAGACCTGTCCGCTGGAAGGCACTATAGAGGTCATTGACAATAGTGCTTAGGTCCTCCAGCGATTTTTCCATAAGGACTACATCGTCGGTAAAGCGAAGATGGGTGATGTACTCACTATTGATGCTAATACCGTATCCTTTCCATGGTAGTAGCTTGAAAACATCTTCCAATACAGCGGTGAAGAGTTTCGGGGATATAACGTCACCTTGTCTTACACCTCTCTGCAGTTGGATAGGTTTTATACTCTGGTTCTGTACTCGGATAGCTATCGTAGCCCTACTGTACAAACACTTAGCACTTCGATATATCAACAGTTAACTTGGCACCGCTGGAGGGACTACAGCACCGCCCAAATTTCGACGGAATCAAAGACTTTCTCATATTCCACATACGCAAGACATAGTCGCAAATTGTACTCCTCAGTCTTCTGTACAATTTGCCGAAGGGTATATGTGGTCTATGGTGCTAAAGCCTTTTTGGAAGCGGGCTTGTTTGGGATGCTGCAAGTCGTCGAGTCTGAAAGGGTTATGGAGCAATTAGGTTATCGCTCTACTCCAGTGCGTATTAGCGGACTTCACATGTTTTTCTCACAATGTATTGCTTCACCGCCGAACTTTTTGTTGCACACCATAAGTGCCGGAGGAGATCTTACCCGAATTACGTATTAACTTTATATTTTTACATTTATAACGTTAACTTCATATTTATAATACTGTCGCTCTATTTGATATTAAATCACTTTTCTCTTTTTAATTTGGAATTACGTCGGAAATGAAGGAAATCAAAAGAAATCGTTTGAAAGGTGATATCATTCATAATATAAGGAATGATTATGCATTGTTTTTCTAAATTCAATTTGCAATAGAATCGATTTTTTAACCTTTTCGCTGCCCCGTGCACTACATATAGGTCATTGCTATTGTCTTACTATTGTGTCTGAAAACCGGACAGTGAAAGTGTTAAAATAACTTTTACTCTAATATACCGTTTAAATAGTAGACTATGCATCTTTACATCATAATAAATGTCCACTACTCCCCTATAGATGGCTTGATAGATATATTTGTATGACGAAGGATATATTTACTGCAGGCATATTGGCAAGTGCATTTTGTATTACGTTGAGGTGCTATCAGGAAAATGATGCTGCCCATCTCCGGTTTCGTGTCACTGTAACACCCACGGGATAATAGCAGTCTTCTTTATTTGATGTTGGTAGCAGGTATCTATAAGCTGCATTAATAGTCAGGTGGATTGGAGGTTCGTTCAACACTACAGTTTTATATAAAAAAAATCCTGCGTAATCGTAATATTGAGTATTCGAAAATTTAAGCATACGAATTTTGAATAGCAAAATATTTTCTGCGTCACCTTTGGTTTATATCGGATTAAATTGAGTGTAAACCGTGTTTTTATTTCTACTTACCCAATTATTATTATACGCTCAATTGGAAAACTACTGAAGCGTAAATAATTCTGCTTACCGACACGGTACTTTCTGTTCACTTTCGTACATACCTATTTATTTGCCTTATATCGACTGTTTGTGAAATCACCTTATTTACTTCTATTTTTTATGCACCTTCACTATCATTACACCCGCAAAAGTCCACTGCAACATAAACCTTCTCCAATAAGTATCCCAAAACATTGTCCTGGTCCAGCTGCATACATCGAATTCCCTGCATGGTTGCTAGACAAACGCGCCAGCTAGTAAGAGGCCGTCGTATACGTTGTTTAAAAGTACAAGGCTGCCACTTTAGAACCGTTCTTTTTTGAAACTATATGGTTAGCACATTGCCACTTTCAGCTAACTGATCAACGTCATTGTATCATCCATTCATTGCAGCCTATCAAAAAGCGACAGCTGAACATAAACATATTTAAGAGATTAGTAATAGGGGTTATATTTTCCACATTTGGCACACTTGATAGTCGAGTTTGTAACCGCAGTTTTTTATTATTTTTCAGTTGTAATCAAGGTACTGCTTCCTATCTCATGTTTCATTTCTATGTCTCCTCTTATGACACCCACAGGGTGATATGGATTAGTAGATTTTCTTACGCTTCCACTACGCGGCCATTCTATACAAAAAATAAAAGAGCAAAGTAATCCTTTGTACGTCGCACTCCTAGTCAGAGACCTCTTCTCTGAGAAGATAGGCAATTCGGTTAAATGATTAAACGTCCGCGGTAATTAGACGTTTATCAATGATGAAATTGTGACGTGTTGTTGTTTTTATTTTTAATATAATGAGGGGTAGCAAACAAGCACAAAGTCTACTTCATGATAAGTGTGTGCTTTGAGCCATAGATATTTACATCTATCCTCGATTAAGAATCGAAATGCATATGCGTTGTTACCCCTGAGTACTTAGATAGAATACCTTGTTTCTAATAAAAAAATGGTTTCTGGTTCTCTACACTCACGACACGAAAACGGCAGTATTGAGCTGCTATTTTACGCTGATATTTTGTGAGAGCGTGATCTTTCCCCGGTCGAGCCGACCCATCGGTGGGTTTACAACCGTAATATAGCTACAGCATGACTCTACCACTTAAACTATTAAAAATAATTATCAAAGTCGAGTAGAACATATCATTACTATCTCTTTAATGATTTTTCTACCCTGATTTTTCTTATTTTCAGAGCCAATAAAATTAACTTACAAATATAAACTTCTTGTTAAAGATAAAATATGATTAAAAGTTGTATACAAGCGTCGGCTATGAAATATAATCCTATTATGGTAGCTAATAAAAAGTTTTAACGTCCAGTATCTGGGTAATAAATACGAACCTGTTACCAATAAATGGGGAAGAAATATTGGATAAATCCAAAGGGAAAATATTTCCTCGCGTAGATGAATTTAGACATTGGAAGGTAAAAAGATATATATTTAAAGATTTGTGTAAATATAAAATATACTGTATATATATGGATTTAGAATAATTTAAACACTTATTATATATTGAAGATATTATGTATTTTGATAAAATAAACAGACAGCTATTTATTAACTTGCTAGTTAACCAACTTATTAAATCGTCATGAGCGGTGGTAGCTCATGGCACCTTCAAATACAGTAAGCGATAAAATACTGTTCCCGCCGACGGCAATGAAATTGATAATTTTAGGAGATGGCTTAACTCGTCGTTTTTTTTTAAATAATGATGATGAATATTTCAAAAAAGAGCTAACTCCACCGATACGTACTGGGACAATTTGACACTTTTCCCTGCTCCCAAAATCTATCAGAAATTTTTAGAGGAAGAGGGCTTCTGCCCATAAGTGGGAAGCATTTAGACTTTTTCATAATTTTCTTAATTTGTAATTACATCATAATCTTCATTACAGCCCTGCTGCTTTTAAACTTCTCGTAAGACTGACACTAACAATCAGTCTCAATAGAAAAATTACCATCAACTCAATTACAAGATTTTTTCATTATTAGAGCTCCGTAACAAAATTACCTAAACCAAAATCGCTATATCGTGTGTCTATCACATACGTTTATATCATAGTCGTTTTCACATTAAACGATTCTAATTAGGTATACATTTAAAACACAGGTTACATTGAAAATTCTAATTTCATATTATAGGGATTGTAAATGAAATGGGGTGTAATAAACGTGATTGATTTTCATCATTATATGGAGTGTGAACGAAAAGATTTTTTAATACAAATACGTTAAAACATTTAGTTTTATTCAAACCACTAAAATATTGGAGCCCTTAATCAGTTTTTATTTACACTATGTAACTATGTAATATACAAGAGTTCAATATTATCCTTCTGTCTCAAGTTCTTTTTACTTGGTCTTAAAATTGAGTTCCATTTTAACGTATAAAAAATATGGTCTCACCACACTCGAAATTTCCGTATTTGAAAGTTTCACTACCTCTATATGAATCAGGTGCCGGGTTTTTTTCCCTATCCCACCCGCAATTGCATCCCTATTGAGTGACACGTACCACGTGCCCGTGTTTTACGGTGTAGTAACTATGTAATTACCTGTTAATAGGGTATTGCTACTGTAAATTTCAAAAATGCATAACCCATATCTACTACTACATATCATCCAGTCGGTGTCGTAAAGGGCGAAAAAGGGAAATGAAGCAAGTGATAGATAGCTACTTTTCCTAGTATCCCCCTTATGAAGAAAAATGTGTGCGAGGCCTATGTTCAGCAGTAGACTTTGACGTCTGTCAAAGTCTACTGCTGAATATGTCTATGATATATGAGTATCTGTATGAAATAATGATGATAATATCCATATTAGGTTAAGCCTTGTTTTTTCAGTAAAAAGTGTCTCTCGTTCTCTAAACATCATTCGAAACACAGTAGCAATAAGCTGTTATGTTACTTTGGTATTGTTGCTCTCACAGCATGGGCCTTTCCTGTTTGGGCCAACCCATAAGTCTACTACCATAACATAGCTGCAGCATGGCTCTAGCATGTATCATGTGTTTTGGTTGTATTGAAATGTTGAACTGAAATTATCACTAGTCCCGAGAAAATTGGGAAGCAATAGCTAAGCGTGGTATGGACATATTATCTAAATGGATGAAAATCATGTCAAGAAAATGTTGAATATGGATATACGAAAGGGAAGCCCAAGAAAAGATGGATGGCGCGTCATCCGAATTTGATTCAGTAAACAATTGAATTGAAATCTCATTTCTTCATCATCATCATTATTATAGCCCTACACAAGTCCACTGCTGAACATAGGCTTCTCTCAAGGAATATCATAAGCACGGTCCTTAGCCACCTGCATCCATCGACTTCCTGCATGTCTTACCAGGTCGTCACTCCATCTAGTAGGGAGACGCCCTACACTTCGTCTGCAGGTACGAGGCCGCCACTCGAGAACCTTTTTTCTCCGTCCAGCTTAATGGCCGGCCCATTGTCACTTCAGCTTACTAATTCGTTGGACTACGTCAGTCACTCTGGTTCTCATTTCTTCGTATCAGATTAATTTATAAAAGTTTGATCATTTACTTCTTTCATAAAAGTTAGAAGTCTTTTTTGTGTATTGTATTTATTTACACGAATAATGTACTATGCATTTTACATATAAAATGTAAAATGCACAGTTCACCATACATAATTTGAGTATCAATTTTTCAAGAATTTAGTTAGAGAATGTTGGAAACAGACCAACTTTTTGAATTCCTGCGAGTTTTATTCTGTTCTGAATTCAGAAATGGGCAGTTGTTGTGTTGATAATTAATTTAGTTCAAGCTGAAATAAAACCAAAAAATTAAGTTTATTCAAAGTTACTTACATGCTTTACCTTCAAATACCCTAGGCCATATTCATACTCCTACGTATACTTAGAGCAAGATACTAACAGTCTATTAGGCCCTGGAGCAGTGGTTCCTGTAGGGAGTATGGTGAATGCTACCGGCACCTCTCCTTGCTTTCCTTCGCTACTTAGCATTTGATCTGTAAGACAATATCATGAGACCACCTTCAGGTTAAATTGTGTTAAGTTGTGTCGTCTCCCTAAGCGTTGCATTTTGTAGGTTTCATAATCATCATTATCATTAAAGCCCTTCACAAAGCCACTGCTAAAGATAGGCCTACCCCAAGAAATGCCACAAAGCACGGTCCTGAGCCACCTGCATCCATCGACTTCCTGCATACCTTACCAGGTAGGCAAGTTCTAGGTTTACCTACTAGTAATTCAACACATTAGTTGTCTTTGCATATATTGTGTATTTTTTAACTGATATCGAAATTGAATACTATACAAATGGGTATTTTTATAAAATTAATAGGTCTCTTCATTACATTCAATGATATATTCGTAAAGCGACAGTAGCCTATGGATATGAACTGCGACACTCAAAATTCGTGGGCTCGAATTTGTCTTCTAATGTTGTTCGATCACTCCCAGCACAGAGTTAAAAGGAGTATTAATAGCAATGATCCTTTTTTAATATTTAAAAATGTTTTGTTTTTAGAAATATAATAAATAAGAAAATCCTGCTGATTTGAAAATAACACAAATCGATGCATTAAAGTTATTAGCCCAAATATTTCGTTATATTGTGAAAGAAGATAAGTCGTTAACATAAATATCTAGGTTATTCAAATATATTATTGTACAATTATAACAAAATTATTTTTATTAATATGCACACTATAGGCACCTAAAGCTTTTCCTGATCCACTTTCCAACCTAGGTGTTGTATACAAACGAGTGCAAGCTGTACAAGTTATACATTTTAAAAAGAAATGATGAAACAGATAATGTCGCTTCTCTAGAGACATTCTCAATGACCTGATTTCAAGTGACTTATTTGCAATATTAAGTATAGGTTTATCGAACTTACCTGATTTAAAATAAAATATACGTTGTAGAAAGACGCTACATTTATAATGTCATGATTATAGTTCAAATGAGTCAGCTCGACGGAGGGTAAAAAACGCTCTCACAGAATACTAGAGTAAACTGTTTTGTTTGGTGAGTTTAGAGAAACGGAAACCATTTTAATTGCATTTATTAGATCAATAAGCAAATTATCTAATTATAATATATTTTTAAAAGGATATGAACGAATGCACGATTTGCCTTGATATGAAAGATGCACGGCGTGTAGTGACGCCGTTAGAGGATCTACGATACCATTTCGTGTGTGTCGTTAGAAGCGACAGACAGAAGAGTAGATGGGCAGCAGCATCATCTTAAAACCTCAAATTCAACTCAAAATTTTAAACAAACTGCGGTCGCCAACCTGCCTACCAAGCTGCTTATAAGGCAAGTTTATAAACCAATGTCAGCAGTGGAATTTAGTAAGCCATAATGAAGAATGAATCATCAACATAATCTTTACATTCCCTTAGAAGTCTACTGCTGAACATAGGCCTTTCCCAGCAAAGCGTCGTCCTGAGCCAACTGCACACATTGACAATCAATGGAGAAAAATGAATTCGAGTGGCAGCCTCATTGCGTTAAGTGAAGTGTAGGGCGGCGCTGCATTAGATGAAGTGGCAACTTGGTAGGATATGCAGAAAGTTCAATGATGAGTGAAAATGATTTATTGTTTAAATTTAATTGACTCACTCAAAAAATACCTAGTTTTTTTACTTATTGTAAGGCAGTGCTTGACCACAATCCCACCTGGTGGTAAGTAGTGATAGAGACTTAGATTGTAAATCGCACTGTCTTATTGCGAAAATCGTATCGGCGGGTATCTCGTGAAACACACGTATATTGCTTTACTCCGTCATCATTGAATATTTTCGGTTTAAATCTCGAATATCTAATGATTTTTATACCGTTTAAAAGCTGTGAAAATTTACCTTAAAACAGTGTAGTAGTGAAAGTAAATTGATTTGTGAGTTAAGAGAAGTAAAGATACAAAATTTTTACTTAATTATTGCATGCTTCGGTTCCTGACCTACGACAACTCGTGCAGTGGTCGCTTGATTCGCACTAAGCGCTTTCATCGCTTGATCGCTTGATCTTACTGAACGGTTTAGGATTTACTTTTTTTTCTTTTTTTGAAAGAACCGAAATGTCTTCTGCTGGGAAAAGTGCTGGTTGTCAGATTAAAATAACTAATCGCCAGTTTATGTGTTGTAGTTCATGTAAACTAAAATATGATTTGGACTGTGCCACGATTAGTGAAAAAACCTTCATTTCGCTAGACAAAGAACGTAAAGCTGTGTGGATATGTCACGCATGTAAAAATCGTCAACCCAAGAGCGACAACCAGAACACCCCCATTCGCGGAAATACAATTTTCTCGGAAGGCAGTATGGAGATGGAGACAGAAGAACTGCCAAGTCATCCAAATGTAAAAGTGCGCGCCAAATCTAGCAGGCGGGAGATCAGCCCATTGACAGCAACTTTAGAGGAAATCGGTGACTTACTTGATAATAAACTATCGACTACGTCACCAATTTTTCGTAAACTGCGATCAGCTATTCAGGAGGACATCAAGGCAATGATATCTCAGGAGATAAATTTAGCTCTTAATGAGTTCAAAAATGAGCTCACGCAAGCTACTGACTTTTTCGCTGCTGAACAGGCGGATTTAAAAGTAAAGGTAGAACAAAAAGATAAAGAAATGAAATAATTACAGATTCAGACTTTAAAACTTCAAAAAGAAGTTTATACCCTCTATGGTCGACTATCTACCATTGAAAAAATCTCTCGTGATAATAACTTGGAAATCGGCGGAATACAGGAAAAGACAAGCGAGGATCTGTTTGGATTATTTCACACCCTTTGTAACACAATTCATTCGCCAGTTGAGGACAGCGACATTCGTGCCTGCCGCCGTGTGGCTAAGATGGACCAATCTTCGAGCAGGCCCCGCTCCGTATTAGTGACACTGACGTCGCCGCGCATTCGTGATCGTATCCTCGAAGCCGTTAATAAGTTTAATAAAACCCAAAGTGTTAAACTTAACTCTAAACATCTAAGTATTGTTGGTGCCACTAACAAAATATATGTCTCTGAACATATCTCTCCTGATTGTAAAGCATTATTCAGAGAGGTTAGAAGAATTGGCAAAGAAAAAAACTTTAAGTTTATTTGGGTCAGAAAAGGAAATGTGTACGCGCGCAAAATTGAAGGTGCTCCACCCGTGCTCATCAAAAATACTGATTGCTTAGCTAATTAAGTTTAGTTATATCTTCTATTTATTTGTTTATTTTCTTTTATTGTTCACTTGGTTTATGTTTACTTTGCAAAAACCTTATGTTATTTTATGGGTAAAAGAAAACAGAGGAAGTATTTACATTAGGCCTTTTGAATGTACGTTCACTAAATACCGGTTTGGAGGAACTTAAGGAAAGTATCCAAATACAAGATCTTGATATCTTATGTCTTACCGAGACTTGGCTTCACCATCGTTCTAATATTGACTTATTTTCAATTTCTGGCTATAGACTGTTGCACAACCCTCGTTTTGGTCGTGGTGGTGGTGTTGGTGCTTACGTAAAATCTAACTTACGTGTTAAGCGCTTAGATCACCCCACTGGGGAACTTGAACAAATATGGTTTAGTTTTAAAATAGGTATTGAAACTGCTGTAGTTGGTTCGGCGTATCGTCCTGAATCAGTGAGTATTAGTTCAACTATAGCCTAATTACACGAGTCCCTCTCTTTTTTTATAGCACAATATGATCAATTATTTTTAGTTGGCGACCTAAACATTAATTGTATAAACAACGACGGCCTTCCATATACGCCTAATTGTCTTAAGAGCCTTGCTGACACATTTAATCTCCATCAAATCGTGAAACAGCCCACACGGATTACTTCTTCTACAAGTTCCCTGATTGATATTATCTTTACAAAGACACATTTTAAACCCATTTCTGTGGAAGTTATACATAATGACGATCTCAGCGATCATGGACTGATTTCAGCAAAATTTCCGCTCGCGATTCTAAAATCTAAGTGCCGTGTAATTTCATACAGACCTTTAGCTGAAAACACTGTTGCTATAAACAATGCAGCTAAATACACGCCCTGGGAGCTGGTAATAGCACAAGATAATATTGATGATATGGTAAATACCTTTAACAATCTTATCATTGACTTGATGGATACATTTGTCCCTGTTAGTAAACGCACTTTTAAACTACCCCCTGCTCCATGGATGACTGATACTCTTAGAGAAATTAAGTCAACTCGTGATAAGGCTTGTCACCGTGCCAAAACTGTTAAATCGGAAGGAAGTATGCAATTTTACCGCGATATGCGCAACTATTATAATCGAGCAGTTACTCTAGAAAAGCAAGCATATTTTACTAGACTTGTCAACGATAATAATGCAAATCCTTCCCAGATGTGGCGTCATATAAAACGAATAATTTTACCTGGCGTTAAAAGCCGTTCTATACCGGATCATCTTCTTGGTTCTAATTCACTTAATAGTCATTTTATAAACAGCATATCAAGTGCACCTCCCACCAAAAGTGTAATTTAAGAAATTGAATCACTTGACCATTCTGAAATGAAATTTCGATTCGTAGCCGTAAATGAAATTTTAGTGGAAAATATAATTGCTTCTACAGCTACTAATGCGACCGGGACTGATGGCATCTCCATGTTAATGTTAAAACTTACGCTTCCATATTCCTTATCAACGATAGTGGCGATAGTCAATAAATCTATATTGTAAGGAGTATTTCCAGAATCTTGGAAATGTGCCATCGTCACTCCCATTCCTAAAAAATCAACGGTGGATAATCTTTCTGATATAAGACCAATAAGCATTCTCCCTGCACTATCTAAAATAGTTGAAAGATGCGTTCATTCTCAAATTTCACCATATCTAGAACGTAATCAAGTACTACCTGTGATTCAATCTGGTTTCCGAAAAAATCACAGTACAGTATCAGCTCTCTTAAATATAACTGATGATATTCTTGCTGCATCCAATGAGGGTAAAGGGAAAATTATGGTCTTGCTAGATTTCAGCCGCGCCTTCGATTGCGTTGATATATCTGTCCTATTGGCAAAATTAAAATACTATGGTTTCACAGATTTGGCCTGCACCTGGTTTCAATCTTACTTCCGTAATCGTTGCCAAAAAGTGCAATGTTTGGATAGTCCAGGACTGCTAAGGGTCTCCAACACGCTCCAAACATCTTCAAAATGACATCGACCGAATCCATAGGTGGAGTATAGATAATAAAATGATGTTTAACGCCGGCAAATGTTACGGCATGACCTTTAGCCGCAAGTTACAACCTATACATGCCACCTATACCTTAGCAGGTGTTGAAATAAAGCGCGTGTGTCAACCATTAGAGATCTTGGTTTAACATTTGACTGCGGATTGACTTTCCATGCACACATGTCTGCCCTAGCTTCAGAATCTTAAAGACGCCTAGGTTTTGTCCTACGCAATGCCCGTGATTTCAATGATCCTATTGTCATCAAATTATTATTTAACTGTCTAGTTAGAAGTAAGTTAGAATTTGCTGCAGCCGTCTGGAATCCGCACGAATCCACATATGAATTGTTGATTAAAAATGTTTAGAAAGCCTTCCTGCGTTTTTTATATAAGAAGATTTACGGATATTATCCATTTATGTATCCTACTCTTTTCTTGCTGGGAATGTTAGGATATAATTCCCTTTCAGTGCGTAGAGCCAGAGATCAGATCCTAATAGCCATAAAAATTTAAGGAGCATGGTAGATTCCCTAGAGCTGCACAATACTTTGTGTACACTTTATGTGCCTAACAACTACCTGCGTCATAGGCCTACTCGAAGACACCGGCTGTTCGCCACATCCCATTGCCGCACTGTGTCGCAATCCCCGTTGTGTCGCATGCATGGTGCTTTAATTTCCTTAATGCAGACAGTCCCGGAATGTGACATCTTTAATGACACACTCAGGTGATCATGTCAAACTGTCTCATGTTATGTGAAAGCCATGTTTGTTAGGTAAATAAGTTATACGTTGTTATCACTTTATTCTGTTTTATATTATTTTATTTCCTCTAGTTATTGTTAAGTATGTTTGATCTCTGGCTTGTTATTTGTTTTTGAATTATGTTATATGTTTAGTTTTACCCATTAATTACTGTCATTGGCGCAAGCCGTTGTAATTACAGTGGTAGAGCCAAGCGGTAGCTTTTGCTGTCGCACGGATGGGCCAGCTCGAACCGGGGTGGTACCACGACCTCACAGAATACCAGCGTGAAGTAGAGGTTTACCTCTGCGTTGCGCTTGGTGAGTGCAGGTGGTCGGAGGCCCAATTCCCCCCCCCCCCCCCTCAACATGGTAGTGGAATTAAATAAAAGACTACCCCAGGAGGGTACCAGCACCCCTGGAGAATCCCTCGCTGAGCATCCACGACCAAACTACTCCACTCCTGGGCGTGGGTGCTCAGGCTGCCCCGCGTATTCTGGAGGGGGGGGGGGGCAAAATTCCGCTCAAGACGAAACCTGCTCGGGGCAAACGGAGCAAAAAGACAAAGGCAACCCCTGCCACGCTTACCGTGGATTTCTGCAATATCAGGGGAATTCATTCAAACCTTAACGCCGTCCACTACCATCTGGAGATAGCTAAGCCGGTCTTGCTCTTTCTAACCGAGACACAGGTGTCCTTTCCGGCTGATACTTCGTATCTCTCCTACCCGGGGTACAAATTGGAACACTCGTTTGTGCCCCGGGCTGGAGTTTGCGTGTATGTCAGAGAGGACATCTGTTTTCGACGCCTCGGCAGTCTTGAAGGTACGGACCTGTCCATCCTATGGCTGCGCGTAGACAGCGACGACCATCCGCGCGTCTACGGGTGCCTCTATAGGTCCCATAGCGGTAATGCCGACACAGACCTACTCATTGACTACGTCCAAATGGCTGCAGACTCCGTGCTACAACAGGTCCCATCCGCAGAGATCGTGATACTCGGTGATTTCAACGCCCACTACGCTGAATGGCTTGGTTCTCGTTTAACCGATCATGCGGGTAGATCTGTCTATGACTTTGCTTTGGCATATGGTCTAACACAACTGGTTACTTCGCCTACGCGGATCCCAGATGTGGAAGACCATGTACCTTATAACACTTTTTAGGGCGTTACTCACCGGCTACGGTCATCGGAGAGTTAAGAGACTCGAGTATCAAAATAAAAGTATCCCAGGGCGCCTGTTGTTGGATGATTAGTAAATGAAAATTCAAAGTTACATATACAGACAAAAAGTAGTTTATTTCCTTCTAAAGTTCATACGGATAGCCCCAAATATCAAGTTGTCACTTTAAAATACACTGGGAACTGAGGTTTTGACTAACCTGGTGGATTACACAATATTACACTGTTTATGGTCAATCCCGCGAAGCAGTGAGGTAACAGATGTCCTCCAGGTGTACTCCGGTCGCGGTCAAAAGGCTGCCCAGTCCCAATATAGCCACCAGTTGAAGCGGCCTCGCCTCGTTCACATAGTTAAACTTCATATTGGACCATACTCATAGTAAGGACTATGGACCCCTATGACAATACAAAAGAATCTATGAAATACCATGTACCGTTAATTAGAGCACATGTGCTTTTAAGAAGACAAAAACATTAAGTACTTACAATTTATGGGATGATGTGTTTCAACACATTAAACTGCCTGTAGACATTGTGTTTAAGGGGCCGTACGCCCAAGTACTCGTCACTTTAAATTTATGTTCCGGCGTTTCGATTCAAAAATTATATATGTGCGTGTCCGATCATTACAACGGCTCGCTCAAAAAGACTAGGTCTCCCTTGGGCTACGCGCCACCGTCGATCCGTGGTAGGATTTCGAACTAACACGAAAGGTCAATTGCATGCAATTAGCTAGCTCGATTCGTCAATATACGTTTCTAGTTACTTCGGACTAATGACGTTAGATGGCGCACTGATGTCTATTCATCGACTGTAATAATATAAATATACTATAATAATGTACACGAAAATTTTCGTGTTACACATCCCCTTTGCTTGGGTTAAAAAGTTCTTCGTAATGAAGATACTTATTCCGAAGACATCTCGTGCCACCTGCAGAACAACGCCTGAATACCAAATACAGTGAAGAAGTTGTAATGTGTCTCTAATCCAATCTGACTAAAAATATTCGCACGGATAGTAAATTCCAAGTCACCCATGCACCAACAACTAACAAGTACCAAGCCATCACTTAATCACTTAATTCCGACGTTTAATCTTACACAAGGCTCATTATTACTCTACTTATTACCTAATTTTCATTTTTGTATCTGTATACCTAGTAGCATTATACTCCACTAAACAATTTAACCTCAAAATGTAATTGCCTACTTGTGTTGTTGACACAAAAAAAACACTACCACAAATTTACCTACTTGTGTTGTAATTTAGAAAATACTACACTAATTGTTATACCTATATTAATCTAATGGCATGCAACTTTATTTACATTTATTCCTACATGTTTTTTTTTTGCTATTAAAATACAACTACCTATGAATAATTACGTTCCCGAATCCTACGCGCGAATAGTCTATTACCATTCATGCGGCGCGTGACGTAACATCACGAGACAGAAACGAATACATACAGTGCACTAAGCCTATACACGATGTTTACGTTTCGACTTGCCTTTTCTCTAAGTAGTCGAAAAACGAACGTGTTCTTGTTTATTAAGTTGAGTAGTTAAGTGATTTGCAAATCATATTAAGTATTAAGTTAAGTTAAATATCTATCTCGCATTAAGTTAAGTGAATTAACGTTTAATCATATTAAGTTAAAAGAAACGGCTTAAGTAATGCTACGCACTGCTTGGTAGGCATTTTCTTATAAAATGTCCAGAGTGCGGGCATAAAAAACAAGTTCTTATCTAACTCGCGCCGATGTTCACAACATAAGGTGACCTACTAGTTATGTATCGCTCGTTCATCAATACAATCACAGCTTATTTATCTCAGAAAGTTCACCGGTGGAAATAAATTTTGAAAATGTTTATTATTCTTACATTCATTCACTCAATCATACTCTTCACTCACATTCTACAAAACTATTAGTCATCTTGTTTAAGGATGTCTTTTATGTGAAAATTACCTAGTGTCTTACCTTCCATGCTGGCTAAGGTATACACTAAAGGTGATAATTTCGCTGTTATGACACATTTTTGAAATTTTGGTGCTAGTTTAGCCGTAAATCTCTTTGAGGCATTAGATAGGTAATGGGTACGTTTATATACAATCTGACCTACTTTTAACTCAACATGTCGTTTTCTTAAATTATAGTACTTTTCATTTCTAGAATGAGCATTTTTAATATGCTTTTGTACCTTTTTAAATATGGTGTCTAATTCCGCTAATTTTTTACTGTATGCTTGTGGTTCACCGAGAGTTACTTGTGATCTTTGAACTGGCTGAGTGCTATCTAAGCTGTGTAACATTTCATCTATTATGAATTCCCGTCCGTGCACAAGAAAATACGGAGTAAACTTAGTGGTATCATTCACGGCTGAATTAAGTGCGCATTGCAACTGTGGGATGTTCTCGTCCCATCGTTTATGCTCGGTACCTACATAACATGATATACCGTTAACTACGTTCCTAATCGCTCTTTCGGCTTGATTTACGTGTGGGTGATAACGCGGTTATAATAGATATTCGGTACGTTATATTTATGTAACAGTTGCCTAAACTGATTAGACACATACTGTGGGCCATTGTCAATATAGATAGTCTTACATACGCCATGTACTAGGAAAACTTTCTCTTCTATGAACTTAGCGACCGCAGCGCCTGTTGCGGTCCGTATAGGATACAACATGACATACTTGCTAAAATAGTCTGTACATACAATTAAGTGAATATTCCTATTGCGAGAAACCGGAAATAGGCCTAGCAAATCACAACATATGGCCTCCCAGGATTTGTTAACCTCCTTCGGGTTTCCCATTAAACCAGGTCTAGCCGTGTTGACGGGTTCGTATTGTTTACATATCTCGCATTTATTAACATATTCTTTCACATCTCGGTACATGCTGGGCCAGTAATAATTAAGACTAAGACGCTTGTGGGTTTTAAAGACACCCAAATGAGCACTAACTGGTTCATCATGACATTTCTTTAAAATACCTAACCTGTCTTCCTCTGCTACCACTAACTTCCAATTATACTCCTTCGTTAACTCATATTTATTTTTAGAGTACCTAAGCAATCTATCGTCTTTTACCATGAAGTGGGGATATTTGCGAGGGTTGGCCTGACAATCTTCGTATACATGTCTATACCACGCATCACTGGTTGCCGGCGTAGCGATTGCATCAACTTGAATCCTACTTAGTGCATCTGGAATAACATTTAATTTACTTTTTCTGTGTTCTATTTCGATATCAAATTGACTCAATCGCATGCTCCACCTGGCTAAGCGACCTGATGGGTTATTTAATTTATAAACCATAATAACTAGGCGTGGTCAGTTATTATTTTACACTTTGTACCTTCTTCATAAGATCTAAATTGCTCTAATGCGTAAATCACGGCCATAAGTTCTCTCTCCGATGTGGAAAAATTAATTTAATTTTTGGCAAGAGACCAACTGCAGTATGCTATGGGATGTTCTACCCAGTCATAAGTCTGGGTTAAGACTCCGCCCACAGCCACTGAGGAAGCGTCACAATGGATAGAGAAAGGCAAATCAAAGTTTGGACATTTAAGTATCGGAGCAGACACTAAAGCGGATTTTAAGTGGTTAAATGACTCATCTGCCTCCGTTGTCCATTCAAAGTGGACATTTTTGCTAGTTAATTTATTCAACGGCTTACTAATTTTCGAAAAATTATTAATGAACCTCCTGTACCAGCCTGCCATGCCTAGAAACCTTTTAACCTCTTTAGCGGAAGTTGGAGTTTGATAATTCAATATAATATCTACCTTTCCCGGATCAGTTCTAAGTCCATGTTTGTCAACTAAATATCCCAAGTACTTAAGTTCTCTACGGCAAAAGACAGACTTATTCATGTTTATAGTCAAGTTTGCGTCCCTGAGTTTTGCGTAGACCTTATGCAAGAGCTGCACATGTTCTGAGAAAGTGCTGGATATTATGATTACGTCATCTTGGAAACAGAATACTTTGTTGTTAAATTCGGGACCAAATAGCCTATCCATTAATCTCTGCATTGTGCTTGACGCGGAAACAAGGCCAAACGATATAACATTGAATCTAAATAACCCCCGGCGTGTCACTGTGAACGCGGTCTTATCAGCTGATTGCTCGCTATCATAGGGTATTTGCCAATACGCAGCGGAAAGATCTATTGACGTTAGGTATTTCGCGTCGCCGAGCTGATCCAATATGCTGCTTATATACGGGAGAGGATACGCATTGGGTTTGGAAACTGCATTTAATTTTCTACAATCTAGACAAAGCCTTAGGGCCCAATTTGGCTTCTGAACCATTACTACAGGTGAGTTCCAAGCTGACTGTGAAGGTGACACAACTCCCAAACTAAGCATTCTATCCAATTCTTTTTCAAGTGCTTGTTGCTTAGCAGGTGATAATGGATAGTACCTTTGCTTAATAGGTTTACTATCCCCTGTGTCTATGATGTGATGAATTAAATTGGTACGTCCCAAACCTACTTTAACTGTGTTAATTGTATCAAACTGTTGGACTAAATTATCCATGATTTGTTTTTGTTCTATGGATAAAGACTCGTATTCTTCAAGGCCTTTATTAAGAGAAACCGAATTTATGCTATTACTTATTGGTGACTCCGAGTTTCGGTCAAACTGTACTTCAGATACAAGGGCACTCCCTAAGTCAAACACCTGCCAAAAATCAACACCTAAAATTATAGGTGAAGTTATTTGTGCAACAACATAAAAATTAATCACTCTGAAATTATTGTTAAATTCAACAGGTAAGGACATATACCCTAAGCAATGCAATTTCGTACCATCAGCAGTTCTTACGTAATGCTCAGTGTCAAA
The DNA here is from genome assembly GCA_033319125.1 of Parnassius glacialis. Taxonomy (NCBI): domain Eukaryota; kingdom Metazoa; phylum Arthropoda; class Insecta; order Lepidoptera; family Papilionidae; genus Parnassius; species Parnassius glacialis. The sequence continues at coordinate 16,493,429 of JAVANC010000027.1, read as the reverse complement.
CCGGTTGAGTTGAAATCCGTGTTCTAAAAAGATCAAATGCGCATTATTTCCAAGAATGCTACAAGTTGCACCCGAATCTAATAAGCCAAAAGCTTGTAAGTTCAATATTTTTAATTTTAAGTATGGTCTTATATCACTAGTATTTTTTTAAACAGAACTACCTCTTCATTATTGGACGTATAAGACCTATTTTTATTAAAGGTGTTGGATAGTTCCGTGTTAACTAGTTTTTTGAATTGCAATTACTACAATCTGTACGCTTAACACCTTTTAATCCACACTTAAAACACACTAACTCTTTCGAATTGCATTGATTAGTGAAATGAGTGTTTAATCCATACCTAAAGCATTTCCTATCCAATTGCCTCGAAGAGCCAGCTTCATTCAGCACAGAGACTTGTTTACTGTGAGATCGCGGCGTTTGTTTATTTAAGTCCGCTGTAATTTTAAAGTTATTCAAGTTAGGTTCACTAAATTGTTCCGCACGCGATCGCGCAATTTCTAACTGTTTACAATAAAGTTTAGGTTTATCTACAGAGGTTATATCATGTAAAGCTAAATCTTTCATGTACTCTGGTCTAATGTTATGCATCAAGATTTCAAGTTGTTGTCTACTCGACAACGGGTGAGTGAGTCGCGAGAACATTCCCTGCATAATGGAAAGATAGACTACTATCGTTTCGTGTCTGGCCTGTGTACGCTGCCTTATTTCATTTAATAGTTTATAGTCTAAATCGGGAATATCAAAGTCGTCCCTTAAGCATTTCAATAATTGTGAATATGAGTGGATATTATCCTTATTACTTCTAAACCAACATAAAGCAGAGTTTTCTAAAAGATCAGAAAAAGCTGAAAGTATGCGAGCTTCAGTAATGTTGCGAGCTTCTTTAAGTTCCTCAAGCAGTTCAATAAATACACGAACACACGTGGTTCCGTCAAACTTTAAGTTAAATGTATTTAGGTTCAAGGGTTCATCTTTCACATAGATCACGTTACTTTCCACTTTCTGGTTAGACGGCTGTGCCTGGGTTTCCTTGTATTCACTATCCGTGTCGCTATCTTCACCGTCTATGACACTCAAAACTCGAATCAAACGACTACGAAGATCTGACAAATGCGAACTACTTTCAGAGATACGAGCCAGCCTATCCATCAAATAATTTGCACGACGAGACAGTTTAAGAGTCAAATTGCGATCATCTACTTTACCCGCCTGCAGCTGGGATTCCAGAAGTTCGACCTTTGGGGTGCAGATCTCTAGTTCAGAGGCTATACTGGGTGACTGGAGTGGTTCACACTTCATGCTTCCACGGCGTGCGAGTTTGTACACCTGGCAGATCTGCTTCCTCACTGCATCGGTGGTTACATTTTCATCTGTGGAAACGCCAATAATGGCGAGTTCATATCTGATTTCATCTTTATGTAATGAGTCTATATACTTGTGGATCGACATTTTGTTAAAATGTACTGACGGTTACAAAAAAGTCTTAAATCGGTTGATATTAAAAATATCTACTTAAAATAGCACAAATATTTTTATTATGTTAAGTTTTAATTCATTTAAGTACATATAAATCACATTCAAGTTAAACTTTCTTTGTTCTCAAGCTTACTTAAATCTACCTACATCAAAAAAATGTAACATTAAATTTCACTAAGTTTTCATATTAAATGGGTTTTTAACAGCTTAAATAGTTACAATTAAGGTTAATTCATCTACTAACATCCAGCAACTTAAGGTTCAACGTTGGGTAGCCACTTTATAACACTTTTTAGGGCGTTACTCACCGGCTACGGTCATCGGAGAGTTAAGAGACTCGAGTATCAAAATAAAAGTATCCCAGGGCGCCTGTTGTTGGATGATTAGTAAATGAAAATTCAAAGTTACATATACAGACAAAAAGTAGTTTATTTCCTTCTAAAGTTCATACGGATAGCCCCAAATATCAAGTTGTCACTTTAAAATACACTGGGAACTGAGGTTTTGACTAACCTGGTGGATTACACAATATTACACTGTTTATGGTCAATCCCGCGAAGCAGTGAGGTAACAGATGTCCTCCAGGTGTACTCCGGTCGCGGTCAAAAGGCTGCCCAGTCTCAATATAGCCACCAGTTGAAGCGGCCTCGCCTCGTTCACATAGTTAAACTTCATATTGGACCATACTCATAGTAAGGACTAAGGACCACTATGACAATACAAAAGAATCTATGAAATACCATGTACCGTTAATTAGAGCACATGTGCTTTTAAGAAGACAAAAACATTAAGTACTTACAATTTATGGGATGATGTGTTTCAACACATTAAACTGCCTGTAGACATTGTGTTTAAGGGGCCGTACGCCCAAGTACTCGTCACTTTAAATTTATGTTCCGGCGTTTCGATTCAAAAATTATATATGTGCGTGTCCGATCATTACAACGGCTCGCTCAAAAAGACTAGGTCTCCCTTGGGCTACGCGCCACCGTCGATCCGTGGTAGGATTTCGAACTAACACGAAAGGTCAATTGCATGCAATTAGCTAGCTCGATTCGTCAATATACGTTTCTAGTTACTTCGGACTAATGACGTTAGATGGCGCACTGATGTCTATTCATCGACTGTAATAATATAAATATACTATAATAATGTACACGAAAATTTTCGTGTTACAACCTTCCCTGTTGGACCTTCTGCTGACCTCTCATCCGGACGGATATCAGGTCTCCGTCGATGCCCCTTTGGGCTCTTCGGACCATTGTCTGATCCGGAGTACGGTGCCACTTACGCTCCAATCGCAGTTGCGATCTACATCTTGTCGCCGTGTTTGGCACTATAGGTCAGCTGATTGGGACGGGATGCGGTCTTTTTTTGCATCCTACCCTTGGGGGCGGGTTTGCTTCTCACCGGAAGATCCCAGCGTATTTGCCGATTCTGTTGCTGATGTGGTACTTCAGGGTATGGAACTTTTTATTCCATCCTCTGTGGTGCCCATCGGAGGCAGATCTCAGCCATGGTTTGTAGCTCCTGTAAAATAGCATCACGCTATAAACAGGAGTGCTACTGGGCCTGGGCTGACGCATCAACGTCTCGGGATGTAAACACCAGCGCACTTAAAAAGAAGTATAATTCCGCCTCCAGGTCCTTCAAAAGCGTCATTGCCAAGGCAAGGTCTGAGCACATCGGCAGAATTGGTGAGAAGCTAGTTCGCCTTCCTACGGGAACCCGTGCATTCTGGTCTCTCGCCAAGGCTGTCCAAGGGAACTTCTGTCAGCCATCTCTTACATCTCTGCACAGATAGGACGACTCACTGGCCCATGCCGCAAAGGAGAAAGCCGATCTGTTGAGCTCTCTTTTTGCGTCCAACTCGACTCTAGATGCTAGGGGGAACACACCGCCGACCATCCGGCGATGTGAGTGCTCCATGCCGGATGTGCGATTTTCACAGCGCTCGGTCCGCAAAGCACTCTTATCCCTGGACGTTAGGAAGTCGAGTGGGCCCGATGGAGTCCCTCCCATTGTGCTGAAGACGTGTGCTCCGGAGTTGGCACCGGTTTTAACGCGTCTTTTCCGGTACTCCTACTCCCAAGGCGTAGTCCCCAACTCATGGAAGACATCTTTGGTGCACCCGATCCCTAAAAAAGGCGACCGCTCAGACCTGTCCAACTACAGGCCTATCACCATCACCTCCTTGTTCTCCAAAATAATGGAAGCCGTTATAAACTGCCAGCTCATGAGGTACCTTGAGGATCATTAGCTGATTAGTGACCGCCAGTAAGGTTTTCGTCGGGGTCGATCAGCTGGTGATCTTCTAGTCTACTTAACTCATAGATGGGCGGAGGCAGTAGAGTCCAAGGGGGAGGCATTAGCCGTTAGTTTGGACGTAGCGAAGGCCTTTGATCGGGTCTGGCACAAAGCGCTTCTTTCGAAGCTTCCTCCTATGGGCTTCCCGAGAAATTGTGCAAATGGATCACCAGTTTCCTTGCTGATCGGAGCATCAAGGTCGTAGTAGACGGTGCATGCTCTGATCTCAAGCCTATCAACGCTGGTGTTCCACAAGGCTGCGTGCTATCACCAACGCTGTTTCTCCTGCATATCAATGATATGTTGCTAACTGGTAGCATTCATTGCTATGCGGACGACAGCACTGGTGATGCCTTATATACCGACCGTGCCAATATTTCTCGGGAAAACGTCGCCGAGTACCGGAACAAACTTGTGTCTGAAGTCGAGTCTTTGCTTAACAAAGTCTCGGATTGGGGCCGACTAAATCTAGTCCAGTTCAATCCCCAGAAGACACAAGTTTGCGCGTTTACCGCTAAAAGAACCCCTTTGTCGTATCTCCTCAGTTTCAAGGCACTCCCCTTGCTGCCTCAGCCAGCATCGGAATCCTTGGCGTCGACATATCGAATAGTGTGCAGTTTCGTGGTCACTTGGAAGGGAAGGCCAAATTGGCCTCTAAAAAGCTTGGCGTGCTCAGTAGAGCGAGACAGTATTTCATGCCGGCACATCGCTTGCAACTTTACAAAGCGCAAGTTCGGCCCCACATGGAATTCTGTTCTCATCTCTGGGCCGGGGCACCCCAGTGCCAGCTCCTTCCACTTGACCGCATCCAGCGCAGAGCGGTTCGAATCGTCGACGACCGAGTTCTTTCTGATCGGCTCGATACACTGGCACTGCGTAGAGATGTTGCATCTCTTTGCGTATTTTATCGCATTTATCACGGGGAGTGCTCTGAGGAATTGTTCGGACTAATTCCAGCCGCTCAATTTCACCATCGCACATCGCGTCAAAAGTCGCGTTACCATCCATACCATCTGGATGATTGGCGGTCCACCACTGTGCGATTTAGAAGAAGTTTTCTCCCTCGCACGCCTTCCTTGTGGAATCAATTACCACCAGCGAATTTTCCGGACCGATACGACTTAGGAACCTTCAAGAAAAGAGCTTACACCTTTCTAAAAGGCCGGCAACGCATCTGCAATTCCCCTGGTGTTGCGGTTGTTCATGGGCGGCGGTAGTCACTTACCATCAGGTAAGCCGCATGCTCGTTTGCCCCCATATATATTCCATAAAAAAAGATTAAATATAAATAAATAAATAAATGAAATAAATCACTTTACGCCTGTGCTCGAGGCTGACAAGTATTAACCAAATCAAGGTCACCAAAGAGCATCTTAGCACATCTCTCCACTGAGTCCAATGCTGCCAGGTGGCATTTTGCAGCACCAACCCATATATGACAGGAGTACTACATGCACGACCGGACTTGCGCTTTATATAAGGTAAGAAGCTACCCCAGCGTGAAGTACCTCCGCACACTTGCAAGGACAGTTTTTTGCGGCTGCTGTGGTTCTGGACTCAATGAACCGAATGAAAAAATGAAATGAGGTCCCTACCAATTAAAGACGGTCCGTGTACTCCAAGGATACATTCCGGAAAGTATGAGCCAAGGTGAGCGGGCTTCTTTTAGCGGTTAAAAGACACGCTTGTGTTTTAGAGGCGTTAATTCTCAAGAGATTGGCATTGCTCCTTTCGGAGACTGCCTGTAGTGTGAAACTCACACGCTCAACAATAGCCTTACTTTCTGACACGATTTGATCCCGAATGGCCCGGGCACTTATTTGGTATCTTTCCACAACTGTGCTGTCGTTTGCATACACATAGATACTGGAAATGAGCAGATCATTTATATGCAGCAGGAAGAAAGTTGCAGAGAGAACGGACCCCTGAGGAACACCGGCGTTAGTTGCCACAGTATCGGATGAGCAGCCATCGACGACGATCCGAAAAGACCGTTCACTCAGAAATTACTTGACCCAGACAATCAGGCCAGGGGATAAGCCGTACGCTAAAAGATTGCCCAATAGACTAGCGTGCCAAACTCTGGCAAATGCCTACAAAATGAGGAGGCCAAAAAATGGGAGGCGGAACAAGCGTGTCAACACAGGAGACAACTCCGGTGCACAGACCTTTAGAACTTTAGCTGGTATATCTTCAGGTCCACTAGCTTTGTTCACGTCTAGACTTCGCAAGGTTTTAAGAACCCCTCTCTGACATTGAGGTACCGCAGTGAGCTAATTGAGGTGGTACGTTGGTGCTACTGTCCATACGCGAATTGCAAGCAAAAAGAGAAGTAAATAAGTCCGCTTTCTCCTTAGGCACATGCGCCAGTGAACCATCTGGTTTTAAAGCGGAGGCAGTGTATACCGACAGAAGTTTGTCTCGACCGCTTTGGCGAGAGGCCAAAAAGCTCTACTGCCAAAAGTTTTGACAGAGAGCTTGTTCGTTTAATGCAGTCGAATCTGTGGCTTGTCGTAATGCCTTTTTGCACGACTTGGCGGCTTGGTTAAATGCTCTCTTATTAAGGCTAACATCCGAAGCTTTGCCGTCCCGAGCATCGACCCAGGATAAGTACACCATATGCTTGTGCTTCTTAGCACGAGCGCACTCGGCGTTGAACCACGGGCGAGCTTTACCACCAATAGGCACGTCAGCATAGGGGATGAAATACTCCATCGCTTGACGTATTACATCGGTTGTGGTATCTGCACATCTCGGCGGGTCTTGAAAAGAGTAGCAGACCACCATGCAAAGAAATGCCGCATCTCATCCCAATCTGCTGACTTGTATCGCCAATCTTGCCGCACCCCGAGGAAACCGTAGTTAGGTGAGGAATAAAACGACACAGATTTCACCAGACAGTGGTCAGAAGTTCTCAAAGGTGAGGTAACATGAACATGGTATCTGTCTGGATCGGTCGGCAGCAGAAGATCGAGACAGTTGGCTGTGTGCCCGTCCACATTAGGTACACTAGTCGCTTGTTGTACCAGGTGGGAGATCCCTAGCGACAAGGCAAAATTCCACGCCTCTCTCCTAGCGTGGTCGGTCTTCAGGAACAATCAGTCCTGAGGACGGGAAATAAAGTATTTGCATTAGGGTACTGATTTAGAGCCACATCAGAGGCTTTACTGAGATGTTCAAACAGCCTAGTTGTCTCCTGGTCACCCCTGTGCGATCTGTAGATACAAGAATAAATAATTTCATCTATTTCTGTTTCTATCAATACCCAGATCGTAGCTAGTGGAGTCTTCAAGGTGACGGAGAAGCTTACAGCAGATGTTGTTGTGGACGTGAACAGACTTCGGTGGACTGATGGAAATTGTACTCCTATGTATACCCAGGGTAGCCAAGGTACGCCGCATCGATAGGACATCTGATCTGCGTCTTCGTCAAGAAGATTAAGTGCAGCTTGTCAGTCTCAATGTGGTTGTGGACTGCATTGAGATTACAGTGCAAGTCTTGGATTATTGTGAGGTGCACTTTGATGGAGAGGGAGTGCTACCGCTGTGCAAACTAAGTATTTTTTTCCTATTGTTCTTAAATGGTGGGAGTGAATAAGTTGAGAGAATGGCAGGTGGACGAGGCGTCACACATATAACCTATGGACGCAAACAGAATCCCAGCTCGATAGTACCTAGCATGGAGATCGTGAGGACGTCGGAAATGGAAATGGAAGACCTGAAAATCGCAACTAGGCTCTCTCCTCCGATCGCCATCCGGCATGGTGGAGCCATCCCAGGATTTTTCATAATATGTCGGGGCAGTTTCTAATACTGATTGTCTCATTAATTGTGCCCCCAAATATCTACGGTCGGCCAGCGATGCAACCGTGCTTGAATTCCCGCTAAACTCTATAACCAGGCACCTGACCTAAGAAATGGCCGTGTTGCAACCGGTTGGTATGTGCAAGGCAACTGCCCAGACCCATTCTCCCTAAGAAATGGGTTTCGCTTAATATCATACAGGAACACGATTTGCATCATTTGGCGGCATGTCTTTGCCAAGTGGGTGGTAACTAAACCTCGGCCGGGCCTCTCACTAGTAGAGGACTAACCTACCACCAGTATGTAGTGCTGCTCGTTTAGCACTAACCAGGGGTTATGTGTACAAGGGGATACGTGTAAGGAAATCAGGATTCAAGAAATACTACAGACGCGAGCAGCATGGTTACGTGGTAGAGCCATGCTGCAGCTGTATTGGTAGTATAGTTGTAGCACGAATGGGTCGGCTCGACCGGGGAAGGACCACGCTCTCACAGAATACTAACGTCAAATAGCAGTTTTACACTGCTGTGTTTCGTATGGTGAGTAGAGAACCGGAGACCCTTTTTACTGGATAAGAGTCATTCCATCTTAGCCCTCACGGGTGACAACGCATCTGCATTTTGATTCGCAAACGAGGATAAATGTAGATGTCTATGGGCCACAGCAGCCATTTACCCTCAGGTGGACTGTGTGCTCGTTTTTCACCCTATCCTATAAAAAAAAACAGTATGCCCACCTGCAGACTCGAGAATTCTAGTGAGTTCCAGTGGTAATTAAACAAAAGAGTGACTTTCAATAACTATTATTTATAATATGTATTGAATAAAGTTTATCTTTCTGTTTCTATTTCTGTTTCGCCAGTTTAAATATATTCTCGTGCTAGTAATTCTGCTCCTAACTTATATCGTTAATCTGCGGTATTTGAGGTCGATATTTTGGGCACTACCGCCATCTAATAGTCGTCAGACTCTCGTTTGTCAATCAGCAGTGTACTACGTGTGCAGAACATTTAAAGAAAATGTCTATATATTTCCCATTACACCTTAATAAATAAACTTTCAATTGTAATTTGTCGTAACAAAAACAAAATACATGTTCTCATGTTCATGTTATTTAACTATGTTTAAGTAAAAGTAAGTAATACCGCACTTACGGATATTGCTTCAAATCCAATGCACGATAAACTTATTCTATCCACATAAAAATAATGTCTTGTGTCGCTCGTATTGGACATATGACATTAATGTCATATGTCCAATACGAGCGGATACCGCTTTCTACAAAAGAAATCTGCATTAATGCGCTTAGAAAACAAATAAGGCGCACTTCTTTGTAGCAAAAAAAAAATTCCATTATTATCCAAAGATCGAGTTTTCCGAAAAATAAATCGAAAAAATCACGAAACGTCTTCAATTATCATCTTAAACTCAGCTGTTTTGAACCTGTTTTCAAGTTTCAGAGTAAGTTCAATATTAAAACAATTATCCACATGTCGCTAGTTCATGTCGAGCTCCAAAGACCAATATGTCTGGACTTGTTATATATAGAATAAGGGTGTTTTCACATTGTTCGCCTGATGGCAAGTGAATGTTTTGGCACAGCAAAAAATCTCTTACTACATGGTTTCGCCACAGTTACTACGGTTACAGATTGACAATTTTTTTACTAGACGTCTCCCGGTCACCAGTCGGAGTGAGTTACATCAGGTATTTTTAAGTATTTAAAAAAATTGATACTAGCAATGATTTTATAATCGATAATACAGGAATTACTACTCCACCTACATACTAAATCACATAATATACGAGTTATTTTGATTGCCTCGTTTGTCATGTGTTCCAGTGTTAAAATTCCAGGTCGAGCCACGATCAGTTATTGGGTCTTTATGTCACGATATTCTCAGTAGCAGCGCGGAGTCAATTTGGTAGTGTTTCACCACCGTGCGTTGGAAAGCACGTAAAGCTGTAAGATCTCTTTCCGATCCTGTCCGATTGCCGTCCCGTCAAGCCATGAGTGTATGTAAATAGCGCTACTATGACTGAGCATAATTATGTCTAGTCTCCTTTGATACTGGTCACCGTGACCGAAATTTGGTCGTGGGAACATTATTCTTATAAATATACTAGATATATGTCGTGATTGCATCGCTACTTATAACCATAGAACCTACTCGCTTTTCCCATTATCGCTACTAACGCTGCCACCATGCTGCTAATTTTATAGATTTATTATCAAATACGTCATTTTATTATGAGTGGTTTGTGGTCTTTTCGGTTTGCCAATATAGTATAAGAAAACGGTATACATTGAACGAAATGATATGAGCTTCACTTTTAAAACTTGAAATATATGCAAGATTGTTCAAGGATTGGTCCAGTGTTCAAATTCCAGGTCGAGCCAAGATCAGTTATTGGGTTTTTATGTCACGATATTCTCAGTAGCAGCGCTGAGTCAGGAATTTGGTGCTGTTTCACCACCGTGATTTGTAAAGCACGTATAGCTGTAAGATCTCTTTCCGATCCTGTCCGATTGCCGTCCCGTCAGGGCATAAGTATATGTAAAAAGCTCTGCTATGACTGAGCGTAATAATGTCTAATCTCCTTTGATACTTTCCACCGTGACCGAAATTTGGTCTTGAGTGCATTATTTTTATAATAATACAAGATATATGTCATGATTGCATCGCCATTTATGACCATAAAACCTACTTGCTTTTACCATTATAGCTTCTTACGCTGCCGCCATGCGGCTAATTTTATATATTTTTAAAATAAGTAATTTTATTATGATTGGTTTGTGGTCTTGTCGATTTGCTAATATAGTATAAGAAAAACGTTACAAATTGAACGAATTGAATGGAGCTTCACTTTTAAAACTTGAAACCACTTTTAAACCTTGAAATATATGCATTATTGTTCAAATCAATTGTTTGTTATAATAGAGAACAGTCCTATTAGTGCGAACAACGAAAACTTTTAACGGGCAATATCTGAGCAATAAATAAGATATCTCTAAGCCATTCCACATACATGTGCGAAACTTTATTGTTATGTTCAATACGGGAATGCTCGTAAAACTCGAAAATTGAAATAGTGATAAAATTTCTTGTTGTCTTTTCGTTGTTAAACGCAAAGTTGACGTAAGTATTTTTATTATTATTACTTCTTATTTTTAACTTTGTCTTTGTTATTATTTTGAATACGTTATTATAAATTACATCTTCGTTTTTAAATTAAGTAGCCTAACACACATTATCAATTTCATTTACCATGGCTACTATTTTACCACGTTCTTATTACGTCACTTTCTTGTTTGCCTGTCGTTCCGGGTGGAGTTTAGTAATTGATTTAAAATAACATCCCGATGAGCATAACTTGAAATTTTGTATATAGTTTAAATTCAGATGACGATGCAAGAATATGATAAAAATGTGGTAAAATTAAAAAAAAATCACTTGTTTTCCATATTTTTATGACGGTTTATGGATGCTGTGGCCCATAGACATTTACATCTATCCTTGATTAAGGATCAAAATTCAGGCACGTTGTTTGTTACCCGTGAGGACTAATATGGAATGTCGTTATATCAGCAAAATTAGTGAGTGGCTCTATCACTTTTAAAAACTCGGAGGTTTCATTTTATAATTAATTAAGACTATTTTTTCATAATATTTACAGAAAAGGTAAACGTAAAAGTTCTCATAAGTATTAACGTTAGGTTTAATTCCTTGTATTTTAGTTATCAATTAAATTCAATCCCTGAACATCAAGACTCCTTATGCTCGATAAGCTTATAATATATTTGTACTTAAAAGGATTCAACCGTCTGGATTATCGCTATCCTGATTTGGAATGGATTAAAATATATATGCTATTGTAAAATAAACAGTAGAATCATAAGCCCAGAGCCGTACACATATAATATAAACTTGTCAAGTTACAAATTTCTTCGCAAAGAACCTAACTAGTTTTATTTTAAATCAATTGAATAACATTGTATATTTATATAGCTTTAATTTGAGAAACTGCAGAACTTGGCAGCTCTACATATCAACTCTTTTAACGGCGAAGTTGAAAACACCGATAGACGTTTGTACCAATCTAGGATATTTTTCAATTACATATTTTTTCTGGGATATAATTGTTTTTTCAAATATTTTAAAATTTTATTAATATTAGATTAAAACATTCAGTACCTTCAACGCTTTTTCTTGCGTTTACGCTCCACTTTTTCTTTTTATCCGATTTCAAAATCAGGAAATGTTTACTAATTCGACTGTATGCTTATTTTAGTTTAAATCATTAGAACACGAAATTATTAGTGTGTTAGTTTTAAGTTCAATCTAAGTAATGTACTTAGGTTTTACTCACTGTATAAATAAAGCTGTTGACAATTTTACGACACCGAATATTGATTGTTTATAGTTTTCAAATACTTTTCTCTTTACATTTTGTCTGTTTACTCATTAAATTTGGTATCCTAGGTTATCAAGGAAGGCTTACTAGATATGAAAAATTATATGTGCTCGTATGTACTTTATAATAGTAAGATTTATTAATTTTAGTAAGATTTTTTATTTAACTGCCTATAACTCATTCTCTGTTCTGCCGAAGGTTAGCTAATAGAAAAATGCAATATAGCATTAAGCTCGTCTTTTGTACATAATCTCTGGTGTAAATCCTATAAAAAAGTAAAAGGAGAATGCTAGATTCTCTATAGAACTTTGCCCCACCCAAAAGTGTCGTGTAGACGAATGTCGTATGCAACATTTTTTTCCACTTTATTACTTCATCCAAATTATATCATTTGAAGTCTCTAGAACTTGCAATTTTTTCTTAAATTGGACTTTAATAATTACATTTACCTTATTTTTTAGGACAGCATTCTTTGCAGTTCATTGCAATTACAGAATATAAATTGCTAATGATATATATATATATATAGAAATAAGAATTTAAGGAGTATAATAATATAATGATCAGTAACATTGGAAAAACGGTTCTCTTGTATATGATCTAAAAGGTCCTTATACAATATAAGAAAAGCATCACCTGTTTTTTATAAAATCTAAATCCTAGTGATGTAAACGATTTATATTATTTACAAAATTATTTTAAAGATACATTTATTATGACATGTGTCTGCAGAAGGTGTAAATATTTACAGATTAGTAACTAATTTTACAAGTATTGCACGACAATAAGCTTCGGGTCCCGCGCCTACGTCACAGTGAACGAGTGAAGCCGGCCACAGTCGAGCGAGTGCCTGTTGTACTGCCATTTGTGAGAGGCGTCACGGACAAGATTGGCTCCATCTTGAAGCGTGCGTCCATTAAAACGTACTTTAAGCCGCCCAAGAAGATTAGTCAGTTTTTACCATCAGTCAAGTGTAATGTCCCTCTACAAGATGGAGGAGTGTACAAGCTTGATTGTGAATGTGGTCTTTCTTATATAGGACAAACCAAAAGATCCATAAAAACTCACGTTAAAGAGCACATAGCTTATGTGAAGAATCGAAGGTCCGGGAAGTCTACAGTCTGTGAACGTACAGGATCGCCCCCGTCACTACATTAGATTTGATAGACCACAAATTCTCGCTAAAGAACACGCTTTCCTTCCAAGGATGATTCGCGAGGCTATTGAAATCACAAAAACATCCTAATTTCAATAGAGAAGATGGCTGGGTGCTATCATCTGCTTGGGATCCCATAATTAATAAAATTAAATCCCAACCCAAGCATACAACTGCAAGACTAAGATACTGTAAGTTCATACTGCGTAGATCGGAACAAAAATTAATATTTTTTATCTGGAGGTAACCGTGGGTAACTATGACATTGGGACGGCATACATCTCAGTCCCTCCGTGACCATGGGTGCTGTAAAGTGCTCGAAACATCGGGAATATGAAATAAGTTAATATACGCGATAAATCCGTAAAATAAGTTTTATATAAATGTGTAGTGTTCGCGTAAATATAAGAAATCATAATATTTATTGATTTACATTTTTTTTATTTACCAACAAATGTTACACTCATACTTATGTAAATTACTGAAACACTAATTCAAACTTAATGCATGTTTAATAATAGGTAAACATCTCATCCTTAGTGCTAACAGCATTTATATACCATATATACTAAGCCTTCTTATATACACTAAACTTTGTGATTACATTTATATGTACTAGACACTGAGTTGAAAACGGCAGGTGCTGTCAAAGCTAAAAGTCTGCAAATGATATTGAGTGACAGTCCTTTTCAGTCCGAATAGTTAGTTATGCGGGTACATGCAACCAGCAACTTCGTTGCGGTGTTCGAGCACTTATTAGTTCGTTCTGAGAATAATGGACCCTAAGCCATATATTCGTTTGCTTACATTTATTAATTATTGCGGCATAACTTATAATGTTTGACTATCGGTTTCTTAAATAATTGTTTTATATTGTCATTTACTGAAAAGAGACTGATAGAAAGCAATTTTAAACATTTCTTAAGATGACGTTTAATATTTATGAATATGGCCGTTAATGTTCAGTAACAACCTGAAAACTTATTATAGATTATTATCATTCCATTCTTAAACTTAATAAACTTTTAGCCTTGCTCTAAGCTACCTAAAGATATCTATATGGGTTGCGGTTCCCATTTACGATGAGGAGTATTGCAAACTCTTTTTTAAAAGAAAGCCCTTCCTCAGGCGCAGGACTCTTTATATTCAAAATGGACTTTTATTTTATCAACAGAAATTACTTTCTTATTTTTTTAATAATCATTTCAGTATATCAAAATTTCTAAATTAATAATTTAGAAATATTGATATCTTGCAATGGTTATTGAATGACTTTCAGAAAATTGTCATTCTATAATGATGTTTTTGTTAGATTGAATTTTTATTAACTGTTTTCTAACAATGTATTGATTTTACAGCTGTTGTAACGCTGACGTGATGCTTATGTGTCGCATACGAATTAAATTTGGCCTTAAGACCGTGAACCGTGTGATGCATCTTACAATCTTTTATTTTTTGAGGAAAATGTCACCAGTGTTATGGTTTTATGTCTAATAAGTAATAATTTAATCCTTTTAGTGTCCAGTATAAAAATAAATAATATGCATTATTTAAATTAATACGAGTATATACTTTAGAACAGCACTGCTAAATGCGACATAACAGATGACAGAGTTGAAATGAAACTGGTGCTGGACAGTAGCGCCTTCCTAATAACAACTTAAAATAATAAAACAAACTGTGGTTGCGACCACGCCTGCCAGGTGTAACAACTTTGCCATAATCCTGAGGCGATATAAAAAGGAGGCCTATGCTCAGAAGTGGACTTTTATAGGTTGTAATGACTGAATGAATAGATAAAATAACATTATAACAGTGACACGAAACAGGAATGTAATCACTACATTTAAAATCACTCGTATCAAAGTATTGTAAATCCGTGTAACCTAGCGTAGCGTTAAATTGTAGGTCTATGATGTTATCACTACATTTTTATGTGGATACTCCAAGATTAACAACAATAACAATTTTTTAAGTGAATCAGAGCAAAGTAAAAACATGTCGACCTATACAGCCATGTATATGATTTCTTTGAAAAAATTCAAATTATTAAATTAAGAAATCTACATAAATGTTAAATAATTGTTCTATTTAGCAATTATAAAAATTGTTTCTTAAAAAACTACTAACTAAACAACTATAGATGTTACGGCATATTTTCTATTCTTAATAGCAAGACTGCGGATACTGTTAACGTCTAAACTAGTATCACGCAATGTGTGATTGATGGACTGTTATCTTGGGCATGCGCGAACCCTTCGAACTTAAATTATGGATAAACACGCTGGGATCAGAACATTTGCTGATACAGTGACGTCGTTAAACATACTTACGAAGTGCTTATAAATCGCAATCATGACATATGAATATTCAGGTCTTGCTAAGTACGAAAATATACAGTTACTTTGTGAGTAATTTACAAACCATCTGTTTTAAACTGTATAGAATGTGTAAAACTGTGTGTGTAGAAAGATTTGGCGATCAATTGTTAAAAAGTTTAAACGTGAATATAATTAAAAAGGTAGGATACAACACATTAATATGAGATTGAATCAATTCCAAAATAATAAAATCATAAATATGCCGTCAACACATGGTTAAATTAGTCCTTTAATTGGAGAGGTAGGCAGTTAATTAGACGCCAGCATTTAGTTAAATGCCTAGGCCATCAACGTTTAACTAGTTAACTGGTTGAAAGCTAGCCCTTTGAAAATGGCTAGCCCTATGAAAAGTTAGTAAAGTTGAAGCCTATTTACGTCCACTGCTGGGCACAGGCCTCCCCTCATTTTTGAGAGGGTTTTAGGGCTAGGAAATGTCCGCCGCGCTGCCCCAATGCGTGTTGGCGAACTTAACATTTCTTCGAAATATTTTTTTTTCTTATTTCTCAGACATGCAGGTTTCCTCACGATGTTTTCCTTCACTACCGAGCACGTGGTAAAATAAGCACATGAAATTGCAATTAACAATTTCATTGGTGCCAGTGGGGATCGAACCCCGGTTGCTCGAGTACTGTGAAGCTTACTGCGAGCGCTAACCATCTGAGCTACCACGGCTCACCTATGAAAACGGCTGACCGAATGTTGCTGGAACATTTAATATGTGGTAGTCCGAACGTTAGAATCTAACTGGGTTAGGATACGTCGCTATTTCATGATTTGGCCGATATTTTATAATTATGACTACTATTAATAAGTTTAAAAATACGAAATCACATATTTAATAATATCAGTGATTATATAGGTCAAGGTACAGCCAAAGCCGCGTACATTTACTCGTATGTAATATATAAATAAGGCTCAGACCAACAACATTACATAGTATGGTCTCCCTATTAATTTCATTCAACGAGACAGATAAATGACGATTAGCACTCTTGATGAACATTCATATCAACCTTCGGCCGCCGATGGTTTAGGTACCAACTGAATCACCATCATCATCATCATTACAACCCTTCACAAGTCCACTACTGAACATAGGCCTCCCCTAAGGAATGCCACAAAGCACGGTCCTGAGCCACCTGCATCCATCGACTTCCTGCATGTCTCACCAGGTCGTCACTCCATCTAGTGGGGTGTCGCCCTGCACTTCGCCTAACGGTACGAGGCTGTCACTCGAGAACCTTCTTTTCCCATTGGTTGTCGGTTCTTCGAGCTATATGGCCGGCCCATTGCCACTTCAGCTTAATAATCGATTGGGCTATGTCGGTTACTCTGGTTCTACTGCGGATATCCTCATTTCTAAGTATATCACGCAGAGACACCCCGAGCATAGTCCTCTCCATAGCTCGCTGAGCGACCTTGAGCTTCCTCATACGGCCAGCAGTGAAGGACCACGTGTCATATCCGTAAGTCATCACTGGCAACACGCACTGGTTATACAATTTCGTTTTCAGGTTTTGAGGTATGTCTAACGAGAAGATGTGTCGTAGTTTCCCGAACGCTGCCCAGCCGAGTAGAATCCGTCGATTGACCTCTCGGTCGAAGTTGGACCTACCTAGTCGGACTATTTCTCCAAGGTAAACATACTCGTCAACAAGTTCGAGCTTAGTGCTCCCAACAACTACCGGCATAGGTGTGACATGGACGTTAAACATGATTTTTGTTTTGTCCATGTTCATCTTAAGACCTATTTGTTTGGAGACACTATTGAGGTCATTGAGCATAGTGCTTAGGTCCCCCAGCGATTCTGCCATAAGGACTATATCGTCGGCAAATCGAAGGTGAGTGATGTATTCGCTATTGATGTTAATACCGCATCCTTAATGTTAATACCAACTGAATGCCGGCATTTTATTAACAGCCCTCCAACTAACGGGCTAATTTAACCATCCAGAGATGACATCTACATAACGAATATATTGTTAAACATTCACAGATGACTTTCTGAAAATTTTCATATTCACTTTTAAATAGTCCAAAAACCAACATATTGATGTTATTGTAAAATTTCTTGCCGCTTAGTAGTGATGTTTTTTTTTTATTGCGCAAACTAAAATAATCTAGAAAGACCAGTATCACTGCGACCTGTAAGATATGTCGTGATCGCTGCTATGGAAATAGTTTACTTTCAAGTCCTAACAATAAATTGAAGGAGATGCTTAGCTGTGAGCAATTTCACTTCAGATATACATACATATATATAGTTTCTCAGATGAGTGTTATGTTAGAGTATTAAGGGTCCATAATCAGCTAAGATGTGCAAAGTTGTTGCTCCCGTTAAGAAACAGAGGTTAAGTTATCCATTGCCGTTATTTTACTCATAACATTTTAGACAATGGAAATGCTGAGAAAAATTAATCATAGACCTTACATAGACCAAGTTGCGCCACGTCAAAAGTGCGAAACATCTGCTTGGTGATTGTGATAAATCCTCTCTATAACTGGAGGGGCCAATGTACTCGATTTTGATGGGCTGATGAAGAGGAAGAAGATCCTCTTGTATTTTATATTGTTATAAACGTTTGCCTTTATTTTACGTGAATTTCATTCTTGTTTTTGATGACCCGACCTTTCTTTATCACGAAAGTCGACTAATGTACATACCAATGTCACGTTATTCTTGTTCTAAATGATTGCTACTGATATTACTTAACTTGTTGAATATGTTTTGGCTAAATTTAAAAGGATACTGAAAATAAATCAGCCATATTGGATTGTATCCAAATAAAAATGATGCGCTGGTAAAAATCTATCAGTAGTCGTATTAGTTTTTATATTGACGATACCAATCAGAGAACAGTCGCTCAGCTTCGATATTCTCTTCCTAACACTAACGACATGTTTATTCGATATTCGTCTTTCTTCTCTTTATATAAGTATGACTATATATTTTATTATTGCATATGTGTGACTGAACTTTGCAATCACGAACGTGACATGGTGAAAATATTGTACCACACGGGTAAATTTGCGTGGCAGCAAGTTTCTTAAAAAGCCAATGATTAAACTGTTTGTTTCTACTTTTTCAAATTAATACTATTAATTTGTTTAATAAAATCTCAAAAAAACTCTTGCCTCTTAAGCTTTGTCATTAATGGTATTAACGGTATAATAACCAAAACTTCTTATTAATGCAGTATCATCAGTATAGATCATTGTAATCATTTTAGATGCGTTGTAGAATTTTTGATAGGTATGAGACGTGAGAATTGATGACTGCCTTCTTTCAAGTAAAAAGGTCTCTATACTCACCATACGAAACCCAGCAGTATTAAGCTCATATTTTTTACGCTGGTATTCTGTGAGAGCGTGGTTCTTCCCCGGCCTATTCATACTACAACCATAACATAATTGTAGCGTCGTTCTACCACGTGAAGTGTGGGGCTGCCCGACCGAAGCGAGCTTGCCACTCGAGAATTTTTTTATACATATTAGAACGATATAATGTAGGGGTTAATAGTAAAATATAAGAAAAACAAGGAACGTTTTAAATTTCTCGCAAAAGCCCAGCATCAAAAACTTGTGAATTATACTAATACTACAGCTAAAACTACAGCTGGAATTCAAATATAATTTTTTATAGAAATATCGATGACAAGCCTGTACACAAGTCAGCATAGACATCTCAATTAAGGATCAAAATATATGGGTTGTCATGTAAATTATGACGGAATTCCTCTTTATCACTAGAAAGGGTCGTCGGTTCTTCTAAACCTTCAAGAAAAGAGCTTACACCTTTCTAAAAGGTCGGCAACGCATCTGCAATTCCCCTAGTGTTGCGGTTGTTCATGGGCGGCGGTAGTCACTTACCATCAGGTGAGCCGCAAGCTCGTTTGTCCCCTATTCCATAAAAAAAAAACACCATACGAAACACAGCAGCCATCTGAAAATTAATTAACAATAAGTTTAGCGGGTCTTACCATAACCTCTGCCGGACGTAAACAGTTAGACAGGGGTATTCTCGAATGCAAAGTGAAAAAAGAAGACGATAAAAGTAGGTACGTATTCAATAATATACTCATGTGATTGTCTACACTACCTGCAACCCATAGTCACCTGTATTCAACTTTAATACAAAGAGGCTTGTTACCGTTGTTATTTCTGAGTACTAAGATATAATACCCCACAGTTTATTATTTAACCGGCTCTAGGTATCCTTTAAAGCGGGCAAAAACAATGTAAGCTTAGAGAAAAAGAGAATTCCAAACACCAAACTTACTTAATTTTTGTGTATTTTATTGACGTGAATTATTAACTATATGTCTATTTCAAAATTGATAACTGTAGTGGCGGTGTCAGAATATCCAATAGTATCCCATACTGGCTGGTGGGTGTGGTAAGAGGCGATAATGGGAAATAAATCAGAAGATGAGCTGCAGCGTTTTCCTAATAACAACCAAAAAATAAAAAACTGTGGTTGCCAACCCGCCTACCAAGTGTAACAAGTATGGCAAATATGCTACCTATGAATCTATGGGTGTGTCTTATAAATTTAAAAAATCTAATCATGATAAATCAGCAGCGGATTTATAGGTTGTATCAGATTTCAAATTTTTCTTTTAAAAAAGAAATTACTGTGATCATCCGGTGGGTGCCGAAAGAGTCAACTATATAGGAAAAGCCAGAATTGTGGAAATACTGTTTACACCAGACGTAAAATATCCAAATTAGTAACAGGGATTAGCATTGAAAGTGCGAGACGTCTAGTACTGAGATCAACAATCCACTTGCTAAACACAATTACTGTAAATGTTATATCAAGAACAATAATACAGCATTAACCTGCTTATAAAACAAGCAGCGACTTGTCTTAGCCCAACGGAAAAGCGCGGCACTCAACTAAAGTTGGCACATTCCATTTCAATTCGACATTAACTGTTGTCGTCAACTCTTTTATTGTCATACTAGCGATCCACCCCGTCTTCGCACTGGTGATTTCTGGATATCGACAATAGTGCCACCTACTGAGTCCAGTTGTGAATTGAAACCATTCAGAGACCCACTCAAACGCACACAAAAAAAGAAGCTATAGATTGAAGTTTTTATTTTTATTTTTAATGCCTCCGCACTACCTTTTGTGAGTGGAACTTCATAAAATCCATTCTTGGTAATTATTAACATGCTAAACAGAATATTTTGGCCAAGTTTTATATCTATAAAAACTATAGTTTGATAGTGTGTTTGTTTTTTAATTAACGCTCCCGCAACTCCCGTTGCGGGTGAAATTTCGTCAAAAGGTATGTTCCTAATAAATTTCAAGTATCTAGGCCTTACGGTTCCAAAGACATCGTATAAAGTCAGTACATATGTGGAATATATATTATAGAAGAATATAGATATAGGTGTGTGTGTATTTCGCACCCAACTAGCTTAGTTAGACTTTCATTTAACAGCCTAGCCGTTATTAGCCTTTTACTAAACGGCGCCGTTCAACAAATGGGCTGAATATTATCCGATGCGCCTAATATAACATAGCATCTATATTTTAATATTAGTGGCAGTAGGTTATGGTGCGGCTGAGGTGGCCTTTGGGGCACCCTAAAGCCGCGTAAATTTATATAATATGGCACATAGCGCATAATTAGGCACATACCAGCGACATTACATGTCACGTTCACCTTATTCATTTCATTCAACGAGAAGGCTAAATAACGTTTCTCATTCAGGCCTCTAGTCAAACGGCGCCGTGTAGTAAAAAGCCGGCTATTGACCTGCCTGCCGCAGGGGCAATCTAGGGAGCACAGCGATCGGAGCAATATCGAAGGTCGCAGGGCCGACTTAAAAAATTGCCCCTACACACATTACAATTAAGGAGGCAATTAAGGGTCATCCCCACTCCTACACCCTTGTCCCTGCGGCAGGCAGGTCAGTAGCCACCTTTAGGCTGTTTACTGAGAGGTTAATAAAGCTATTTGGCTGCCACATATACATTTAAACGAAGTTTATTAAATATTGTTATTGTAGTATTTATGCAAGAATTTTTTTTTGTCCTGAAGAAATAAAAGAAACTAAAATCGAAAACCCCTCCCCCCCCCGTTCCCGCAGAAGGTAAATCCTATAACATGAGAGGCCAATTCCGTTAGTTGTATTTAACGGATCGATAAAGTAAATTTTAACAAGAATAAAATTTATTACTTACATAATTATTCTACGTAAGTGTTCAGGTACCTTTTAGTTTGTATCAAACGTAAAAGTAATGTAAAGTTACAGCCTAATATAGGTATAACAGCTTTAGGGTTATTTAGGTAATTAGTTAGTGTTTTATCAAGTCTTCTAACTTTATTGCAAGAAACCTACCTTAAAAACTGAAGTGTTCATTTTAGACAAATGATACATATCGTAATAATTACCTGTATTCTTTAATATGAAAACGTTTAAAAATTGGTGGGGATATCATCATCATTACAGCCCTTCACAAGTCCACTGCTGAACATAGGCCTCCCCCAAGGAATGCCACAAAGCACGGTCCCGAGCCACCTGCATCTATCGACTTCCTGCATGTCTTACCAGGTCGTCACTCCATCTTGTGGGGGGACGCCCTACACTTCGCCTACCGGTACGAGGCTGCCACTCGAGAACCTTTCTTCCCCATCGGTTGTCGGTTCTTCGAGCTATATGGCCGGCCCACTGCCACTTCAGCTTACTAATCCGTTGGGCTATGTCGGTTACTCTGGTTCTACTGCGGATATCCTTATTCCTAAGTTTATCACGCAGAGAAACTCCGAGCATAGCCCTCTCCATAGCTCGCTGAGCGACCTTGAGCTTCCTCATACGGCCAGCAGTGAAGGACCACGTCTCAGTTCCGTAAGTCATCACTGGCAACACGCACTGGTTGTACAATTTTGTTTTAAGGTTTTGAGGTATTTCTGACGAGAAGATGTGTCGTAGCTTCCCAAACGCTTCCCAGCCGAGTTGAATCCGTCGATTGACCTCTCGGTCGAAGTTGGACTTACCTAGTCGGACTATTTGTCCCAGGTAAACATACTCGTCAACAACTTCGAGCTTAGTGCTCCCAACAACTACCGGCATAGGTGTGACATGGACATTAAACATAATCTTTGTTTTGTCCATGTTCATCTTAAGACCTATCCGTTGGGAGACACTGGTGGGGATATAATAATTGATATTTCCAGTATTGATATTTTAGTGGAAGAAGAAATACATTAATAGAAATGCCTGAGACTTAGTTATAATAACATGTTCCTTTTTTTATAGACCGAATAAAGAATTGTACTAAGTCCGGTTTAAGCGCAAAAATTTGGCTGTATTACAAATTCTTATCGAAGTAAGCCAACTCATTGCTATAAATTCCTTATTCGTTGGCTCGTTTTCATAAGATCACATAGTATGTATGTGAGATTATAACTAAAACACTGCTTTTAGAACAATGATATAAAAATACAAATCCACTTCAGTGCATGTTGGTAAACTACTATATATTAACTTATGAAAATATTTAATTTCACAGACATGCAGATTTCGAACGATGTTTTCCTTTATCGACAAGCACAAAGTACATCATAAATCATCAAAATCGTCATCACTCAAAACTTTAACTAACAATTTTTTAGGTGCCGACAGTTATCGAAATAGGGTTGTTCGTGTATCATTTGCAAAAAATATTTAAGGTGATAGCCTAGCGCCTTTGAGTTACTACGGTTTTATTGTTATTATGATGATTTTCTCGTTGATTTCTACTAGAGAAAAATATCAAGAATAACAAAAAAATATATATAAATAGTTATGTGCACTTGATATAACGATTATAGTGCCGTAATACAACGATGACTGGTCGAGCCCCGACGGTTCGACAAAAAATGAGATTGACTTCATTATGACGACCAGACGACAACTGTTCAGTGATGTCTCAGTGATCGCGAGGGTGAAAACCGGCAGCGATCACCGAATGGTTAGAGGCACACTGAACCTAAATGTTAAGTTGGAGAGGTCTCGTCTGATGAAGTCAACGCTCCGTCCCCCTCGTGCTCTAATCCAAAGTCCCGAAACCTTTCAGCTCGAGTTACAAAACCGTTTTCAGTGCCTAGAAGACTGCAATGAAGTGGACGATATGAATGACAAGCTCGTGGAAACTGTCCATGCGGTCGGAGCTAAGTTCTGCAAGACCCACCGCAGAAGAACACAAAAACTCTCCGATCACACTCTTAATCTTATGGCTGTTAGACGGGAGATGAGGCTACATTCTTCAACAGATTTGACAGCATACAGGCAACTGAACAGACAGATCTCCAAATGCATGCGGCGAGACTTACGCAACTTCAATACAGCTCGTGTTGAAGAAGCGATCGAGCGGAACCAAGGCTCCAAAGTCTTTGCCAAAAATCTGTCTGCCAGAAAGAGCCAACTGTCAAAGCTAAAGACCGAGTGTGGCAGCATCGTTTCCGGGGCACCTGAGATTTTGAGTGAGATTGAGAGGTTCTATGGGCAGCTGTACACGTCATCGTTGGAGCCACACGCAAGTGTGAGTAACGATCCAAGAGCGAGTCTTATTCGACACTATTCCGAAGATATCCCGGACGTCAGTCTGAGCGAGATTAGAATGGCTCTCCAGCACTTTAAAAACGGCAAGGCCCCAGGCGAGGATGGAATTACAGCGGAGCTTCTGAAAGCGGGTGGAAGACCGGTACTTGAAGTCCTTCAGAAGCTCTTTAATTCCGTCCTCCATTGTGGCATTACACCGGAGGCGTGGAGCAGAAGTGCGGTGGTCTTGTTCTTCAAGAAAGGTGACAACGCTCTCTTGAAGAACTACAGACCGATTTCCCTTCTGAGCCGCGTCTACGTGCTGTTTTCGAGAGTCATTACGAATCGTCTCGCGCGCAGACTTGACGACTTCCAGCCTCCCGAACAAGCCGGTTTCCGAAAGGGCTTTAGCACCATAGACCACATACATACCCTACGGCAAATTGTACAGAAGTCCGAAGAGTACAATTTGCCACTATGTCTGGCGTATGTGGACTATGAGAAAGCCTTTGATTCCGTCGAAATTTGGGCGGTGCTGCAGTCCCTTCAGCGGTGCCAAGTTGACTGTCGGTATATCGAAGTGCTGAAGTGTTTGTACAGTAGAGCTACGATGGCTATCCGAGTACAGAACCAGAATAGGAAACCTATCCAATTGCAGAGAGGTGTAAGACAGGGTGATGTTATATCCCCAAAACTCTTCACCGCTGCATTGTAAGACGTTTTCAAGCTTCTGGACTGGAAAGGATACGGAATTAACATCAATGGCGAGTACATCACTCACCTTCGATTTGCCGACGATATAGTCCTCATGGCAGAATCGCTGGAGGAGCTAAGCACTATGCTCAATGACCTCAATAGTGTCTCCCAACGGATAGGTCTTAAGATGAACATGGACAAAACAAAGATTATGTTTAATGTCCATGTCACACCTATGCCGGTAGTTGTTGGGAGCACTAAGCTCGAAGTTGTTGACGAGTATGTTTACCTGGGACAAATAGTCCGACTAGGTAAGTCCAACTTCGACCGAGAGGTCAATCGACGGATTCAACTCGGCTGGGCAGCGTTTGGGAAGCTACGACACATCTTCTCGTCAGAAATACCTCAAAACCTTAAAACAAAATTGTACAACCGGTGCGTGTTGCCAGTGATGACTTACGGAACTGAGACGTGGTCCTTCACTGCTGTCCGTATGAGGAAGCTCAAGGTCGCTCAGCGAGCTATGGAGAGGGCTATGCTCGGAGTTTCTCTGCTTGATAAACTTAGGAATAAGGATATCCGCAGAGAACCAGAGTAACCGACATAGCCCAACGGATTAGTAAGCTGAAGTGGCAGTGGGCCGGCCATATAGCTCGAAGAACCGACAACCGATGGGGAAGAAAGGTTCTCGAGTGGCAGCCTCGTACCGGTAGGCGAAGTGTAGGGCGTCCCCCCACAAGATGGAGTGACGACCTGGTAAGACATGCAGGAAGTCGATGGATGCAGGTGGCTCGGGACCGTGCTTTGTGGCATTCCTTGGGGGAGGCCTATGTTCAGCAGTGGACTTGTGAAGGGCTGTAATGATGATGATGATGAATACAACGATAAGAAAAATAGCTAATAACGATAATCTTTCCTTGCATTTTTTATTTATTAAAAGCCAGTGTTTAACTACTATCCCACATAGTAGTAACTGGTGATGAAGCCCTAAACTGTTATCTTAACAAAGGTCTAATTCACTTTTGTCTTGAAGAGACCGATAGTAATCGCATGTCGTGTTACAAAAGGTGTTAAAATATAATTCTCAGGATGGCATTTATTTCTATTATAAGTTCTCGTGTAACTCCTAGATCGATAATAAATGAAAATGTATCCAAAGGTAATAAAGCACGCTTACATTGTTGTATGGAAAATACACACAACCGCCTCAACAGCAATAGTCTATGTCGTACTTGCGGCGACTAAAATCCCGTTGTGGTCCAGTATTCAGTTGGTGACGTTTAGGATAACTTCGACAATGACTTATGAAACTTTTTGTTCAATGCGCCACTGAGTAATCATTTTCAATAATTTCTTATAAAGCTTCCCAATCCTGCCATGTTGGACTGAAGTGTTGGTAAACGCGAAAAATCAAACTAATTCCATTTAAAATAAGAATAATTTAAAATTAAAAATTTTGTACAACTGACTTTTTTTTTATAGGATAAGGGTGACAAACGAACACACAGTCCACCTGATGGTAAGTGGTTGCTGCGGCCCATAGACATTTACATCTATCCTCTATTACAAATCAAAATGTAGATACGTTGTCACCCGTGAGGACTAAGATGGAATGCCTCATTTCCAGTAAAAAGGGCCTCCGGCCACCTGCACTCACCAAGCGAAACGCAGAGGTAAACCTCTACTTCACGCTGGTTTTCTGTGAGGTCGTGGTACCACCCCGGTTCGAGCCGGCCCATCCGTGTGACAGCAAAAGCTGCCGCGTGGCTCTACCACTGTTAAAAATGACTTCAATATAAATTATTAAGAATAACTCAAAAACTATTGGTCAGACCTTAATCAAATTTATACGGGACCACATGAGAAAAAATTCAATGAAAAAGAATCTTCAAAATCGGTTCACCCAGTAAAAAGTTATGAGGTAACACATAAAAAACCATATAGTCGAATTGAGTACCGGCTCCTTTTTGAAGTCGGCAGAAAAAGAGTACGAGAATGCTACTACAGCTAGATAATTGTCATTTTAATTTAATATATTACTAGCTGGCCAGACAGACGTCGTTCTAACTGTTCCTACGACACTGCACTATAAAAGTCCTTAAATTCGCCATAAAAATATTGAGTCACATATCGGAATAAAAGCTATACTTTCTATTAAATTTGAGCAAGCAATACACTATTTTATTTCAAATCATAATTTCATTAAACATTACCTATTTGGTTGAGTTGAGTGGTTTCGGAATTTATCGCGGACAATGTGACACTCGATTACTTTATATATAAAGATTATTTAACTATTCCTAATAAATATTTTGTATGAATAATAGTGTTTCTTTATTTGGATACATTTACTATAATTAATACCACTAATAATAATTAATGGGAGCACCCTTAAGGATCGTGCCAAATGGAAGTCCGTAGTCTCTGTCCACCCCTCTGGGTGACAGGCATGAGTGCTTATGTTATGTTTTATGTTATGTTAATACCACTTATTAATTATAATGTGATTGCAATATACAAAACAATATTTTAGTGCAAAATAATTTTTGATGAATACAAGTGTATTGGTATAAGACAAATACTCGTAAAATGGGTCAAATTGTCTGGGTCAAATGAGGACAACTTTTTGACTCATCAACGTCACAGATGAAGTTTTATAGCTTCACGTAATAGGTATTCACGTACTATACAAGTCACTTTAATGGCACTTTATAATATAATATTAAAATATATTGGTAAATCCAATTGGGCATACCTTAAGCGCAATAAAAAAATTACGTATTACATAATTATACGGAATTATTAAAGTAGTTTAAATACATTTTGACAGCACTATCGGCTTCAACACACTAGAAAACCATGAAAATGACACCCATGATGAAAAAATTGATACCTATTGCAGCCGCCATCTTGGATTTACATTTCGACAGCACTATCGGCTTCAACACTCTTGAAAACCAGAAAATGACACCCGAGATGAAAAATTGGTACCAACTTCAGCCGCCATCTTGGATTTACATTTCGACATCACTATCGGATTCAACACCCTCGAAAACCATGAAAATGACACCCAAGATGAAAAACTTGATATCTATTGCAGCCGCCACCTTGGATTTACATTTCGACAGCACTATCGGCATCAGCACCCCCGAAAACCATGAAAATGACACCAATAATGAAAAAATTTATATCTATTGCAGCCGCCATCTTGGATTTACATTTCGATAGCACTATCGGCTTCAACACCCTCGAAAACCATGAAAATGACACCCATGATGAAAAAATTGGTACCTACTTCAGTCGCCATCTTGGATTTACATTTCGACAGCACTATCGGCTTCAGCACCCTCGAAAACCATGAAAATGGCACCCATGATGAAAAAATTGATACCTATTGCGGCCGCCATCTTGGATTTACATTTCGACAACCCTATCGGTTTCGACACCCTCGAAAAGCATGAAAATGTCACCCATGACAAAAAAAATATACTACTTACTTTTAGTACGTACTACTATTATTTATTCTGTGCTTTTAAATATTGTAATAAAAAAAAATCTTATTATTATTATAATCAAGATCAAGTATTTAAGAAATTTGGTTATTCGAATATTGTGTATTTGTACAGCGATGTTTTTGAGCCGCTGAAAACAACCGAAACAATGTCCACTCACGACGGCGACTGAAGCCGAACTAAACCTAATACAAAGGTACTCTGTGAACTAAACTACTCTGTGGCTGTAGATCCCCATTTACAGAAACAATTTATATACGAGGCAAACAAATCAACGAACATTTCGCCATTTTGGAGCCGAAAAAAATTAATTATAGCTAAACAAAACAAAATTACACTGCCATTTACATTCAGTGGCTTCCCACATGATAGATGAAGAGATTAAAAAAATAGATTGAGTTAAACAATTGATATTTTCAAAAGTTATAGTGTTTACAAGCCACAGGGACATGATAAATCCACACCATAAGCCACTAAAACCCTTTTTTTTATTAAAAAATAGCAATTAATCGATTAAAAAAAATATTAATAAGTTCAACAATCATTTATCTTTCTAACAATGTGCTTTTTATATCATTTATATGTATAATATGATTGCTAGATACGATTTTATTCGATAAAATGTTGGAATTTTAATTTTTAGGCGATAGTAGAACATTACGTTGCGCTTTCGCTTAAGGTATGCAATAGGAAGTTTGCATATATCTCGAAAATATCAATTGAAATATATAATACAATAATTTTAGTTTTAGTTTGTTAGTAATACGCTCTCACAGAATACCTGCAAATAATAGTATTTTAATGCTGCTGTGTTTTGTATCTTGAGTGCCCTCAGGTGTGACAACGCATCTGCATTATGATTTTTAACCGATGATAGAATTAGATTGGCCTGGCACTTATCATCTGCTGGACTGTGATTTTGATTCTGTGACTTTTTTATGCTCACGTAGACTTTGGTTTAGTGACATCATAAGTGTACCATGCCAAAATTAACGCATCACGTTGATTTAAAAAATATATTTTAAAAATAATCGGGCTAGATGTCAAATAAAAGCTCTTTGAAACACCATTTAAAAAATATTAAATCATTAATGATATTGTACATTGTGTCCTAAAAAAATACTTACAAATACTGACTATTGATAAAAAGTGAATATAAATTATCAGAATCTCATTTTACTTTTGGAAACTGCACATTTGTTCCTAAAATTATTTAAAAAAGTCAAACTGGACGGCAGTTTCCTTATGAGGAAAGTAATCTCAATTTATGTTTGCAGCTTATCGGAGTCAGACACTGGGGCAAATCGTTTCCCTTTAGCTAAATACCAAATTTTCCATTCTTAGATAGGAGATGAAAAAGTAGTAATGAGGCTTGCGGGGTTTAAATAAGATATAAATTAGAGAAACGAGCAGAATTATGACCGAAGCAAAGACTAAAATTTTAAATTATTGTGTGTGTTGAAACGAAAGAAAAGTTTTTGAAATTACTTTGAAATGCAGTAAATATATTAGTATACATATAAATTGTATTAGATTAGCATTAGAAATATTAGATTCAGGCGTTGCTTTGCTTAAAACAATTATATTAAAGGTGTAAAATAAATAACATCTTTAAAATATTTGATTATCTATGTTTCAGTATCCAGCTCTCGGTTCAATAGTTATGAAAATTTAAACTTCAATATTCACATATTTTGTAAGATTTTCAGGAAAGAAAATTTTCAATTTTGTATAGTAACTGTCATTGCTACCAATAATAATACCAAACCAACAAAAATATGTTAATTAAGAATGTAGGTCCTGTTCTGTTCCGTCCTTTAGAGCGGGTTAGGAATATCCACTACCCCATATCATTTCGTGGGCGTCGTAAAAGGCGACAAAGGGAAACAAATCACTAGATGGGCAGCAGCATCTTCCTACTAACGACTTAAATTAAAAAAACTATGATTGCCATCCCACTTGCCAAGCGTGGCAACTATTGCAAACATCCCCCCTGTGAGGAAATCTATGGGGGAGGCTTATGTTTAGCTGTGGACTTTAACAGGCTGTTAAGGCACGGTACTGTTATGTTCCAATATAATTAGTTGTAATAATTTATATTTATTCATTGTAGAAGCGTGCTCGTCGCGACCCCTGCCAGCCCTTTTCAGGGCTGCAATTCTACTCAGCTGCACACCCATGCCAACGAGGGTTAGGGCGTCCCCCCAAGGCGACGCACACAAGCTAGTCCCCGTTGGTGTGGAATGCAGCGCGCAAAGCGGCGATGGGGACCGCCACCCGTCACGCACAGCCCGACACGGCGGAAGGTGGAGGACAGAGTGCAGAGTCGGCACGTGGAATGTTAGAGGAGGCATGAAAGATAAGATGAACGAGTTGATTGAAATAATGAAAGAAAGAGAATTAGATGTCGTGTGTATGTCGGAGACCAAACGGAAGGGCAGTGGTACTGAAGAGCTCCCTGGCGGGGCACTCTCGCCTCTGGTCCGG
>JAVANC010000027.1:16448937-16462554 GCA_033319125.1 Parnassius glacialis | reverse complement strand
AGTAATATTTTGTTACACTTTTACTTAGTAAATAAGGTCGGGTAAAAAGTTGCTTCGTATTTTATATACAAATTCAAGACACTTTTGTTTTTAAGTTTTATTACGTTTAATTATAATATATATGGGTCCATTTTGTTCGATAACTTTTTTGCGATCTTGTAGGTAGTGACATAATCGCGTTGCTGCAGAAATCTTGAGATTTTTGATTAAAAAAAAATGCGACAAGTAGCTTTATTAGATATATTCAATACCAGAGGTTTGAAGCAACAGGAATTTAGTCATCGCATTTATAATGGAAATCAAAATAATATTCTTAATTATTTAGAACATGCGAAACAATACATTGTAAACTTAAATAGTAAAAACCTCCACAAAGCTTACTTTTAAAGAACACAAGCAACAAAACAAAATAATGGTTAAAAGTTTTTAAACCAGTTTTAAGTACTCAAGCAAATACTGAATTTTTAGGAATGATAGTGTGTATTGAAAGTCTCAAACAGATAACTAATCTTGTGGTCTGGCGTTATCATGATGAAAGGCCACTCCTTTTCTGATGATCAATGCCGGCCGTTTTGTTTCTATTTCTTGCTTGAGTCTCATTATTTGTTTGCAGTAGAGATGAGAATCAATGGTTTTACCAGGCGGTAAAAGTTCATGATAAACGATACGCTTCCAATTCCACCATACACATAGCATTATTTTATTGCGTGTTAATCCAGGTTTCGCTACAGTCTGTAAACAAAACACATATCAATACAGAAAAAAAATCACGTTTCTTCTATGGCCTTCATACAAGAAACGTGATTTAGGTGTCCTTTAATATTTTATGTTATTATATGTTGTTATAGCAGCAATACAATTTGCCAATACACATTCTGTGTAAATTTAAAGTATCAAAATATTACGGTTCATAAAATACAGCATGCTGACAGACAGACGAAACGATAGTGGAAACTTAGGTCCCGTTGACACTCTTGGATACGGAACCCGGAATAACATAACATAAAATAACAATTAATAAAAAAACATATAAATATTAGGTCATTAGAGCAATACTACAAAAAAATACATTAAATAACATAGAGTTAGGTTATATTATAATAAGTTAAATATATTATATTATAAAATATAGTAACAATTAATTAACATATAAAAATCTCAGCTACGGGGAACTTTATTTTTGTATACGCGGTAACACTGAATGGCGTCATTCATATTTTGTAACTTATTTCTGGCTCGTGTTATTTTATGTTAAAATTTCGAAATTGTATGATACTTACAGATAGTATGTGATCCCATTGTCTTTTCCATTTCTTATAGTATTAGTTTTACACAGTTTCACTACGTTAACTGGTATTTTACTTCGGAATATGATCAAAATTCAATAAAACATTCGGTACGACCCACAGATCATAGAAACAACAGGAGATATGCCCGGTATGTTAAATGTATCGGCACCTGTTGTCGCCAGTTTGTCCCCACCACTCGCAAACTATCACACATGCAGCTCAGTAAAATCAATAGTTTACACAGTCGCGCACACACCCACATTTCATAAATCAGAACGTACAACACAACCAATTATAAACCTTATCCCATCAAACACAGCATGCATTTACCATGAACCGTACAACTTACTCATCCAAAAATATCTGTCGCTATCGTTGTGCTGTGCAAAAGGCATTTATTTTACTTAGACGCTAGTGATTGACTAAATCGGAAAGTTGTCGATTCTTCTATTTATAATTGTACTAAAGATCGTTTGGGGTCATGAAAATAAAAATAAATAAAGAACGATATTTCCTGAATTTATTATAATAAAAATCAACAATATGTAGTTAAAACGAAACATTAATAAATAAATTATAACTAATATTGTGGTTCAATATAAATCAATACAATGGCCTTTTTAACTAGTTGTATATACAATGCCTTGAGGCTTTCTGTGTACACTAAAAAGCCAATAAAACCGGTTTTTCTTGGGGTACTTATTAAAATCCTTTTAATGGCTGAAAAACTAATCTTTTCCCATATTTGTAGGTTTCAAAATTTTATTTTCTCACATTTGTCGTGTACGAGACAACATTTTCTATACAAATATCCAGACACAAAGACTATACCATTTTCTTGCTAGTAAATCAAAAAGATAATAATCATTTGTTCCTACTATTAACAGGGGGCAGTAACATTATCAGGTTGCGGCGATGGTGTATTGAAATATGAAAATCGTCTGGTTTCCATAAGTAACGTATCGAAATCGTATTCACAATTAGTATTTTGATGTTTCCCTAAGATATTAGTTATAAACATCTTATTGAAGGCAATACTAACTAGACGACATTTTTGGTTCCTGGCAGTTACCACCCGCCTGTCTGACCTTTTCCAAAGATATTTTCGAGACAATATTGATTGAGACGTCTCGTAAATATAATTTAATTTAATTTCTTCTGATTTTAATTCTTCATGAAGTTTTATTAAAGATTTTATAGACACTTGAAATCTGGTGAATGAAAATTAATGCTATTTGTAACGTCTTTCTGCCTTTAACATCTTATTTATTTCAAGTTCCTGAAAAATGTTAGCCTTTCTTCTAAAAGCCCAATTTGGTAAATATCGCATCGAAAAACCTCTTTTATATTTATTAGGATTACGGAGTGTACTTGAGTTTAAAAAATCAAACACATAATTAATTTTACTTACAAAGTCAGCGATATATTTTGCGACTACCTCGATAAGATTTAAATCTACCTAAACCATATTTACACTTTTTGATATTTCACCTGATACGAATTATACTTTAAAGAACAAAATTTGATACTTATTATTTTTACACAACCCCTTAGTTTTGAGTACTTACCGAGCCGGTTTAAATCAGTCTCTCTCTGTACGTAACGAGCTGCCAGTGCTAACGCACACATGCACCTCAAGCTTGTAGTAATGTATATGGGCGAAATTCCGAAAACATCAGATAGCAGCCTTACCAACACGGTCACTTGTACAAATCCTATGGACAGTTAGCAAATCCGTCAATAAAATACAAAAGCATATTCAGGCCCACTGCGCTCTCCATTCATTCCCCCAGTCATATCCTTACGAATGGTATGAAAAAGGAACAGCCCACTTTGTTAATGGGGGTGTAAAGCAACCTATCCAGTGCCAGATACTCCCTTTCTCACTCTACACACGGACACAATTTTCCACAAACCCTCCACTTAATGTAGTCCTATTAGAGAACCAATACCGCTCTCGTAATTTTTTCAAGAATCTTTATCCCAGTGAAAATGTTGAAATTTATTATGATAATGGGGATATAAGGTTTTCATTTATAATCACGTGGGGACTATAATTAAACATTATTTAGTTATTGATTTATTAATGTATCCCGTTTTTTTTTTTTTAATTTTTTATTTTAGTACACCCTACCCCATTGTCCCTTTTTCTTATTTTGTATTTATTTTCTTCTTCTGGGTTGTCTGGAAGAGATTGCTAGGTAGCAATAAGACCGCCCTTTGTATTTACCTCAATAGGTTGTTATTTTTTATTTTTTGATGTTATCTTTTGTTGGTGTACAATAAAGAGTATTGTATTGTATTGTATTGTATTAATTCGCACCCTGGTGTCTCGGCAGTTTATCCTGAACTATAAGTCAAGCATCTGCGATATTTTTTGGGAATCAAATCATCCCTCAAGTGTTCCACAATACTAAGCAGAGTTGAATTGCGCCTCTGCTCTACAAAGAGCCAGCCATGGTCATGGGTAGCAGTATTAACCATCCAAACCAAAGATCCGGATCCATTGAATTCCAAACACTGGCTTAGTTGACGTCTTACAGAATGTTTAATTGGGTTGCGATTAAAGAAGTCAGCATGAGCAAGTCCATTTGCCCCTGCAGTACTCAGCTTCAAATTGAAAGTTTTGCAAGAAGGTCCACCACATGCATTCGTTGGCGACTCGAAGCTTTTAAGGAACTGCACTCAGCGACCACCAAAAATGACCGGCCATGAAGGAAATGGCGGAAAATATTCCACAGGCTTAACCACAGCAAGAGTCTTCAGCTCACATCAGCGACACCCACTCTCCTGAATCTGAAGACCCCATACTAAAACAAGCTACCACCAAAAGTATGTCCGTCTTGTCTCCGAATCAGTAACGGCGCCCACAACCAATTGAGTCGACATCTGCACGCAGCTCAGTTGGCAGACTCGGGTCAAATATAGTTAAAACTAGGGAAGATGTGAGTATGTAAGTAATCATTTCTCGTCGAGCAAAGCTCCACGTCGTTCAGTCCAATTAAAAGAAACACTAGCTTTAGTAAGGCTGCATAAAGGAGCCAATATTCTAGAGAAAACTGGGCAAAATTTTTGAAAATATGCTGTCAAGCCGTTAAATCGCCTTACTTCCTTTATGTTTTTAGGGCGCTGAAAGAGCCAGTAAGAGCCCGAATTCTTCCCGGCCCTGGCCCAACAGTGCCACCCCCAATAATGTTACCAAGATATTCAACCCCAGTTTCGAGAAAAGTTTAAACAGTCGTAGAGCCACGCGGCAGTTTTGCTGTCGCACGGATGGGGCCGGTTCGAACCGGGGTGGTACCACGACCTCACAGGAAACCAGCGTGAAGTAGAGGTTTACCTCTGCGTTTCGCTTGGTGAGTGCAGGTGGCCGGAGGGCCCTTTTTTACTGGAAATGAGGCATTCTATGTTAGTCCTCACGGGTGACAACGCATCTACATTTTGATTTGTAATAGAGGATAGATGTAGATGTCTATGGGCCGCAGCAACCACTTACCATCAGGTGGACTGTGTGCTCGTTTGTCACCCTTATCCTATAAAAAAAAACATTTGGAAATATTTAGAGAAAGTCCAGCCCGAGTGAATCTAGCCAAAACAAAACTCAAATTCACCAAACCCCACTGCACGGATTCAGATACAATCAGCTCTAAGTGAACATTATCAATCCCAACCACAGTTGAAATGCTTTGTTTTGAAAACTGTTTGACCTCCAATACCGATAAACTTCACATCAACTCATTTACGTTTTCCGGCAACAGAGCCAGCTACTTTCTTTCGAATTAATTAACAGTCAGCTCCAGTATCAAAAAGGCAGTTATAATTTTTTTATTAAAAGTGCTACGTTTAATAGATTTATAAAAGTTAAGTTTTATTTGAGACATTACGTTCGTCACTTTGGCAGCGGTAACAACTTTTCTCTATGTAGCACTTACGAAGACAGTATTCGCACTCAATAACCTTCACGTTACTAGAAATGCCACAGGAATTGAAATTATTATTTGATTGTAACAAAGCATAGTTATTTTTAGAGGAAAATTTCGAGTCTCGCGAGAAATGACCCGGGTTATTGTAACTAAAACATACGACTTGTACCTTTGAAGGTCCCGTAACACGTGGTTTTTTAACATCATTATATTTACACTCTCTATTTTCAATTTTACGTTTTCAAAATGTTTTTAGAACCGATACTAATTTGGTAAATGAATTGGGTCTGAAGAGCGTCCAACGGTTTGGACGCTCTTCAGGAGGGTCCAGCCAGAAGCTGCTGATGACGAGGTAGTAGAAGCACTGATCACAGGTATTTATCCTGAATTTATTCGTTCCGAGTCGTTGAGAAGTACGCCCAATTCACTTACCAAATTAATATCGGTTCTAAAAACATTCTAGGATATGACTGGGGGAATGAATGGAGAGTGCAGTGGGCCTGAATATGCTTTTGTATTTATTGACGGATTTGCTAACTGTCCATAGGATTTATACAAGTGACCGTGTTGGTAAGGCTGCTATCTGATGTTTTCGGAATTTGATTGCAATATTCGGCTAATCACGATTAATTACTGATCAAGATGGGAGCATAACTTCTACAAGAGTTTGAAAACTTTTGCTAACGTTGTGGGATTCAGCACAACGTAGTGGCGGGGAAGCTGGTAGGGCCGGCGGTCGGATTGAGCAATTGATGAAGGTTGTAGAGGGTAACATGTCTGTTGTAGGACTGGGTGGGCCATGGCATGCGGCTTTGCCAAGTTGCAATTGGCTATAAACTGCACATTATCCAAAAGTAAAGATTGGAGTCCAATGGAATTATTAGTAGGGAAAAGATGTTCGCCGCTTGCCATTAAAGTGTTGCGGGTTGGCAATGACATACTAACATAGAATTTAGAGGAGGTTAGATTGATTACTGGGGGACGGATGGACGAGCTATCCCTTGGCGATTAAACTTGTTTCGATAAAGATAAAGCCAAAAGCCGCCTATTTAAAGTCTGCGACTTCGTCTTAATGCGGCGCAATGAACGACACACTACTAAGTTTGGCTCGAAAATTAAAGGCTCAATAGAAATTTTAGAAATATTACCAAACTAGCTGTTCCCCGCGACTTTGCCCGCGTTACTATTGGAATTAATGGGTTTTAATTTTTTTTGCGCGGAACTCTAATTCTTTTATTTAAATAAAAGTAGTCTTAGTTACTCCCTATAACATCAGCTATCTACCAGTGGAAATCCCGTCAAAATCTGTCCAGCTGTTAAGGAGATTAGACGGAACAGACAAACAGACAATAATTTGAAACATTGTTCTTTTGTTATAAATACCGTAAATACTTTCATATGCATTTAATTTTGACATTACAAACAGACGCTTCAATTTTATTTATTTATATAGATGATCGATATAGACTTCCGGTATATATTACTCTACTCTATGATATAGACTTAAACGTGTTAACCTTCGTGGCTGTTCAGAAAATATTGCACGTCACGATGGATTGCGTCCTGCTCCCATAGCTCATTCCCTTTTAGACCCTTTTAATGATTCTGACAACTCAGACGAATTGACCGTATGGGCGGAGAAATCGGTGGAGACCGAGGGTGCCTTCCACTTCCTTTGAGGACAATCTTGTATCTATATTAAAGATTGCATTTGTGTTGATAATTGATATGATTTATGATCTATTTTTGTAATTATTAACGTGTGCGTGAAATTTATTTTTCCTATCCAATATCCTTCCTAAAACGCTGGCTGGCCACCATGCCTATCCTTATAAACCTGGTCTTGTTGACTAGATCCCAGGATGGGTGATGCCTTGTGTGTTGGCTAGATCCCAGGATGGGTGATGCCTTGTGTGTTGGCTAGATCCCAGGATGGGTGATGCCTTGTGAATTGGCTAGATCCCAGGATGGGTGATGCCTTGTGTGCTGGCTAGATCCCAGTATGGGTGATGCCTTGTGTGCTGGCTAGATCCCAGTATGGGTGATGCCTTGTGTGTTGGCTAGATCCCAGTATAGGTGATGCCTTGTGTGCTGGCTAGATCCCAGTATGAGTGATGCCTTGTGTGTTGGCTAGATCCCAGTATGGGTGATGCCTTGTTTGAAATTATGTCATAAAAACAGCGCAAGGGACGCGCTGGTGTCAGTATGGCCGTATGGGCGCAAATCGACATCTATCGGCAATCATTAGCAAATATTGATATATGGGTGCAAACCGCCATCTATCGGCAATAATTAGCTAATATTGATATTTATGTTTTAGTTTATCGTTTAAGTGAATATATTAGTATGGAAATATCTCAAATATTATATAAGATTTAAATTTAAATAGTTATTTATAAATATAAAATTGTTACTTATTAAGGTCTGATATTTAGTAGACACTGTTTTGACTGTTGGAACATTTTGAAGACGTTTGATGCTTCATTTATTGTTAAAACACTAATTTTACTGTGTAAATGTTCAAATTAATATCTATTCGAATTAATATCATTATTTTGTATCAAATTTTATTATTTTATGTAATAAGTCTTGTTTAATTTCGCTTGAATCTTGCTTGCATCGCCACCTCTTAACAGTATTAGAGCCCGGATTTTGACTGACTATGAAAAATTAATGTCTATTCAAATTAAATGAACAAAGATTTATATAATATAAATCATTTTTAGTTATTTAAATTCATTAAAAATATTTATTATGAATAATGAGCTCTATTTTAAGAATTATTTTGTAGTACTTAATTTTATTTGTTTGATTTAAAAGAATTGCTATATCCGTGTTTGTAAGGAAACTATTGGAAACTATAAAGGCGGTTGATTTATGTAAAGACTGTTCTGTTCTGTACCAGCAATTGTGCGAAAATAAACTACTTAATATTTGGCGTGCTATTTCATTGTGATGGACTCTGAGCGTGAAAACCCTGGCGGATCGCCGACATGTACCTATCACAGCGCGGTTGTATGAAGCTTTGCCTTTGTACGGTACAATTTCTTTACTCATTTGGTTTAAGTATAGAGCCATTGCACCTTGAGGCCTCGTGAATTTAATGGACATTGTATGCATCTTTAGTTTTCTTTATTTAAAGTTTCCTGCAGGTGTCTATCTATGGACTGCAGTAGGCACTTACCATCTGGTGGACTGTGAGCTCGTTTGTGACTTCAATTTAAAAAAGTATATTTGTCATAGCTGCTAACAAATCCCACTTTATTGTGCAAACACCCGAAACGATTTAAAATGAAACCGAATTTCAATTTTGTTGCATGAAATAGCCGGCAAGTGGAAAATGTATTTTATTTGTTCAACAAATTGCAAAGCATACTGGATTACTGAGTTATTTGAGAAATTTAAAATATTTTTACTCGGTTAATACGAAAATGATAACGAGTTCAATTAAAAACAATAAACCTCTTTTTCTTGTATTATTAAGTTGTTGAAAATATGTTCAGATTTTAATAAAACTCAACATAAATATCTCGTAATGTATATTAGACTTATTTTATATATTTCCAGATTAAACTGAGTGCATTGGTAGCAACTGTGTCAAAGGTTATGAAAGGATTCTTTGAAAGTAGTTGTTAGTGTTCACAGTTGAATTTATTAAGATGCTTTTAACTTTGTGATTAATACATAACCATTTTATAATTTGTAATAAATTATTTTCCTACCAATTTTTAATTATATAGTCAGTGCCTATCTCTTGAAGTACAGTCATCTATTAACTATTCATGATGCATTCATATGCAACCGTAATACGACGCAGTGCTTCATTGAAAAGGCGAGTGGAATAATCTAGAACACATAACTTGCCTTTGTAACTTAAATGGTGTCAAGTACTCAATAATCTGAAAATTTCCATTTTAATATACACTCTTTTCTTCTCTTACAGTGGTTATATTGCAATGGCAATTTGTGATATACAATCAATCTTCTATATATATACATACATATATATACACACACACACACATTATATATATAGTTATCCTTTATTGTTGCCTGTATTAGGAAGTTAAAGGTTGCTCATTGAACTATGAAGATGTATGAGCTTGGAGTTTCTCTACATGATAGTCTTCTTAATGACAATATCCGCAGTAAAACCAGAGTATAAATGATGTGGCAATTAGTCAGCCATATATCTAGAAGAGCCAACAGCCAATAGGAAATAAGGTGATTCAAAAATAAAAATATTTAATGGATACTTCTACTAAATTCGCAGGTACTCTAATCGTTACTATATGAACCTATCAAAAGTCAACTGCTGAAAATTGCCACCACCATAGGCGGGCGAGATTCCAACTGCAGTTTTTTTTATTTTTAGTTGTTATTAGAAAGACGCTACTGCCTATCTCCTGGTTTGTTTTCCTCTGTCACATCTTATAACATACACATGGTGATGGGTAATGTATATTCTTACACCGCTACTACACGGCCACGTACCCTTATTCAAACCAAAAGCCGATTATGCTGAATATTCCAATTTATTATACTGACTTTTAAACAAAAATGATTACATCGTTTTTCTTCAATCAATTTAAGACTCAATCCCCTGCAGATAAAAGTCCATCAATCATATTTTAAACGTAATAAACGGAGCACCGACA
Organism: Parnassius glacialis; assembly: GCA_033319125.1. Taxonomy (NCBI): domain Eukaryota; kingdom Metazoa; phylum Arthropoda; class Insecta; order Lepidoptera; family Papilionidae; genus Parnassius; species Parnassius glacialis. The sequence goes on along the minus strand of JAVANC010000027.1, from coordinate 16,452,684 downwards.
GCTGTGCCATACAGCCTTCCGCTCTATGACACAAGGTTTTTAATAGAAGCTATATTTCACAGTGTCAAGCTTACTATCTCTAAGCTGTTATTGATTATTAATTTCTTATATCGTCATTACTATTACAACCTTTCGCAGTTCCACATCTGAATATAAATCACCTGCATCTTTTAACAGTATGAGGCTGCTACTCGAGAACTTTTATTCCCCATTGGTTCTTCGAGCGAAATGGCTAGACCATTGCCATTCGAGCTAACTAATACAATGGGCTATATCTGTTGTTTGGTATATACTGTATATAATACCGGCATCGGTGCGATATGAACATCACGGATTTTATTACTTTACAGTTTTATTAGAAGCAGCTATATGAGTCTCATTTTTCTGCAACTAATCAAACTAATAAGTAAACAAACCTTTAGCACAAGATAATCTAGGACGAAGAAAGTATTATTTGTATAAACTATATAACTATACCTATATAAACGACTAACATAGTATCAAGCTGAAGTGTCGGCGGCCTGGCAAGAGCAATTTTCCGAAAACCCCCTGGATGGAGTGACTGCTCATGTGGTGTCGTTCTGACGAATGGATGAAGATATCTTAAGAGAATGCCTTGTGTGTGGAAATGATGGTGGTCTATGACAGCAGTAGACTTATGATGGACTGTAATGATGAACATCAAAATAGAACTTATAAGCATCAGTAGTCTAATGGCAGGGCGGGGACCGCGAAGTCGAAAGGTCGTGGGTTTGAATCCAACATTCGACTTTTGTCGTGTACCACTTCTAAAACAAGCATTTTAAGCTTACCAGAAGTGGCTAAAGGGAATACTAGTAATAATTGATAGCATTACAAGAATTTATATAAAAAAAAAACATAACAATAAGTTGTATTGTATTTTCATAAAAATATTAAATGTGAAAAGGCCAAAAATATACCAACAGATGGGATTATGCCTACCTCATTATTCTCAGGTTAATGAGGAAGAAAGTTGTTGAGTGTGAGTTTACGAAATGCAAATGCCTTTCATTTTTTTTTTAATATTTGAGCTGTTTTTAGAAGATACTTTTCTTTAACCTAACGTAAAATTCACACTTCACATGTAAAATATAAATTAAAATTCAAATGGCCCCGTGACCGGCCTAAAGGAGAATGGGATTTTTGGGCCTGAAGTTAACTAATTGCTGTATACTTTAAAAAATTGGCTATATTTTTCTAAATTTAAATACAAAATACTAGCTCATTTTACAATCTAGATTTCGAAAAAACAATAAAATATTAAATAAGTTAGAAAATCGATTGTATTGATGCAATCGATATTATATTTATTCGGATTCAAAAAAATTAAATGATAAAGCTGATAATATATTGATATGATATATTTATTTGGAAATAAAGTATATTATTGTTTGTATATTGTGTGTGTATTTCTTAAGAAATAAACATTTTATGGAAACAAATCGATTACCATAAAGAATACACTAGTGAAATTATCTTTTCTGTACACTACCTACCGCTAGTAATTTCTATTAGTTTGTTTTGACAGTTCGAACTTCAAAACTATTCATTTAAAAGAAAAAAGAAAAGACCAATTTTCGATTTGATTTGAAACGAGTGCAATATAATCGATTCTCAATGTAAAACAAAATGTTTGATTGAGCCAAATGGATCCGATTCCGATCCGAATTTTATTTTGATTTTTTTATATAAAACTGAATTGATGATACCACCTGATGGTAAGTGTCTATTGCCGTCATGGGGCCACCAAAAACCAACTTCGAATAACACAGATGTGTTATTTGAAGTTGGTTACCATTATGCACTTAGATGCACTGCCTCACAGTCTGAAATTCCTCATCAGCCATGTATCCATCCATTACAGCTAAAGTAGGATTTTCCCATAACCAATATTGAGTTTATTAGAGTTGAAAAATGAAAAATGCCGGTTTCTTAGATGTTTTTCTTCACCGCTAGGCACGTAGTAAACCAGTACTTAATATTTTTTCAGTGGTGTCGGCGAGAATCAATTTGGGTTGCCTGCGTACTGTGAAACTTAAGCGAGCGCCCACAGGCTTTAAGCCGGCCATCACTAACATTGTGACATATCACTACGTGTATCTGCTTCATAAATAACTGACAGTCTTGTCTGTAATCGCATTTGAATTACACAGTTGAATTGGTCGCACGGGTGAATATAGTAGTGTCTCATTGCAATTATTACTAATATGAGCAGAGTATTTCAAAATAGTTTGGAGAATCCAAAAGTGCACGCATCATGGACGTTACATTTAGTTTTGATGAAATAAATAAATTGTGTTCCTGACTATTAAAATATATCATTTACGTGTTTTAAATTTAGTGCTCTATTATTTTAACAGGTAGTGTCACCTACAGGGGAAAAATAATGTTTACCAAAATAAATCGATTACACTAAGTATAAAATCGACATATGCTGTAAGGTATATTCGTAGTTTGTCTAACAAAGGCTAAAAATTATGAAATCGCCTTTAAATTTTAATAGCAATAAAAAACTTATAAAAATTTATTAACAAACTATGCATACCAAGAAGAAAATAAATATAATAAAATTAAGAATAGGCTATTGATATGAAATATCGACCAGTTGGTGTCATTCGGAAGATAATAAAAAACACGGTCTCAATACGTCAATTTTTTCGGTAGTTATCGTGACCATATTATACAAAATCAACATCCAGACCTCCACGTATTTTTTTAAAAAAGTTTTTTTTTTCGAAGTAGCTATATAAAATGTTTTTTTTAATAAGATAGATTAGTTAGTGTTTTCTTGATATACGGCTACTCATATTATCGTATAAATGCAATACGGTTATTATAGAGGCATTTTAAGAACACAAAATTGCTTGACCTTGACGTGTCGAAAGTCAAAGACAACCTAAAAACGCTTCGCATTATGGGGCGTGCAATAAATGTTGTAAGGTTTGAAAATTAAGAAATATTTTCTCTTAAGGTTGTATTGTAATGTAGTGTAATTTTCGAGCATAAATATTTAAAACGGGGTAGTTTCAGAACTAAAAACGTAGGTTTTACCACATAAATAACTGCGTCCAACCTCAAACATATCTCAACGGGCACTGGCCGTAGCAGGGGCAAGTGCTAGTTTGTTTATTTATTTTTTATTTTTACATAAAACAAAATTAAAACAATTATATAATATATGTTCTCAATATGACCTGGAAAATAATAAGCCTCTTATTTTGATATAGCTTTTACATGGTTTCATTATGGAATACATATGTGCAATGTAAACATTTAAATAGGGGTTATTTATCTATGATCTTGTTATTGAGCCAATTTCTATGTTTCACGTTAATGCCTTTATACAACGCTTGTCCGTAGGTATAGTTTTTATAAAATAGTTTTAATTTTGCTGTTAGAAATTACTCCAACGTCGCCTTAACACAAAATAAGTAAACGTACCTAAAAATCAACTAATGTTGATTGCACTTGTTATTAATTTACATTTTTTTATAAGGTGACAAACGAGCACACAGTCCATCTGATGGTAAGTGGTTGCTGTGACCCATAGAGATCTACATTTATCCTCAATAGAGAATCAAAATGCACATGCGTCGTCACCCATGAGGATTAAGATGGAATATCTCTTTTCCAGTAAAATGGGTCTCCGGTTCTCTACACTCACCATAAGAAACACACCAGTGTAAAGCTGCTATTTTACGCTGGTATTCTGTGAGAGCTTCGTCC
>JAVANC010000027.1:15704087-15748837 GCA_033319125.1 Parnassius glacialis | reverse complement strand
TTTTATAAGAGGGGGCAAACTAGCAGGCGGCTCACCTGATGGTAAGTGACTACTGACGCCCATGAACAACTGCAAACTAGGAGAATTGCAGATGCGTTGCTGGCCTTTTAAAAGTTTAGGCTCTTTTCTTGAAGGTCCGTAAGTTGTTTCGGTCACAGTGGTGGATCGCCAATCCAGTTATCCAGTTACATTGCTTAACAAAAACCTGACTGTTAAGAACAAATAGACGTCTCAATATATTTTCAAAACATTAAGGTTGGTTCGGATTACCATTAATGATTAAAATTTCAAATAACTTAAGCCGATTTCATTAAAGAAGAGATAGTGTATTCTCTTAGGCACCATTTAAGCGGCGTAAATTATATAAAATAGTCTGGAAAATCCAAGAGTGGAGGTCTCATGAGCATTTCAATAAATTTTGATGAAAAAAATAAATTGTGTTCCTGAATTTTAAAATATATTATTTACGTGGTTTTAATTTAGCACTCTACTATATTAACAGTTACTGTCACCTACAGGGAAAAATTAATAATGTTTACCAAAATAAATCAATTACACAAAGTATAAAATCGATATAGGCTGTATGGTACATTTGTCCCTTGTTTATCAAGGACTAAAAAAATATTAAAAACGCCTTTAAATTTTTAATAGCAATAAAAATTATAAAATTGGAAAATCATTTTATTAACAAACAACGCGTACTAGGCTATTGATATATTGAAGCTAATAAAAAACCTAGTCTCGATACGTCAATTTTTTCGGAAGTTATCGTGACCACATACAAAATCAACAGCCGGACGTCCCACGTACAAATTTTTTCAAACCGTTTTTTTTTCAAAGTAGCAATATAAAATTATTTATTAGAAAAATATAAGTTGGATTAATTAGTGTTCTATTGATTTACGGCTACTCATACTATCGTATAAGTGCAAAATGGTTATGATAGAGGCATTCTAAGAACAAAAAATTGCTTGCCCTTAACGTGTCGAGAGTAAAGCACTACCTAATAACGCTTGGCGTTATGAGGCGTGCAATATTTAAAGTACGAAAAGTGATTTTTTTTTGTTTTTAGGTATAATATATTATGTACCACTAGTAAGTAAGATTTCTTTCTACATTGGAGTCCTTCTGTGTGACTACTATTCCCTTACATATTTCTGCCGACAAATAGCTGTGTTCCGGTAAGAAGGGTTAATATAATTACAGGATGTGAGGCATTCCAGCTTAGTCTTCAGAGGTGACAAGGCATCTGTAGTTTTCTTCATTAGATCACCTCAGTCCACCACTAGGTGGACTGTGAGTTCTTTTGACACCCTCAGTTTGATGATTGAAGCGACCCAGCTGTCGATTTTTACAGGCCAATTAAAAACTGAGATCAAATTTGATCACTAGTTACTTAATTTCATCAAAGTCGAATTTTTGTAGAATTAAGATGACAAACAAGCACACAGTCCACCTGATGGCAAGTGGATGCTGTGGCCCATAGATAGCTATCCTCGATAAAGATTCAAAATGCAAAATGCATATGTGTTTTCACCCTAATGACTATAATGAAATGTTTCGTTTCAGTAAAAATGTCTCCGGTTCTCTACAGTCACCAGACGAAACAAAACAACACTATGCCGCTATTTTACGCTGGTATTTTGTAAGAGTATGGTTTTTTCCTTAGTCAAGCCGCCCATTTGTGCTACAATCATACCATACCTAGACATACATAGAACAATATCTGTAGCATGGTTCTATCATGGTTAAAAAGGATACTTACAAAAATTTATTATTATTTAGTTAACTGTATTATCTATTAATATAAATAATAAAGCTAAGTTAACCACTCGAAGTAAGCTTAAAATGCTTGTACTAGGAATGGATAACCAATGTGGTTATCCATCCCTAGTCGAACAGCGGATTGGTACTTACGATTTTTTGAGTGTACGGTCCTACCATTAGGCTAATGTAGTTTCGGTACTATTTTAGTTTATTTACATTTACAACTAATATATTATATATGTTCAATTTTAGCTTCACCTTGCGACATTCGCTTAAAAATAACAAAAAATAAACTTTGAACCAAGAATGTGTTTAATGAAGTAGCATTATCTGCTAAAGCATTAATCATTCCACAGTGATTACTTTTTGACAAGTTCGCAATGTTAAATCTTTTTTAACCTTTATCGTGTAAGACGGGAGGCAATAATTTCTATTGAGTTTTATATAATAATGAAGATAATATAGCCTTATTGTAAAATGTAACGTAATTTATTTTACGTGTTAAAGCCAAGTTGCTATGTATGTATATGTATGTATGTATGTATTATGGCTATCTATAACATGAATGGATCGCTTCGACCGGGGGAGGATCACGTTTCGCTCAGAATAACATACGATGAGAGATGTGGACCGGATACCCTCTTTATACTATGAACGAAACATTCCATCGTAGTCCCTGGGTGTTATAACGTATCTGCAATTTTATACTTAATCGAGGATTGATGAAATGGTGAACAGTGTGCTAGTTTGACTACCTTACTTGTATAAAAATAGAACTGATTTATTAAGAATTGTACAGACAGACGTACTTTATTAACGGGTATCTTGTAATGGCGATGTAAGAATATCCACTATTGCATATCGTCCTATGGGTGTCGTAAGAGGCGACAAAGGGAAACAAAAGATAGATGGATGTGTCTTCCTAATAAAAGGTTTCTTTTACGTGGTAGAGCCATGCTGCAGCTATATTAGTAGTATAGTTGTAGCACGAATGGGTCGGCTCGACCGGGGAAGGACCACGCTCTCCCAGAATACCAGCTTAAAATAGCAGCTTAACGCTGTTGTTTTTTCGTATGGTGAGTGTAGAGAACCGGAAACCCTTTTTACTGAATAGAAGCATTCCATCTTAGTCCTCACGGGTGACAACGCATCTGCATTTTGACTCTTTATTGAGGATAGATGTAGATGTCTATGGGTCACAGCAACCAATTACCATCATGTGTACTGTGTGCTCGTTTGTCACCCTATCCTAAATAAAAAAAAAACTTAAAAGTGACAACTGTGGCAAATATTCCACAAATGAGACCAATTAATGATGAGGACTTTGTTCAACAATGGAATTTTGATAGGCTGTAACGACTGAATTAATTAATTCAGTTTTTGAGCATCATCAAAATAACAAAAATATTCATAAAATAATTTAACATTTTCCAACAGACACGCCATGTCATTCTGTCGATATTAAAAAGCATCGACGAATGGGTTGGCCATTCGTGTTACAACCATAATATAGCTGCAGCGTGACTCTAACCCGTATAGATATACGACGTGGATGTTTTATTTTTATTTTAGCCTGTGATTACTAACAACGGGAGTGACACAAATAATACTATACTCGTAAGAACACGTATACTATACATTAACTAATCAACGTCACGGCGGCGTTAGGTTTCAAGACGCATTTGGCACCGGTCCAGACGTTTTCGTTTGCTCAAGCATCCGATCTTCCGGGTTGCATATGTTTCTTGACGTAACTAATGTTGACTGGAAGATTATTCTAACTTGTTCTTAAAATGTGTCTGTTTTAACTGTGTACCTGTAAATTTCATTTTTTTATATATTTATTGATAATACCTTCATGAATTTAAAACAGTTATTTACGTTCGTAATACCAAAGAATCTTGAAATCAAAGTGAAATCAAGATGTGGTTCGTTTCTGCTAGGTGTATGAGGAAACTACATGATAAAATGAGCAACAAGAATATCCGTGAAGACAAGAGTAACTACAACATAACCTACTGGGCATATTTTTTATTATATAAGGTCGTGTTTGTTTGCTATCCCATTTAATTATATTTTTTTTATAGGAGAGGGGGCAAACGAGCATGCGGCTCACCTGATGGTAAGTGACTACAGCCGCCCATGAACAACTTGCAACACCAGGGAGGGAATTGCAGATGCGTTGCCGGCCTTTAAAATCTATATATGTGCTGATGTAGTCGAAGATCGTGAAATAACTTTAATTCTACTCCCATCAACGAGTAGTATATTATAGCTGCAGCACGAATTTCAGCATAATACAGCGGGCTTAGCCAGGATGACTTTCTTACGACCGTTATCCCTAAAGAGAACTATAAATAGAATGAATGTAACGATAAATCACGTGACTGTCACGTGGTTTTAACGTTCAAAACATTTTATTCTCCTTTATTGTTATAGTTTTCTTTAGTTTTAACGATCGTAAAAGTCATCTTGGCTATCCCCGCTGATGTGTTTGTTGACAGAGAACCTCTTTTCTGGTAACGAGATATTCCATCTTTGACATTGCATTTGAATTTTGATTCTTATTCAAGGATAGGTAGGTAGGTAGGATAGGTGGATAGGTAGGTAGGTGGTTGTGAACCACGGCATTCACTTAACATCAGGTGATTTCACCTCGTTTGTCACCATCTTTATAAAAAAATGACAAATATAAGTGTAAAACCTGGAGAATCATATAAATCACTGACAATTGATGGGGAAAATACGTCTACTAGATGAGAGTGACAATCCAGGAATTCGATAGATGTAGATGGTTAAAGGCTGAGCTTTGTGGCAATTCATAGAGAAAACCCAAAGGACTTGTAATGGGCTGTAATAACGATGTTGATGAAATAAAATTTTGCAAAAACTTCAGGTATTTTCATTTGTCAGACTGTATACGTTGTCAGCAAGTTTCATAAATATTTGGCTTACACTTCTATCATTTTGGCAAATCTCCGTATCATACCATAAGATATAGATATAAGATATATATAAACATACTATATGTAGGAGACCATCATAGAAAAGAAAACATTTTTGATTATATTTTAATTTCTATTACTTGTAATTTATGTCCCATTCCCTTATTTAAAGAAAGTTTATTTTTGCGTATCGATCGGGTTTATGTGTAGATTTGAAAACTGTTACAATTATATACAAATTTAGTTGAATACCGTGCGTTGATTTAAAATTAAAGAATTTCAAACTGTTATTATTATTATTGTACCATTTTGCACGCCTCATAACGCGAAGCGTTATTAGGTAGTGCATTACTCATAACACGTCAAGGTGAATCAATTTTTGTGGTCTTAAAATCCCTCTATTATAACCATATTGCACTTATATGATGATATGAGTAGCCGAAAGTCAAGAAAACACTTATTTATCCATCATATTTTCTCTAAAAAATCATTTTCCGTTGCTACTTTGATAAAAAACGGTTTGCAAAAATTTTACGTGGACGTCCGAATGTTGATTTTGTATGTGGTCACGATAATTTCCGAGAAATTTGATGTATCGAGATCGTGTTTTGTTTATCAGCCTCAGAATTACATAAAATTTTTCATATCAATAATGTCGTTTGTTATTAAAATGATTTTAAAGTTTTATAAGTTTATTAGTATTAAAAATTTAAAGGCGCTTCATATTTTTTAGCCCTTGATAGATAAATGAAAAATGTGTAGCCTGTATCGATTTTATACTTTGTGTAATCGATTTATTACCTTCAAGTTTTCGGATAAAATATAGCTTTGATCATTTCTGGCATTGATCTCCATCTTTTCGCGAAGTTTTATCACAATTGGTTCAGCCATTACGAAGATTACCCAAGACAGACAGACAGACGGACAGATAGATTTTTTTTACAAATGGTTATTCATCTTTTAGGTCTTAATGGCATGCAAATAACCCCCTGACCTCGATAAAAAGGCAGTTAAATTTTATTTTTATGTATGGACACTTAAATTTTATTTTTATGTATGGCTTTATAAAGTAACATTTGAGTGAGTTTTAATGGTTTGTTACTTATGACACTAGTAGCTAATTTGACTTTAAATGTCATGATGTCATGTTTTAATTGATATTCAGTTAAGTGCATATGTAAATAATTCAACTTTTATCACCGTACAGAGCCCCCTCGGACTTCACCGCAGCAGGACGGGGGGTTGGTGGGAGCGACACCCCGTTCCTCCGTTTCACCGCCCGATCCCTCACCCACCTTCCCCACGGTATAGTGACTTGTGAACTTGTTTTTCTATTTTAAGTATGTCTAACAAAGTTTTCAAATCGATAATGTAAATTAATAAGTTGATCATTGAGTTTATCATATAATCTGGCATATAAAATAAATTACAAGGCATGTTATTGATTTCCGTTATAAAAAATATAGGTCGATAATATATTTTGTAGACCATGCCAATACTTATTCCGTACGGGAATTGAACCCGAGTCCTGTGTTACCGAAGCCACATGCTTAGCTAATATTCTGCCGAGTCCTTTGTTGATAATATTTCAACACTATGTTACGTAAATGTAATAATAAATTTAAGTATCATTACAATAATTTGAAGAAAAATGATAAATTTTGAGTGTAAAAGAATAGTTAATACAAATAACATAGAAGGCGTAAATCATGTTAATTTAATGTTTTTTTCTCGTATAAATTTTAGATAAGTATAAAGATATATGTACACATCTTACACTGTTAGGTACTATATTATAATTTAATAAGAGAGGACATACTAAGCCCTCTTGTAGTGGCACCTAATCTCTGACACTGCCAGTACGTAGCAGCAAACGACATTAAGCCGATTACGACACTTGAGCGTGATTACTTGAAGTCAAATTCAAATAAAGACAGAATATTTTAATACGCTAACACAGTGCCTGATTTTTTTTTATAGGATAAGGGTGATAAATGATGGATTGCCTCCTTTACAGTAAAAAGGGTCTCCAGTTTTTTACACTCACCACACGAAACACAGTAGCCTTAAGCTGCTATTTTACGCTGGTATTCTGTGAGAACGTGATCCTTCCCCGGTCGTGCTACAACTATACTACTAATATAGATGCAGCATGGCTCTACCACGTAAAAACCTTTACTGTCTCATCACTATATACTTTACTAGTGTTTGTTTAGTATCTTCTATTATTAAATACCTATTATTCCGTACTTAGATACGAGGAGTGGAGATTGGCATCGTTGTGCTAGTGCTGATTGTATGGATCGGGGCTATTGCCCTTTTCTTCAACCGCTGGGGAAAAATTCGAATGTTACTACCATATCAACCTGACTATAAGCAAGAACAGTTAAAGGTAATGACTACACATTCAAAGTCAAAATATTTTTATTTAAAATTGTCCTTTACAAAGGACTTTTTATAAAAATCGTAAAGCCACGCGATCTCTTAACATTCCTCTTAACAGTCCCTAAAATGGGAGATTATGTCAGATGAAGCGGTAAGAAACTTAGAAGTACACTATTTTTCTACCAACAATTACAGACTAACCTTTAGAAAAAATGTAAACATAAATCAAGAAAATCGATGAAAGCTCATTAGGTTTAAGCATTCTTATCTCATCATCTAAATTATAATAACCTTTTTTTATTAGAATGTTTTATCAGAAGCTATTATTCATTAGAATGATTTTTAGATATTTCTTGAATTTACGCAAAGGCAAATCGGTAATATCACAGGGAAACTAATTTTAAATAGGTATACATATATCCTAAAACCACTAGTCTTAATAATAATAGTTTAGTAATTTTAACATTTTATCAAATTATAGGCCAACGAAATGTTTTCATTTTGCTGTAAAATATTTGCAATATTAATTAATATATAAACGTATAAGTACTATTAGGCATTTACGATTGGTTATTTCCAATGTGATTTCCATCAACAGGTGGAAGAGTGCACATCTCATGTATCAACGCCGTTATAAATCATGGTGTGTGATAAATTTCGTCCAAGTATAGCTTTTTAGAAAAATGCTTCATTTTAGCTCAAGCCTTCTTAAACTTAGTGTTAGTACTTTTTGTTCTTACGTTTTTGCTAGCTATTTTTATGCTACTCATGGGAATCATACTTTGATTTAGAAAGAATAAGTATGCTGTAAATATGTATTATCTTATCTTTTATTTAAAAAACAATATATTTAGAATTTCCTTCAAAATAATACGTAGTATGGTTTAAATATTATTATAATTTTATTTATAAATTTTAATAGTTGCCTTAAAATAATACTCTTGACCAAAGGACACGTCTTCTCCCATGCCCTTTGGTCGAGATTTTTTTTAATTTTAGCTTATTATTTTTATATTACATTTAATACATATATACAACGTAATGAATAAAACCATTAGAGGCCTTTATACGTCTATAGTAATCTTTTTGATATCCTTCAAAATAAAAATAAAAATTCGTATAATATAATTTTTTTCTAAATAATTACTACATTATTTAGTTAAGTTATTCCTGATTTATTTTATACCCTCATCATAGAACATGCCTCATACATACCCAATAAGAAAAAAATAAGCATATTATATTAGTGAAACATTGCATACTGGAACGGAATGTTTTATATTATAAAATTCATTTACCAATACTACTTTGTCAAAAAAGTTTCAGTAGTAGACATGTGTCATTCATTTACTTCTTATGATCCGATCATTCAAGTATTGATTTGTCTTGTGAACTGGGTCAAAAACTGACAGAATGCCTTATATATCTATTTTTTTTACTTTTTTGAACAACGTGTAATCCTGCGGGCCACATATTGCATCTGACCAACAACTTAATAGGTACAGTTTCAGCCTTCAGCTCCATAGATAAGTTTTTTTTAAGCGGATTGATCGACTTGAGACGGGTACCCCAGAATGGCAGTTTTAGTTTTTGTCCAATAATGACGATAGTATTTGTCGCGTTTTTGTTAATTTTACGCTATACGATGCGAATTACTATTGTGCAAAATCCACGAATTATTCCAGGTTATTTAGTTCAATAAATCTGGTAGTTTTGATAGATTTTCCTACACAAACCGGAAAGCCAGAAATAAATTGACATATAGCCAGAAAGTATTTTTTTAATTAAATTTTGTCTCTCTTTTTGGAACGAATTCATGATGGACCAAATCAGATATCGAAGAAAAGAATGCACATCACCTTGACCTTTGTGCAACTTTGACGTGTTTTTTTTCGGTTTCCATTTTTACCCTCCATTTTGATTAGAATTGAGGCAATCTAGCATGTCTAAGGGGACATGTTTATGACGTTGTTGTAAAACTAGTCAGTTCTTTCAGTGCCAGCAATGGGGCGATATGTTTCAGAGCCAAGTTAAAATTATAAACCAAAATTGAACGAATGAATTCGATCACGAAAACAAGACAAAAAAAATTATTACAAATACCTTATTCAAACATTTCGTTCATGACAAGGCTACAATATTTTTTTACAATTGCCATGGACTTTACAAATCACCAAATACCGGTACTTTTTTGACAGATTGTAAGAGGTTTTAATATTTAATATTTTTTTTATTATTTTACAGACAAGGTTGTTAAAAATACTTAAATAAATAATAATTATATAATGTCAGGTACCAGGAAGTAGTGCCTTAGCAGCGGCGACTGCGGGAGGTACATGTGGAGGCCACTCAGCACCGTCAGCTTGTTCGGTAACTAGACTTAATAATATTAAAATAATAATAGAAAGTGCTTATTTTAGATGTAATATTTTATGATTAACACGTATTTATGTGTAAATATTACTGTTTTTATTTTAATTTAAATATAAGACCAATGATAACTTTCTAACTGAGGCTAGTTTATCTATATCCACGAAACAGGGTACTAAAATATACCGAGGTTTATAAGCATCTTTAAATTAAATTAACGCTATCTGTAATTACATCCATTTTAAAACAGCCCTTGTTTTGGAAATGGTAGAAAGTAAATAATTTTGAATCAGATAAACGTTATACGATAAACGTTTCGCGAGCAATAGAGAAAATTTATTCAATTGTGTGTTCTGAAGTCTGAAGGTTGCGGGGCGGCGACTATGCGAGCTAGTGATATTTAAAGCTTGGGAATGTGATTTCCAACTGCAATGCACCATTGTTATAAAGCAAAGGTCGCAGCAAATCCTGCAGTTTTTATTGCAGTTAGGTATATTTAATTAATTAAAAGTTACAAAAAACTTCAACAGCTTTGCGGTTTACAAATAAATTACTGATAATTTAAGTTTGTATTGTATACAGCTATGGTTGGCAAATCAGAAAACCGAAAATCTAAAGAAAATTTAAAAATGTCAGGATCTTAAGGAAAGTGGTCGGGAGAAACATATTCTCTCTCTCTGTGATTCCAAATTTTACAGTTCATTGAAGAAGAATTTAAACTACTGCAACTATTAAATATTTTAGTTGTGTAAGAATTTTGAGATCATTATCTGTAATCGATATAGTATTATTTAATATGAAATGATATTTGCCTTGTGTTATGTGCCTTAAATTTCTTATAACTGACTCTACCAAACTAATCTTCATAAAATATAAGCAAATTAATTGTAGTTAATAGTCAGCGTGGCTTCGTATTTACGTATATTTATGTACCTGCCTATATTATATTTCCGTATATACGTATTCTTATGGATGTACGTGACATTTTACTTAGAAAATGTGGCTATATATAGTCTGTATTCAGTAATTTAACGGAAGGTAATTTATTTTATCGGAAAAACTGGAGATCAAATGCAATCTTGCAAGCAAAGTTAGATGTCAAGCCTAATTATAATGATAATCTAACAAAACTATATTACTATGATTAGAAATGACAAAATTTGAATAATATTAAAATACAATCAATGATATTAGGATAATTAAACACGATGTACTTATTGCGATATTGTAAAAAAAATTGCTCGAAGTAGAAAAGCTGTTTGTATTATAAGTCATTATTTGTGCAGTTTAAGCTTCTTCGAGGAACGCGCAGTTACATTTTTTCTGTGTTGATCACTGAACTCAGATCGAATTTTTCTTTTTCTTTATATTCTGAAAGCTTCTAATAAAAAAGTAATTTGTTAAAATTTTATATTTACTTAATATGTGAAAATATAATAAAATTATTATAAACCACTATAGTTATTTTAGTAGTATTATAATAATATATGTCATTACTATCGTTTAAAAAATTAATAAAAATTTCATTTCTATACGAGGGCTGCACAAAAAGTATCGGGAACGGAATATTTCCACTGTTCCTGTCATATTAAAATCTTTTTAATTGAAAAGTCCTTGGTTTTAAAAATCGAATACCATTTATTTATTTAAAAAAAGATTCTCGGTCTTGTCACAAGGTTTTGTCAAACTTGTTTAGTCGTTGAGAAAATGGAATTGACTCGAGAAAATTCAAGAGCGATGATTTATTATGACTTTCGAAGTGGTTTAACACAAAACAGTGTGTTGACCGGATGATTTCTGCATTTGGTGATGAAGCCCCATCCAAAACCACAATTTATCGCTGGTTTGCTGAATTTCAACGTGGACGTGTCAAGCTCAGTGATGATCCCCGTCAAGGTCGTCCAAAAACTGCAGTCACCCAAGAAAACGTTGATGCTGTGCGTAAGCTGATTGAGGAAGATCGACATGTGACAACCGCGACAACCGACATGTGATATACCGCGAAATTCAGGCCACTTTAGACATTGGCATGAGTCAAATACAAATAATCTTGCATGAAAAATTAGGTGTAAAAAAGTTGTTTTCCCGATGGATACCGCATTCGCTCTGTGAAAGCGGCAAAAAGCGGCTCGCGTTACTTGGTGTGTCAGAACTCTCGAAAGATTCCACGCAAGATCCTCAAATGCTGTATACAACATCGTATCAGGTGACGAATCCTGGATATACGCGTACGAACCCGAAACAAAAAAACAGTCACGAGTTTGGGTGTTCGAAAATGGGTTAAAGCCAACAAAAATTGTTCGTTCATGGAGTGTTGCAAAAAAAAATGGTGGCCACGTTTGTTTCCAAAACCAGCCATGTTACGACTATTCCTCTTGAGGGACAAAGAATGGTTAATGCAGAATAGTATGCTAGCATTTGTTTGCCACAGGTCGTTTTTGAACTTCGTAAAGAGAACTGCAACCGCCGCATCATCTTCCATCACGACAATGCAAGTTCTCACACCGCACACAGAACAAAAGAGTTTTTAGAGCAAGAAAACATAGAATTAATAGACCATCCGCCGTACAGCCCCGACCTAAGCCCTAATGAATTCTATACTTTCCCTAAAAAAAAGAATAAATTGCGTGGACAGAGATTTTCATCACCTGAAGAAGCTGTGGACGCCTACAAAACGACCATTTTGGAGATCCCAATTTCCGGATGGAATGGTTGCTTCAATGATTGGTTCCATCGTATGGAAAAATGTGTCAAATTTCGCGAAGAATACTTCGAAAAGCAATAAATACATTTTTAAATAGTAATGTTGTCACTTCCTTGATTCCTGAAATTTTCAGTGCCGCCCTCGTAAACAATGATATTACAAAAAAAACAATTTACAAACGAACGAATAAATAATAATTTTATTATTAATTAGCTGACTAGCTGATACCCGGCGCGTTGCTGCCGCCGAAGAAATAATTGTGTAAATATCGTTTCAAATTTGGAAGACTTATATTGTTTATTTAGCAATGATAATACATTTAGTAAAGTTTAATGATATATCACTTTTAAATAAAATTGTCGGTACGATAGGCGCGCCACCTACTGTACGTTAATTGTATTATGCCTATAACCTTAGTGTCGACGTGCATACAATAAGTTGACAAAGTTTTACCGCAATCAGATGAACTGTATGATAGCGCATAAAATAACTTTATTTAAAAAGTTAATTTATATATATTACATAAATTAATTTGACATATTATGGAGGAATTGGGCTTTATAAACATAAGAGATATAGTTGAAAATAATGAAAATAGGGACATTCAGACGTTTGCTACATCCCTATTTAAACCATAATAATTGATTAATAATATACAATATTTTTTAAGAATTAGTTTATGTGGAACAAGTTAGATATATTTTAAAATAAATAAACTGTAAAGTTTTGAAAGTACTAGACCGGTGGATAATTTGTCTATTATTTCTGATCGGTATAAAATAACTAAATATTTTTTGGCAGTTTCAAATTAAATTTGATTAAAAAAAAACAGGAAGTGAATCTTTAAAATGCCGAAACTAACTAACAATGTAAGTAGGTCTATATTTGGTTTAATATGTAATGAAAAATTAGTAAAACCGATAATTTTTTTTTATTTTCTTTATTTACACATTTTACCTTATACATTTAGTTACTTTTAACTTACTCTATACATCCAAAACTTGTAAAAAATTTAATTTGATAATCAATTATGTAGATTCACTTAGAGATAAGGATGGCAGCCGTACTAGTATTAATAGTGTCACAATTCAAACAATTCGATAACGTTAACTCAAAATTTAGGTACATTGCTTATAGTACAGAAACAGGGCTTTGTATAAAGCTGGCTGATTGTGCTTATTAATTTTTGTTAAATATATGTTTTTAATATCAATTCACACTCACAGGTTCTGACGATACATTTTAAAATTATACTATCATTTTATTTCATGACATTTGAAGCAATAATTGCTTTACGTAAAATTATAACCATCATTGATAAGGCACTTGTCCTACCGCCGACGAGGAAGCTATTAGCTGTCGACAATTTTCTCGTTCAAGAAACGAATAATAGACATCCCGTGGCAATAAAAGAGATACATATATTAATAGTTGA
Source organism: Parnassius glacialis (assembly GCA_033319125.1). NCBI lineage: Eukaryota > Metazoa > Arthropoda > Insecta > Lepidoptera > Papilionidae > Parnassius > Parnassius glacialis. The sequence goes on along the minus strand of JAVANC010000027.1, from coordinate 15,735,231 downwards.
TCGCTGGCTGTTCACACTGGCGGCGACAAGAGCTATTAAAGATAATATTTGCTCATCGATGCTCGATTGGCGGTCAGAACTAACGCCGAAAGACCAACCAGCTGTCATTTTACTCCAAAGTGCGGATCTGAGTGCACGCGCTACTCGCTGCTCGCCAACTCTTATTTAGTTTCTAGCTCTACTCTCTTCTCGTTCATAGTTGGCGGTGACACAAGTGCCTTAAAATTGATGAAAAAATTAGCGAATTATCTTTAGAGCTTTAGGGTCGCAAAGGTCCGATGGCAGACACTTCCTTTAATTCATGACAAGCACCCGCATTATTTCCCGATCAAAGTTATGAATTTAGTTGAAAATATACAAATTGGTTGTATGAGCTTCTAATGAATCTGAAATTGTTTGGTTTTTATACCAAACTAAAAATTTTCAGGGTAATATTAAAGTTTTAATTCAAGATTCGGAATTGACGACTGCGATTTTCCGTTTTGCTTAATCGCTGTGGTGCGCAGGATGTGTGCTGTCTTCTGGATCGTTGCTTCCAATACCCGAGACGAAGCGCTCGCGACTGCGGCTGTCAGTTCGCTCTTCTGCACGCAGCGCCAGACGAGCAAAATCAGACCAGCTAGCGGAGTCCAGCCCGCGCTAGGGCGCGGGCTTGCTCTCACTGCCAATGCCGGTGTGCTGGTTGCGACCACCAAGTAAGCAGTAGCACGCTTACTAGTGTGTTACTAGCCGCGTTCAGATTTCACGTATTTGCAATTACACGCACGCTCTGAATATTACACGGTTTTCTTGCACTGGAAGTTTTCACTAAATCAAATTTTATTCACCAATTTTGTAGATACTACTCGTACTTGTATTTTACATATATTGTTTTAATGAACGTTGTAAACTAAACTTTTATTTAAAAAAAAGTGTTAATTCAATAAAAAGAAACGTTCTGACAAAAATATCATAATGAAAAACATCCGAAGTATATTATATCGTATTGTACCTGTAATATTTTACGTTGAAGTTAGAACAAAGTTTTAGTTATTTAAATATGTGACGTACACATTTGGGCTTTACTATTTTTGCATATTTTTAAGGATTAATTCACAAGACAAAGGATAAGAATTTATTCTTTTTACAAATTTGTTTGCATTTGATATTTTAAGAATGAGTAGTATCATACTAGAACTCATACAATCGACCATAACTAATAATTATCATTATATTATATAGGAGCTTATTTATTTAGGAGTTTAGGAGCATTGTCCCAACGGTTTCAAAAACATGCTATTTCTGATACACTGTCACAAAAAATATATAGCTATAAAAATATGTACAAATCCTTGAATATTTTCCATAATAAAAATTCGTGAGAATTACTTATACACAACTGGATTATATTTATTTATTTATTCATAGGACTTTAGCAGTGCACACATTATTTTATTTAACATTTAAACATACCGATATATTTCCATTTAACTAAAATGAAGTGGAAAGTAGTGTTCTTTGACACGTTTTCTCTACCATCACAAATCGTAGAATTCCACAATCTTACTCCATTGATAGAAAAAAGTTAGAATAAAGAGCGGTATTCTTGGATGAAAATTTAAACAGTATTCTAAAATACTGTTGTATGTTCTATCCTACAATAACATATACTATTTAAATTTCCATCCTACAATACCGCTCCTTGTTCTTACTTTTTTTTTTCTATAAAATATTGTTTAAATTACCATTTTAAAATACCACCCCTTACTGTCACTCTATGGATATTTCAGATCTACTCCATGATGTATGAGATACATTTGAAGCATGGATTAAAGAAAACATAATTCTCAGATATAATAGTCACAATCAAATAAAATATGAAAATCTTTATTGATCAAGCAAAATTTCTACAACAAAAAATTGTAAAACTGCTCTTCAATAGCCATATAACGCGCTCGCGAGCACTTGTATGTGCGTGTGTGTGTGTGTGTGTGTATTCGTGTGTGAACGAGTATACGGCTCACCTGAATTAATTACTTTATAACTTTAGCCATCATTATGAGCCCTATTATGTGCCTATAATGTACCTACACATAATATGTGCCATATAAAGTCATCTAACTAATGCTTTTACATTAAACGCAACTTTTTTATTGTGTTTAACCATTTTATTCTAGCACAAGCAAGATTATTTGTTTAAAAGGAAGCTCAAAGTGCTTAAAATTGTATTAGGCTTAGCTACCGTAATAAATTATTTTGTATTTGTATTTTTTTGTATTTATAACTGTTTACAATTATAATTATATGTTATATATAATATGTAATATGTAAAGACTTTTTTGTACATAAAAACCGATTGTTTTTATATAGATAGGTGCAAAATTTCTGTGTAATAATGACTGCATTTTCCTCTTTTGTTCCCCAAAACATTTGGATCATAAGTCAAATTGCTTTGCATTTTTAAAACTGTAAGTATATATTTAAATTTAATTACAGTGATTTGCTCTCATAATATTATTCTTCGTAAGTTTTCTATGAGTCTTCTCCATTTTCAGAAATATGGTTTTGGAGGCGCCACCCATATTGGAATACAGTATGTTAGTTAAAATTATATTAACGCAATATGTGATTTCAAAAATAAACTACTTACAGTTTATTTTTTGAAGTTAGGTATCTACTCGTATGTTATTTAAAAACCTGTATTAACTTTATAAACCTACCGGTAACTTATAACGTAGCTATTAGTGGCTATTTAGTTATGTTACGACATTCGTTAGTCTGTATATATCTGATTATTTAATAGGTGGTACTTTCTTTATGATTGGACAAGTACAATCAGTATCATAAGTTTTTATTGTTACACTTAATTGATAAAACTTTTTTAAGCTGAAAATGTATCGACTACATAATGTTTTCAAGCTCTCAAGTTTATTAATTGGTCTTCTACAGTGTCTTAATAAAATTAATATACCCAATGAAGGGCGGACATCTGCGTAACCTAAAATTGGCAAAATAAGAGTCTGGACTAGAAAAATCTTGGTTAAAAAGGGCCAAAAAATTTTTCTTGCCGTTTTAGATAATGAAAAGTCAGAATAATTTTCGTGCTTATAGAAAAAACGCCTTAGTTTTTGACTATATCAAAGTAAGGGAATTGGTACAAACCTGTGTTTCGCAAAGTTTGGAGAAGGCTTTCCGTATAATATGGAAAGCAAAACGTATTCTTTAGTTAATTGTTAATATTGTGGTCACAATATACGAGTATAGCCGTGTTAGAGTTTAAAAGTATGATTGCAATAATAAGAATTTATATATTATTTATTACTAGATATGCCCGATTAATCCCCCTTTTCTTAATCTACTATGACTAAAATAAATTTCACGGATTTTGTTGCGTTTTATTTTCACCTATTTTAATTGCCAATGTTTGAGCGCCTTGCAGCACCCATGGCGACGAGGAAAGAGGCGTAGAGAGTCGTCATGTTTCTACGACTGGGTATCATATTAGGTCATCTTCAGCATTTTAATGATTACGTTTTGGCTTGATCAAAATGAACTACAAAATATTTTTGAAGTCTTACAGCTGGCTGGCTACTAGGGTTCAGATTTAGTTTTGTTTATCATAGAATCCTAAGCAGATGTTAGATTTGGAGTGATGTTTGCGGACGATGCATTAACGCAATAACGGGCCACCTAACGAATGGTATTATGTTTGAAACATTAAACGAATTACTTTTTACCTTAACTTTTAACTTAATTTTATACAATTTTGGTCAATTATGACTATTAAGGTTTAAAAAAATATTTTAAAAATAGAGTTCTATTAAAATAAGTATTTTGTATGTTCCAAAAATACATACTTGTTCCGGGTCTAGATGTTTGTCCTTGTACAATAACGTCTTTCTTTTTTAAAGAATAACGTTACCCCAGATTTTTTCCTGCACCATATTAATTACATAAGTTGCACGCGAGTGAACATCCAGAATCGGAACAATTTAGTCAATAAAGTAAAAAGCCTTTACATTGGAGGAAATATTGGAAGTGTGTAAAATCCCTACCGTAAGTTTTTAATAGGAAGAAATATAATTTTAAATTTAGTACGTTATGATAATGATTAATGCAAAACACTATGTAGTGAGGGTGTGAAAAAGTACACTACCTCATAATACCATCCCGTGGGTGTCGTAAGAGGTGACAGAAGGTAACAAACCAGGAGATGGGCAGCAGCGTCATCCTAATAACGACTAAAAAAATAAAACTGTGGTTGGCAACCCGCTTGCCAAGCGTGGCAAATAGGGCAAGTATCCCTTCTATGAGACAATCTATAGGGGAGGCCTATGTTCAGCAGTGGACTTTAATAGGCTGTAACGGTAACGGAATGCAAAACAAGAAAAATATTCCAAACGTAACACGTTTAAATTATTAGGTACTTGTTAAACTGCCGTATGAAACTGCCGCCTTTTTTAAATTTAATTTTGAATTAGCAATTGTTTGACTTGGATTTAGAAATTCAAATACGTTTCCATTTTCATAAATATTTTTGTATTTATTTATTTATAAATAGTTTATGTAGGTTTTGTTTCTTCTGCAATACCGCTCTGCGTAGTTTGTTCATCACCATAGACAAAGAAAAATCGTGTCAATATAAGTTCCGAAGTGGAAATAATGCGCCTCAAACAGCACGCAAGCACGCAATATCATTGACGTATCTAGTGAACGAATTGTACGTTATTTGTTCAATCGCTTTCGCTTAGGAAATTTTGACCTCACAAATGAACCTTGTGGCCGCCTGAAGAAGATGGTTGATAATGACGAACTGGAGGCGATAGTGGAATCGGAACCATCTCAGCCAGTGTCGACTTTTGATGTTATAGCGTTATAAATATTAGGTCACTTGCGGCAAATCAGTAAAATAAAAAAGTTTGACAAATGGTTACCTCATGAACTAGTGTGAGTGATCACCTTAAAACCGTAGAAATTTATCTAATTTATAAATTATGTATGTTACATCAACGGCAATCGACTACACCTTGTATTAGCCGGCTACACTTAGGTGTATCCGCACTTCGGCTATTAGACGTAACATATACAAATATGAATGTTTTTAACATGTTATTTCTAAACTTTGCTTGGTACCTCGACCCTGCAAGTTTAAATACTGAAGGTAGTACGATGACTGGTTATCAGTTATGGGTACGTTGTACTGAATAGTTAATACATTGAATTAAGATGCCGCAAGTCGCACCGACAGAGGTTGCGCCGTCGCTGGCATGCCGTTAAGTCCTAAAGGCAATATAGAAAGAAATGTCCTATTTTATACCACTTTTTAAGTCATGTAATACTTTTATAATGTTATAATCATAACATTTTTGAATAAGGACCGTAAAGAATTTGATTGTTTTGTCTGCGAATTAAAATTTTCAGTGATAAATTCAGATGATTACTTATTGAAACTTCGGAACAATAATTTTAATGCATTTCATTTATTATTCTGTAACGCAAATTACTCATTAATTTTATAAAAAAGTTAGAATATAAATAAAAACATAAAAGAAGGTTTTCGAGACATTGAACTTGTATCAAAAAGACTACAACAATATTAACATTTCAAATTTTTGTTACAGCATATGCGTTGGTCGCACACACACACCCAAAGTTTGGAGTGTGAGGAGAGATTGCTGGCGCGGTGTAATCGGCCGCGCGTTAACTCTGCAATTTTTGTATCGGCTGAGCCAACTGGATTCGCTGGCTTTGATCCTGGCGAGTTCCTAAGGCGTCATGGTTCTCAATCTAAACTTTGTCGCAAAGCAAGGTAAAACTTTCATGTTAACAAAATTGATCGTGTCTGATTAAGGATAATAAAGTAAAGATAATAAAAACATTTTAGTTATATAAATGTAGTATTGATAAAATATTTTTGCCATAGGTCTGCTGACAACATACCACTAACAACGATGAGCGACTCCTCGGAGCGGCTTTGTAAAGCTAAAGCTCCTAGGGAAGAAACAATTAATGAAGAAGCGAGTAAGTCTGACGATAGTGGAAGTGTCGAGACGGTAAAGCACTTTGGCCTTCCTATTCTCTCAGTCTCCGGTCCTTCACCTCCAGTTGAAGATTACGACCAAATAGATGAGTACCTGTAGCATTTCCATACTAGTTTCCAGCTGAAATATGTGCTGGAAAAAATGAGGCCACCTTGGCCCAGTCCTGCACAAAGTCCTAAGTCTGACGATTAGACTTAAGATACCTAGCACTCAGCGCATGGAAACTGTCTATTATATTTTCCTTCCGCAGTGGTCACAGAACTACTGTTTATGTGATTTCAACGCCACATCGATTTTCGTCTGATGACTTTTACCGTGTCTTGTCAAGGGACCATAGTGATTTGTGTGAAGTGTTTTTCATTATTCCTTTAGATATAAATTTATATAACTATATCCCCATATTCTCTATTGAGTGATAAGTTGAATTGAACCAGTGGTTTAAATACTTATTATAATATACTTAATACTATGTAAGAAGTGCACAAAAGTTCGAAATAAAATTTTAAAAGTGCCACTTTTATTCTTAGTTTCTATACAAGAATGGTGTCTATATATGTATTCTTCTAAGCAATCTTTTCTAAGCGTAACATAAATATAGTATATACAAATAATAATCTCCAATATCGTAAAAAATTTAATAATACTTCGTTCGTAAACTCTAGTGAATACGAGTAGATTATTTCTTAACAATAGGCAAGAATTTAGTAGTTGTAATATAGTTAATCAAAAAAATATTGAATATTATTACTATTCATACTTACCTATATAAATATTTTATCTATCAGTAGCATAATTTTTATTATGAAGTGAATTGAAGGTTGAATTTTGGTCCAATGAAATGTAATAACTGCACGACACTTGGTGTTATAGTAAATGTAAGAAATCTAATAGAGATAACGGAAGTACATCAAGGAGTAATGTGACTTTGGAGTGCTTAGATAATTACTTAATATATTCATAGCATATAGACTTCAAAATTATAGTTTAAATAATAGTAATTACACATTTAGAGGATTTAATATATTTAATAAATTTTCTTTAAATATTTTCTTTTCAAATTATGGTGTCAATTAAGGACCTATAAATTATAAAAATATTTACAGGAATATTTATAAGATTGGTGTTAAGACCTACAGGCACTAATTAGGTCTGCATAATGTTTTGTTTACAGTTTTGTACTCGAATCTTGAAATTCACATTGATTGGTACTGGTAATTTGGGACCAGATGGAAAATTATGTAACTATGTACTTTGAGTGAACTCATTTCAAAAACAGTCATAAAATAATTGTAAAAGTAAGACTATTTAATTCCCTCCAATATCATTAAACTCATATTTATTCAAACTTCATGCACATTTTAATTATAAATCGATCGCTACTCCTCTTTCTAATTAAACTTTTCCATTATGAGTTTATAAAAAAAAATTGTCTAATAAATTTTTGTCAATTAAATGAAAATCAATTTAATATTTTTTATAATTTATACCTGCGATGGTTGGCACTTGGTAAAACTCCATCTTTGTTTTGGATTGACATACGTACCTGATTAAAACCAGGCCCTGATGATGCCGTAAGTCAATAATCGATCGACTTTATAATAAATGAATTTTACATTACAGTTACACGTGTCAATTCAAATCAAATATTTTTATTAAATTGTATATCAAACCAGATTTGAATTAAGTTCTAGAACCAAAGTAAATGTAGAATTGTTCTTGATTAGAGTTATTATTTCTAACTGGGTCTACTCGTAAATATATTAAGTACAACGATGATAGAATTGCTTGTTAATTATTCCTTAATAATTAGAAAATCTATAATTACGCTAGCATTTTAGATGATATATTGAGTATTTCAAAAAAAATCATTGTGGAAAGTTTCAAAAGACGGAAAGATATTTTAACGAAAAAATTGCTGTTACTAGTGACATGTGACTTGTTTTACATACGAAAGAAGTTATGTTGTGCCAAGAAACAATTATTTCCATAGCCACCAAAGCCTATTATTTTATAGATTATATAAAATAATCCAGTCTCCATGTACTCAATATTAAGAAAACAGACAAAACCTTTCACTCATACATTTTTCGATTCTAAATATTAAAGTAGGAAAGCATAATAAATAAGTGAGTAATTTTATTAACTGTAATTTAATCAAGAAGGAAGATGTACATATCTATAAAAACACAATATATGCTCATATACCCAATTATTGTAAGATAAGTTATTTGTAATGAACAAAATAATTGTAATTATATTGACATCTACTATGGTATTTATTAATTATCACAATGAAATAAAATATTGACAACTTTTGATAGTTTTATTTAGATTTATTTTACACAATTAAGGACGATAAACGAGAAAACATTCCAACTGATGGCAATAAAGTACTGTAGCTTATAAACCAAATGCACATCGTCAATTGGGTATCGTTCGAATACGTTTGCATCCCCACAATCATATTAGTTCTCACAGAACTAAAGTCGAATGATTTGTTATCATTCGTGCTTTGTATCAAAAGAGTCCCTAGTTGCCGTCAATACCCTATATATTTATATATTTTTTATGCAACAATTTAATTGGGGTTAACTGTAAAATTGATGGACCTAAATTAAATAGAAAAGATGTGTCAGACAAATCAATTCGAGCCAACGCAAACAATATCCTCGTCATATACTATATTATTTTTGTTGGGAAATTGATCTATAATCCCAGAGGCAGTGGACAGAGACCAAAGAGCAACGAGATACTCAAACTACGTTTAGCCAAAAAATATGGGTTTAACTGGAAAATTATAAAAGCAGTGATAGTAGAGAAATATTAATGTATGTTTATGTTTCTGACTTTTTTTTATACAAAAGTCAATATATAAGTCAGTATAATAAATTACAAAATTGCCGAACTTTACGTTGTAATGCTACTCGTAAGATACCTCAAGCTGTGTGATTATATTAACACAACCTCCATATATCAGAACTGACATAAACACCGAAATGTCTGGAACGATGCGAAAGAAATGTTCTTGAGTGCCAAGTGTATGGCAGTCCCCACTTGATGGAATGACGACCTGGTAAGAGACACAGGAAGTCGATGGATGCAGGTGGCTTGGGTCCTTGCTATGTGGTATTCCTTAGGGGAGGTGTATGTTCAGTAGTGGTTTTGTGATGCCCTATATTTCGAGTTAAATATTAAGCTGAATCGTTTAAAAAGTACGACCGTTAGAGTCTGGCGGGCCGTGACTTGATCGTGAAATTTATTATGAAGTTTAATTTTTTTTAACAATCTATGCTTTTCTAACTTTGAAATTATAAAGGACAATAAGTTGAAAGTAAAAAAGAATAAGGGTGACAAACGAGAATACAGTCCACCTGGTGGTAAGTGCATGCTTGAACAAACAAAGAATTCTGCAGTTAAGCTGACTATTGTTCCATTGTAATCAGCAGTGTTATTTGGAAGTACATTTCATGTGAAATTGTAACCGACATGTATTATGTTCGGTATGGTCGAATTGTAATGTGAATATAAATTAATGTAATTTGTTTGTGAAAATGAACACTGTCTCTGTCCCGTGCACTACATATAGGTCATTGCTATTGTCTAACTATTGTGGTCCGATAACCGGATAGTGAAAATGTTATAAGTGACAAACGACATTATAATCCATGTGATAGTAAGTGGAGTCTACTGCAGTCTACATATACTTGCAGTCAACTTCAAACAAGGAAAGCTGCAGATGCGTTGTAAACTGTGAGGGCTAAGTAGAAATTCTTCACAGCCTGTAATTACTTCTATATTGTCAAAGGTTTGCTTACGGTGTTTTTATTAACTGCCAAACACGCGGTTAATAAACACTGCAAGTTTAACACGGTAATTTTATCTGCGCCGGCAAGGATCTAATTTCGTTTGCTTGCGTACTGTGACATTTAAAGGCGAATAGTTTTCCATGGGATACTACGGTTTTAGGCGGTAGAGCCAAGCTGCAGCTGTGTTATGGTTGTAGCACAAATGGATCGGCTCGACCGATCTTAAGGACCAGTCTCTTACAGAATATCGCCGAAAAATAGCAGCTTAATGCTGCTGTGTTTCGTATGGTGAGTGCAGATAAACGGAGACTTTTTGCTGGAAACCAGGTATTCCATCTTAGTTAGAGAACTAAGATGGAATGATGGAATGCATCTGTTATTTGAATATTAATCAGGGATAAATGTCTACGGGCAACAGCATCCAATTACCGTCAGGAAGACTGTGTGCTCGTTTGTTACCCTATTCTGTAAAAAATGTAATGTATACATTCAGTTAAGTAATGTCTTCAAAGAAGTCCGCAATATGCTCTATCTACCTAACATGGATTGAACACAAGAAATGCTTCGTAGCGGGATTACATTTGGGTACAGCATGTTTTTCCCATGGTCAGCTCTACGTAGTTTGCTTAAGTATTTCTAAGGCACTGCCTGTACTTGCTCAGCAAAAAAAAACCCGTTTAATATGATTTGTAAAAGTATAACGCTCTACTGCAATAGACAGTATAACTACAACTTTAGTTAAAATTTTCAGTAAAGAATTCGTTAGCTTTTAATTAAACGCAAGCAAAGCCGCGAGTAATGGCTAGTTTCCTTATATTCCTTTCATTGGTTACTCGCCAATTTATTATACAATAGACTTGCAATTTCTATTTAAGCCATAATGCCTCACGCTCTATTGTGTGTATACTTTATTCCATTGAAATTTGTACCGGAATCGTAACATTTGCAGCAGAAAATTTGATTCACTTTGAAGATAAGTTCAGTGTAATTTAAAATGTATCGTTATTCGATTGTATTTGATCTCGGTACTTTCCTTAAGAGACTCAAAGGATATCTAGTATCAACTAGCAACAAAGAAATAAACTCGATTTATATTGTATTTATGTTTTAAACAACCATGTAATTAATGTTTATCTTATTAAATTTAAATTAACTTTGTTTCACCGACTGTATTGTTTAACTGAAAATCTTCTTTAAATAAGAGATTGAATAAAGTTGTCACGAAACAACTCATTTAGTCAGTTTTTAGCGAACTAAAATGTATGTTATGGAGACATTTGCTGCCATCTTCTATTCGTCATAAGATGTTCATTAAATAAAACAAACAATAGGCGTCTGATCTCATACTAAAAATTAATTTTGATTTTTTTCATAGGATAAGTGTAATAAACGTGCACACAGTCCACCCGTTGGCAAGTGGTTGCTGTGACCCATAGACATCCATATCTATCTTCGTTTGCAAATCAAAATACAGGTGTGTTGTCAGCCGTGAGGAGTAAGATTGAATGTATCTTTTATAGTAAAAAGGACCTTTCTTGTTCCTGTGGTTCGTATCGCGAGAGTAGAGTTACTCGCGATACGAAACACAGCAGCATATTTTACGCTGGGATTCTGTGAGGACGTGGTCCTTTCCCGGTCGAGCCGACCCATTCGTGCTACAACTACACAATTAATATAGCTACAGAATGCTCTACCACGTAAATATTACAATACAACATACCGATACGATACGATAATATTCCGGAATGTTTAATATAATTCTGGAATGGTATTGTATCGTATCGGTGAAAAATATTCAGTATATGATCAGTTCCAGAGACTGATTACAGCTTACAGACAAATTTACATACAAAGAGTTTACACCTATAGACATTACTTACTTACTTACTTATCGTCACGCACAATCCCTGACGGGGTAGCCAGAGAGAACAGATCGCCAAGTGTCACGATCCTTACATACCTCTTTCGCTTCTTTCAGATTCATTATCTTCTTCATATATGCACGTCTAGGTATCCGAGTACTCTTGACCCTCCCCTCTTCGAGCAATTTGCTCACATGGTCTTCGAAAGTTAGTCTCGGTCTACCTCGACACCTTTTAATATTAACTTTCGCGCTATATATTTTCTTCACCATTCGGTCTTCACTCATTCTCTCAACGTGCCCAAACCATCGAAGCACGCCCTTATCAATTTTTGTGATAAGGTCATCTTTCAAACCTGCCATATTGCGAATCTCTTCGTTTCGCTTTCGGTCAGCCATGGTGACGCCGCACATTTTACGAAGAGATCGCATCTCCACTGCATTCAACTTGCTTTTATGCTTCTTCTGGCATACCCAGGTTTCGCTGCCATATAACAAAATCGGTACCAACACTGCGTTATGTATTGCAAGGCGTGCACTCTTCACTACGCCTTGCCTTTTGACTAACGCAGTCAGGGCACCATTGACTTTGTTCCCGGCAGCGACACGCCTGTCCACATCTAAATCACATCTTCCATCCCGGCTAAATACACTCCCCAAGTATACAATTTCATTTACCTGTACTAGACATTCCTGATTTACCCATATTTCACACTTCGTTCTCTCTTCGTCCCTTTCAAATACCAGAACCTTAGTTTTATTAGCATTCAAGCGGAGACCTTTAATTTCACATTCCTCTTTCATACACGTGACTAATGCCTGCAGTTCTGCCTCTGATGGTGCAATAAGCACTGCATCATCAGCATACAGCAGACAATTTACTTTAATGTCACCCAATTTCACACCCAAACAGCTATCTTTCAGCTTCTGTAAACAGCTGTCGAGATACAGTATTAACAGCCAGGAAGACATGACACAACCCTGTTTTACGCCCGTTTGGACGCTAAACATGGGTGACAGGTCATGCCCTACCCGCACACAGGCTTTACAGTCACAGTAAAGTGACTGCACAGCCCTTAGCAATCGACCATCCACACCATACCCCGGCAACAGTTCCCACATTTTCTTCCTTACAACCTTATCAAATGCTTTCTCAAGATCCACAAAAGCACAGAAAATCTTCTGGTTAGCAGCCAGAAGCTTCTCCGTGATCATGCGTAGAGAAAACATTTGATCCGTGCATCCTCTTCCAGGTCTAAATCCGCATTGTGCCTCCCATAGAAATCTTTCCGATTTCTCTTGCATCCTACGTGTCAAAACCTTCGAGTAAACTTTACTTGCTAAACTGGTCAAGCTGATCGCCCGATAGCACCCGCAGTCAAAATGTGAACCTTTACCTTTATATAAAGGCACAATGACTGCGGATCGCCAATCATCCGGGACATCCCCCGTCCGCCAGCATAAATTGCACAGCAGATGAAAGCTGTCCCAGACGCGAGGCCCACCATAATTGACCATTTCAGCAGTAACTCTGTCTAGTCCCGCAGCCTTACCACATTTCAAACTTCGAATCGCACGTTCAATCTCTTTCATACTGATGACCTCAGTGTCATCGAGGTCCGGGTCTGGCGTACCAGTCTCGACGTCATCCCCGGATCCCTCACTACGATCATCACACGCATACATTTCTCTATAAAATTCGCTCCATCGCTGCATGACGTCCGATTTATCTGAGAGGACGTCATTAGTTCTCGAAAGCACTTTGTTCATTCTTAAGGCCGTCGTACCACTTCGGGTCCTTCCAACCTCTTTCCAGAAGAGTTTGGAGTTCTCCTTAAAGTTGTGCGACAACCTTTTGTCCGCTTCCATTCTACACCTTTCACGCACTTCCTCAATCAATGCTTTCGTGTGAACTTTCTGCAGCTTATATCTTTCGTTCATCTTCTCTCTCATATCCTTATCATTACTAGAGGCCAAGTAGTCTAACCATGCTTTCTTCTTCTTCTTTACAGCTTCTTTCACTTCATCATTCCACCATGCATCTCTTCTTTTACTACTGCCTCTTTTAATCGTTCCACACACTTCTTCCGCTGCACTTACCATTCCATGCCTAAGGTTCTGCCATGTTCTTTCAACACATTCTTTTCTGACATCGATGTTGTCAAGCTTTTCGGCTACCCTCCCGGTCTATTTGTCCCTAGTATCCGCTTCCTGAAGCTTCCAGCTTCGGATGCGACAGACCGACTGTGGTTCTGTTACTGCCGTCCGGTAGCGCCAACCCGCGAACAGACCCCTAAATCTAGTAATCACTAGATAGTGATCCGTTCCCAGGTCAGCACCCCTGAACACTCACGTATCCATCACCTGTTTTCGCAGTCGGTCATCCACCAGGAACAAATCGATCATACTTCTCTCATTCTTACTTTCTCTAGTATACATATGGATCTTCTTGTGATTAAACATAGTGTTTGTCACAAGAAGACCCTTTTCCTTGCATACCGCCAGTATAAGCTTGCCAGCATCATTAACCCTTTTATCGCCAAACTTTCCAAGCACCGACTCGTAACCTGGTCGAGCGGTATCAACCCATCCATTTAAATCACAACATACAACAATTCTTTCGTTTCCCCTAGCCAAATCTAGAACTTCTCTTACATTCTCCCAAAACTCCTCCAGCTCAGCCCTGGACGACGAAGCTACCGGCGCATAAACAGCCAAAAGGAATAACTTCGTCAGTCCCAATTTAAAGCGAACCCAGAGAAGTCTTGAGTTCACAACCTTATATTCAGTCATAACATCGACCAACCGAGACGACAGCAGCACCCCCACTCCCTGGCGGGCGCTCTCGCTCTCCGGGACTCCGGACCATAGAGCTAACGCCCCGCCAGGGAGCTCTTCAATACCACTGCCCTTCCGTTTGGTCTCCGACATACACACGACATCTAATTCTCTTTCTTTCATTATTTCGATCAACTCATTCGTCTTATCTCTCATGCCTCCTCTAACATTCCACGTGCCAACTCTGCACTCTGTCCTCCACCTATAGACATTAGTATCGAAATATAGTTAAATTAATTTTAAGCACTATATATAGTTTTATTATAGAACAGTCCCGTACTACCAAGCGGGGCAATAGCCATTCCCTAGGCTGAACATCTCGCCCGGCGAGAGATCTCCACTTTCCTTCGCTCGGATAAACATCCAAAGATGTAGAATATACCTATAAAATAATCAATATACATCAACGTGTGAGCCAGTGTCATTAATTATTCATCAACTAATCCTTTAATGTTGCCGTTGACAACGTTTTAATATGTATGAAATTAAAATTAAATTGTCCAAAAGTTTTTCAAGCGCAAAATAAAAACTATATAACGTAAAGTATATAGGTAACAGTTGAGGGGGCACTACGAAACAGTGTATAGACGACAACCAAACTCATTATGCTGCAGCGATTTCTGAAAGAGCACTGCACAAAGAATATACCGGTATTAGCAACTAAGGTGTATAATTTAATACCTATTATGACTAATATTTTATACAACGACATCGTTAGAGAAAATATTTTGCGAATTGCTGTTACTAAGGTAAAATATGTATAATCTTTTCGATTTACTTTTTTATGCGCCCGGGTGCAATGGAAAGGGCTACCCTACGGGAAGCGAGGAAGGAAGGTGGTGAATGCTCTAAGCATACCACGACAGTCGGCTGTCGTGGCTATGTGGGACTTACTGCGAAAACCTAAGTGCCTACCCACAAAATACCACCTGTGAGACTGGCAATGGCTTATGTGGCCTTTTAGATGGTTTAGGTCGGTCGAAACTTGTTTGGGAGATCCATGAGAGAGTTTCTCGGTCTTCGGACTCGATACCGAGAGGGAAGTGGGGCTGCATAGGAAGCTGCCTCACGAATGAAATTATTAGTGTGAGACTCTGAAGAAGTTCTCAGAGAGTGTTTTTAGAAATTGCTGGTCTGTGGGGAGCTCTAAGTCTCGATGTAGGTCGGCTCGACGGACGTACTAGGGTGCGTTCGTACGGACTAAACGACATACGACAGAAATTGTTTTGAACTATTTGAAGTTCGTTAAGGATATTGGGGTTAGCAAATATGGGGCCCGTGTAGTTTAGTTTAGTTTTTTAGTTTAGTTTACAACAGACTGATTTCCGCAACTCCACGTATATGCGCGTATATTGCGTGTGGGCAGGAATAATATGCTTATTCGAGCCATGAGATCTCCCCGAAGAAGCTCAACAGTCCTTTGATGTTGCATGCAACTTCGGGGAGTGATCTTGGCGTGCCGAGATGTTTAGCCCTGTACTTAGCAACCTCCGGACATTTCAATATCACATGGGCCGCCGTTACTTCTTCCCCCATACATGCCCTGCACCGGGGACTATCTGTAACACCTATAGTAAATAAATGCTTGTTAAAGTTGCCGTGTCCTGTGATAGCACTTGTTACTATCCTGATCTGCGGCTTGTTCAGTCGCATTAGAACTTTGGTTAAACGACTTTTTATTTCAGGCAAGGCCTCCCTAGTTTGTCTACAGTCTACTAGATTTTTCCAAAGCTGAGCGTGTAGATTAGTGAAGTGTCTACGTACCAGTGAACGAACATTACCAAAGGCGATTGGTATGATTAGTTCCGGCCCTATAGTGGCCAGAGCCGATCCTCTTCTGGCCAGTTCGTCTGCTGCGTCGTTGCCTCTGGATCCACTGTGTCCTTTTATCCATTGCAGAGTCACATTGTTGTTTTTACATACCTCATTTAATTGTTGATGGCATTCATATATTAGTCCCGAGTTCATTACATTGCAACTCAGAGCTTGTAGTACCGCCCTACTGTCGGTCAGTATTCTGATGGGGAAGTCATTAACCTTCCTAGCATCTATTGCTATGGCCGCTTGAATGATACCCATACATTCCGCCTGAAATACTGTGTTATAGGTACCCAGCGGTGTGCATATGTAGATATTGAGGTCTTCAGAGAAAGTTCCAGAACCTACACCTTCATTTGTTTTAGAACCATCGGTGAAAACTCTAAGTAATAAAAGTAAAAAAGTCTAAAAGTAAGATAGGAATTTTTGAGTGAATTCTATCAATTATGCCTATATAAGGGACTCTATTCTTACTCCAAATATTTAGGGTCTTGTGTCTGATGGCAGCTAAAGTCGCTTCTTGTTGTATATGTAGATGAAGCGGGGTTAGCTCTAGCATCGCTTCTAACCAGAGACTGGCATGTATGGCTGCTACAGGCTGCGTAAAGACTACGCCAACAGCAGCCATACATGCCAGTCTTTGGTAGCGCTGAAGCTTCTTTATAGTAGTGGCTTCATTTGTCTTGGTCCACCATACCAGAGCACCGTATGTGATCATGGACTGAATTACAGTTTTGTAAAGCCACAGTATGATTTTTGGCGTCAGTCCCAATCTTTTGCCAATCATGTTTCTGAATTGCCAGAAAGTTATACTAGCTTTGTTGATTTTGTTATCTATGTGTTTATTCCAGTTAAGTTGCTGTCCAAGGTCAGACCTAAATATTTTACCTCAGAGGGTAAGTGGAGTTTTGTGCTGAAAAGACTTGTGAGATGATAGTTATTCAGCATTCGTTTTAGTGTGAACATTACTAGAACCGTTTTATTTGGATTAACGGTTAAGTCGTATTCCCTGCACCATCTCTCCACTATATGGAGAGCCGCTTGGGTCAGGTCGCACTCTGTGCTTGCTGTCTTACCAGGGACCAGTATTGTCAGGTCATCAGCATAACCTACTGTGTAGAAGTGAATGGCATTTAATTTGCTGATGATTTCATTAATGACCATATTCCACAGGAGAGGGGAGAAAACCCAACTCTGCGGGCAGCCTTTCTTAATTTGGATTGGTTGAGATTCACCAGCAATCTTTATTATTCGTGTACTGAACATGTTTCCTATCCAGTCAATCAGTGCCGGTTCAACTTTATGTCTACTGAGTGCACATTTTATGCTGGAGAAGTTCGTTCTATCAAAAGCACCTTCTGTATCAATGAAGGAACCTAGACATATTTCTTTGTTTTGGATGGCCTCTTCAATCTTTGTTATTACCTGATGAAGTGACGATTCTGTTGATTTGCCTAGACTGTAGGCGTGTTGCTTGTCGTGTAGTGGTAAGTTCATATTTTAACAGTGGTAGAGCCACGTGGCAGCTTTTGCTGTCGCACGGATGGGCCGGCTCGAACCGGGGTGGTACCACGACCTCACAGAAAACCAGCGTGAAGAAGAGATTTACCTCTGCGTTTCGCTTGGTGAGTGCAGGTGGCCGGAGGCCCTTTTTACTGGAAATGAGGCATTCCATCTTAGTCCTCACGGGTGACAACGCATCTATATTTTGATTTATAATAGAGGATAGATGTAGATGTCATTGGGCCGCAGCAATCACTTACCAGCAGGTGGACTGTGTGCTCGTTTGTCACCCTTATCCTATAAAAAAATCTTTGATGTATATTGATTATTTTATAGGTATATTCTACATCTTTGGATGTTTATTAGAGCGAAGGAAAGTGGAGATCTCTCGCCGGGCGAGATGTTCAGCCTAGGGAACGGCTATTGCCCCGCTTAGTAGTACGGGACTGTTCTATAATAAAACTATATATAGTGCTTAAAATTAATTTAACTACATTTCGATACTAATTTCTATAGGTGTAAACTCTTTGTATGTAAATTTGTCTGTAAGCTGTAATCAGTCTCTGGAACTGCTGATCATATACTGAATATTTTCCACCGATACGATACAATACCATTCCGGAATTATATTAAACATTCCGGAATATTATCGTATCGTATCGGTATGTTGTATTGTAATATTTACGTGGTAGAGCATGCTGTAGCTATATTAATTGTGTAGTTGTAGCATGAATGGGTCGGCTCGACCGGGAAAGGACCACGTCCTCACAGAATACCAGCATAAAATAGCGGCTTAATGCTGCTGTGTTTCGTATCGCGAGTGTCTCTACTCTCGGGATACGAACCACAGCAACAAAAAAAGGCCCTTTTTACTATAAAAGATACATTCCATCTTACTCCACACGGCTGACAACACATCTGTATTTTAATTTGCAAACGAAGATAGATGTGGATGTCTATGGGTCACAGCAACCACTTGCCAACGGGTGGACTGTGTGCACGTTTATTACACTTATACTATGAAAAAAAAATCAAAATTAATTTTTAGTATGAGATCAGACGCCTATTGTTTGTTTTATTTAATGAACATCTTATGACGAATAGAAGATGGCAGCAAATGTCTCCATAACATACATTTTAGTTCGCTAAAAACTGACTAAATGAGTTCTTTCGTGACAACTTTATTCAATCTCTTATTTAAAGAAGATTTTCAGTTAGACAATACAGTCGGTGAAACAAAGTTAATTTAAATTTAGTAAGATAAACATTATCCTTTGTATCCCTGAGCCGTGGTAGTTCAGAGAGCCGTGGTAGCTCAGATGGTTAGCGCTCGCTTTAAGCTTCACAGTACTCGAGCAACCCGGGTTCGATCCCCGCCGGCACCAATGAAATTGTTACTTGCAATTTTAAGTGCTGATTTACCACGTGCTCGGCGGTGAAGGAAAACATCGTGAGGAAACCTGCATGTCTGAGAAATAAGAAAAAAAAAACATTTCGAAGACATGTGAAGTTCGCCAACACGCATTGGGGTAGCGCGGCGGACATTTCCTTGCCCTAAATCCCTCGCAGAAATGAGAGGAGGCCTGTGCCGAGCAGTGGGACGTAAATAGGCTGCAACTTTAACTTTAACTTTAAGATAAACATTAATTATATGGTTGTTTAAAACATAAATACAATATAAATCGCGTTTATTTCTTTGTTGCTAGTTGCTTTCGTTCGAAAATAATTGAAAACAAGGTCAGCTATGAGATTACAGTGTTATTGATAAATTAAAATGAAAAGGCGTAAATGTAACCAAATTTTATTATATATATTATGTTTATGATGTATAGATTAAGAATTTCTAAATATGAAAGACTTAAAAAGCACTTATACGGATTGACATTCTAAAGTTTAAATTAGTGATGTGCATCGCGACATTTTTATTAAGTGTTTCTCAACATAAATTCTACATTTAAAATGTTAATAGAACTATCTGTAATTAGTGATTTTACTACTCCATATAGTCCCGTGGGTGGTAAAAGAAAATAGAGGGAAACTAATTCAGGACACGGGAAGCAGCGTTCTTTTGAATACAAATTTCATATTAAAAATTTGCGACTGTCAGGTCCCTGTCCCTGTTTACCACTTGATTCCTGGATTTCATAGCAACTACTCGTTTAGTAATGGCGAGGCATGGTGTGCTAAAAATCTCCAACGTATGTTCGGTTGCCATCTTCGGCGACTCAATCTGACTCATTTAGTAAGCTCAGAGCACTGACGGAAACATTTTGGAGCTAGTTAGAAGGGATAGGAATAATATAGCTTTATTTTGTCTATAGACAGGGGCGACACGGTAATCTTCGAATGAGGAGGCAACCATAAGCCTCAAGGAGAATCCAGATTTCGTCCATGAGGCTATCATTAACAGCGTCCCAAGGAGTGTTGAAGGATAGTTTAACGCACCGACCTTGACACATCCCGTTAAAGTGGTGGAGGCGATGTACAAGGATATTCCTAGAGCGTTGCCCTAAAACCTACTGTATCAAGTTGATAGGAGACTTCAACGTAAATTAAGGCACAACGGTGGCAAAATAAAGCTCAACGCTCAATCGTACTCTAATCCAAAAGCCCAAAAACATTCAGTTCGAATTGCAAAATTGTTTTCAGTGCCTTTAATACTGCAGTACAGTGGACAATAAAAATGACAAGCTGGAAACTATCCACGCACCCAGAGCTACGTTTTGCAAAGCTAAGTTTTGGAAAGTTATTCACAGAAGGACCCAAAACTAATTATTTAAACTAATGATTTAAATATGTAATTTAATATTTTTGTTTTGAATTTGTTTACATAATTTAACTATTATTTAGATTTGTTTAAAATTAAGTTGTGTAAAAAAGTCTCGCTGGGTTTATTGCTGGTTCCTCCCAGCACAGAGTTATTTTCCGAGCCAGTGTTAAATTAAACATAAAAGTGACTTTTGGTAAGTTGTTAAATAAACTGTTACTTTATGCTTCAATTATATAATAATAAAACATTTAATCATTCAAATTTGCAATATTTAAGTTAATCTTAATAAGACAATTTGCACGCGCTGACACTCGATACGATGTGGAGTGACCGAGATATCACGCCGCGACCGGGCGGCGCCGGCGCGCTCCTAATTACTCGGGTGTTTCCGTCAGCGACTCTTAACAAAGTATTATTTATAATACAACTATATTGAATAAAAAAGTAATTATTTCTATTTCATAATATGCAGGTGGAAATACGAGGTGCATCTTCCTACATGAACTGCATCTCCTCGTGTCGTCGCAACGACCCACTTTCGTCTACGAACTCCTTGGAGTTTATATCGGTGGTTACTCACAAACGGCCGGTCTTCGAAATACTATAACTCCTCTCTGTTTAATTCTTCTAACAATGGACGTGTTTTCTATATGGACGCTGTTGTGAGGAAGAAGGAAAGAAAGTGCTAATCATAATATTAAACCGCAAAGGTTATGGAGTGCATAAAAGACGATGGCTCTTGCAACTGATATATCCTGATGACATTTTGTCAAAAAATAAAGGATTTCATACCTATTTGACAGATATTTTGGCGAGGAATCTGATAGTAGTACGCAAGGGATCTTTAGTTAAGTTAAAGTGCATTTTGTTATTTTTTTTTCAGCATTTATTGATAACCAGAGACAAGCGTTAAAAGTGAGTTTAAAACATTTTTAAAATAATTCAAAATAACATTACCAATAACAGAAACCTTTTAGTAAGTACTTTGATTTTCATTGATAGTTTTATTAACTTACTCCTAAATTACACTCCAGAGATAAGGAGCGCTTGTTGTAAATTACACAGTACGCGAGCAACCCGGGTTCGACCTCCGCCGGCGCAAAGGAAATTGTTGATTGTTATTTTATGTGCTGGTTTACCTTATGCTCAGCGGTATAGGAAAATATTATGAGGAAACCTGCATGTCTGGGATATTTAAAACAAATATTTCGAATACATGTCAAGCACCTGCACCAATGGGTGGCAAAAATTCCCTAGCCCTGATAACCTTTCGAAAATTAATCGTGTGCCCAGCAGCGGGACATATATGGACTGTAAATTTACTTATTTTTAATTTTAGAAACTTAGGGGCTAATGCTTGAATTTCAACTAATGCGAGCAAACTGAGTTCGATTCCTGCCTGATTGATTCCTGTCCTGTGATATATCCTAAAGCCTGCATGTTGAATAATTAAAAATATTGTAAGGATATTATGTATAGAGCACTAATACAAATTACGGCAGCTCGGAGGAATCGTCCCTTAAGCGAAAGGAGTCATGTGCTCAATTTAAAAATACTTATTCTTTTTTTTATAGGATAGGGTGACAAACGAGCACACAGTCCACCCGATGGTAAGTGGTTGCTTTGGCCCATAGACATCTACATCTATCCTCAATTACTAAGATGGAATGCCTCGCTTCCAGTAAAAGCGTCTCCGGTTCTCTACACTCACCATACGAAACACAGCAGCGTTAGGCTGCTACTTCACGCTGGTATTCTGTGATTATTCTTATTCGATTCTTTTACACGAAGAAGAAATAACAAAGAAATTTACAAAAAGTAATATCCTTTTATTTCATTTCATTTGTTCGCGGCGTCCATTGTACATTCACTCACATAAAAAGGAAAAGAAAAATACATTTTACAAGCAAAGCTTGGGAAACTATTTTACTCTAAGCTGAACCCTTGGACTGCTTAAAGCGTTGACATGAAAAGCGTGAACTTAAAGTAACGTAGTGTAAACTCTTGGAGCACGACGCTGTTTGCACATTATAAAATATTCACGACAAGTTTTTACTACAAAAGAAAAGTATAACTGCAAACCAAGTTGTCTTTTCCCCTTTCTGTAATTGAGTTTAAAAAATATACTGCCTGTAAAAAGGGTAATGTTGAAAGGCATTTTATCATATTTTAATATTTATGAATGTATTGAAATATGATGTTCTATCAAAAATGGAAAATATAAACAATAGAATTAATTGCTACAATCATGTATACATATATAGAAAGAAGAATTAATAATAAAACATCGACCGATTAGATTATATGGAACTATTCAAAATTCTTCTTCATAAACCTGTAAAATTCCACTAATAGTCATGGGCCTCTCTTGTTGTTGGGAAAATTCGCCTTAATAGTTACACTTGGCAAATGGATTAACTATCTATCGGAAGCCACAGTTTTTGGCATTTCTAAAAGTCAATTCTTACGACACTCACCGGTCAAAATGGGCTAAGGATTATCCTATGTCACCACTACAGACGAATATGATACGTCATCATCATCATTACCTTCATTAAAGCTTATCAAAAGTCCTCTGCTGAAAACAGGCTCTTTCCATAGATTGCCACAATGCACGATCTTGAGATACTGGCATATGTCGTTAATAATTTTTTTTTATAAGATAAGGGTGACAAACAAGCCACAGTCCACCCGATAGTAAGTGGTTGCTGCGGCCCATAGACATCTACATCTATCCTCGATTACAAATCAAAATTCAGATGCGTCGTCACCCGTGGGGACTAAAATGGAATACCTCGTTTTCAGTAAAAAGGGTCTCCGGTTCTCTACACTCACCATACGAAACACAGCAGCGTTAAGCTGCTATTTTATGCTGGTATTCTGTGAGAGCGTGGTCCTTTCCCGGTCGAGCCGACCCATTTGTGCTACAACTATACTACTAATATAGCTACAGCATGGCTCTAATACGTAAAAAATTAAGTAGGAGTCGCTCAACTCTGCCAGTACAAGGATGCTACTAGAGAACCTTTCTTTACCATCGTTGTTGGTTTATAAACGTATAAGGCTAGTTTTTTTCTTACTTCAGTCTAATATGTTGGGTTATGTCAGTCATTCTTGTTTTCTGTGGACATCCTCGTCACAGATTTTATATAGAGGAAAAATTCAGAGTATATCGCTTATGCTGAATGACTTTGATTTTCCTCATTTTGACAGCAGTGAAAAACACTTCACGCTCGTACACTTTTATTTTAAATTCCTATGATATATCGAAAAAATAAGATTATATATATAGACGTATTTTTTCGAAGTGAGCTCAGCTGGTTGGATCTGATTCGGTTAATTTCTTGGTTGAAGTTAGACTTACCTAATCGGACATTTTGTTTTCTCATAGTCCACATATTATACCAAACATAACAGATTATGTTCTCCAGTTTTTTGTATAACCTGCCGAAGGTTATGTGTGTAATCTAAGGTAATAAAGCCTTTTCGGAAACTGGCTTGTCAGATGTTTGGAAATTGTCAAGTCTGCGTGCGGGACTAATAGCTACTACTAATGACTCTCGTATACAGCATGTAGACGTAGCTTAGAAGACATATTATCATTATCATCATCATCATTACATACCTTCTCTAGTACATTGCTGAACATAGGCCTCCCCAAAGGAATGCACAGTCTTGAGTCACCTGATTTCCTGCATCCTTACCAGGTCATCACTCCACATAGTTAGAGCTGCCCTATACTTCGCATACCGGTACGACGCTGCCACTCGAGCAACTTTCTTCCCCATCGGTTGTCGGTTCTTCGAGCTATATACTAATCTGTATGATACCGATCTATAGTTTTCCAATATGGTTTTATCAACTTTCTTGAAGAATAAAACCACTATATAAGTACCGATTCTCCACTCGATTTTCAAAGCTCTACTGTAAGTCTATCCCCACCCGGCGTCTTGCCGTTTCAATGTCCTTCTAATTACGCTCTCACTGACGTGATGTTATAATAGTCTATAGTATTGATCTACCTGCAAAACCTTCCAAGTCAGACAGAGAGAAAAAGATATATATATATATATATATATATATATATATATATATATATACATATAATTATACAATCACTTGGAAACAGTTACATAAGTAAACAAAAACTAAATTTAATTACTAATTTTATTTATTGAATGAGTTACTATAAAGTAATATAGACCATAAAGATCGGGCGCCTGCGTCGGGCAGGACACGTGTTGCGATTGGACGAGGCCAGAGTACCCAAACGCCTTTTAAAAGGCCGACCGGAGGGCCGCAGAAGTCGAGGCAGGCCCAAGCTCAGATTTCTGCGCAAACCGCAGAGGGCGATGGCCGTCAGAGTCGTCCGCGGGTATCGCACGATTTCCTACGAGGCGGCTTGCGTCCTGGCCGGATCCCCACCCTGGGACCTAGAGGCGAAAGTACTCGCGTCATTATATCGATGGCGCGAGGAAGAGCAGGCACGGGGCTCGAGGCCGGTGCAGCGGCAGATCGCGCTGCGCCGAGAGGAGCTCCGTCAGGTCTTGGTGGCGGAATGGCGGCAAAGGCTTCTGCGTCCTACCGCCGGCCTCGCTACCGTCGAGGCGATCCGGCCAGTACTCGACGACTGGCTCGGGAGAAGGCACGGCTCCCTGTTGTTTAGGGTGACGCAGGTGCTGTCGGGGCATGGCTGCTTCGGCAAGTACCTGTGCCGCATAGACAGGGAGCCGGACGCTCGGTGCCACCACTGCGTCCATTGCGGGGAGGACACGGCGCAACACACGCTCGCTGAGTGTTTAGCTTGGGAGGAGCAGCGCCGTGTCCTCAAAAATAAAGTAGGAGGCGATCTGTCGCTGCCGGCCTTAGTGCGCAAGATGGTCGGTAGCGCAGAGTCGTGGGACGCGGTCCTTCTGCGAGGACGTGATGTCGCAGAAGGAAACTGCGGAACGGGAGATCTCGACTCCCTTCCCCAGCCGCAGAAGGCGCACCGGGCGCAGGAGAAGGGTGGACAACGCCCTTTTCCGGCCCCCATGAATAGGTCCAGGGGCGAGGGACTTGGGGAAGCCCCCGCCACCCCTTTTCGATGGACCCGAGGCGGAGGCGCGCGTGGGTGTCGGCGCGCGCCCCTGAGGCGATACACGGGGTAGTTAAACACCTCACTACCCCGTGCAGGAGACGAGGCCCGGACAGACCGGGTCAGCACTAGTGTGGGGCTGTGGAAGAATTTGGATTCCCGCGGCCACACGCGCACGTGCGAGGAGACACCGGGGTGGTTTTAGCCGGTAAGAGTCCGGCACGCCCCTCCGCCTTTCCCCAGGCGGAGGAAGTCCATGAGGATTTCCCCCCGTAAAAAAAAAAGGCCCAAGCTCAGATGGTTGGACGGCGTCGAATAAGATATTAAGATCTTGGGAGTAAAAAGATGGAGAAGGAAAGCCTCTAACAGATCGGATTGAAGAGCTTTTCTGGACCAGGCTAAGGCCCACCCGCGGCTGTAATGCCTCAGATGATGATGATGACTATATAATAAAATCGAAAGACAGGAAGAAAGACTGGAAAGTCAAATTCCTTTTTTAAATAAAATACTAAAAGTTAAGGTAAAGCAATGTACATACCTTCACATTTATTTATTTAATAATATAATTATAACAAATTAGGCATTATTTAGAATGTTGGTTGTATAGCTCTAACATTTCTACCAAGTACACTTGCTTCTAATAATAATACCAACTTCCAATCTTAAATCTTGGAACAGGTGTTATACCATTTTGGTGGGCTTATAAATTGCGTCAATACCTTATTACCAAACTGATTTTCAAAAATCTTGCTAAGTATTAACAACTTCTCAACAATTTTAATACAATTAAATAAGAAGTAATTTGAGGTTTAAGAATACCTGTATAGCTAATATGTCAAAAATTATTCCAAGTTAAGAAGTAAAATTTGGAGTATCACTTGAAAATTAAGTAACAAGTTTTGAATTTATTATTGCTTCGACTTGTAAAATTGCTGTATTAAATAGATAATTATTTAAAAGTAATTTAACCATAATTATTTAAAGTGATACTTAGGACTTAACAATCCTCCCAAAATCCACCTCATATAGGGTGAACTAGGAATAAATTTGTAATCTACATTTTTATGTATTATCGCAGTGCATAGTTTAAGGTGTGGTAGAGCCGTGGTAGCTCAGGGGTTTAGCGCTAGCCATAAATATCATAATTACGCAAACAATCTGGGTTCGATCCCCGCCAGCACCAAAAAAATTTTGATTGCACTAACAGTGGTAGAGCCACGCGGCAGCTTTTGCTGTCGCAGGGATGGGCCGGCTCGAACCGGGGTGGTACCACGACCTCAAAGAATACATGCGTGAAGTAGAGGTTTACCTCTGCGTTTCGCTTGGTGAGTGCAGGTGGCCGGAGGCCCTTTTTACTGGAAATGAGGCATTCCATCTTAGTCCTCACGGGTGACAACGCATCTGCATTTTGATTCGCAAACGAGGATAGATGTAGATGTCTATGGGCCGCAGCAACCACTTACCATCAGGTGGACTGTGTGCTAGTTTGTCACCCTTATCCTATAAAAAAAAGTACTGATTCACTACATGCTCGCAATATCATAGTACCTTTATGTCTAAGAAATTAAAAAGAAATATTTTGAAAACATTCACGTGTTTTCAAAATTTTTCTTGTTGTCCGCCAATACGCACTAAAGTAGATCAACGAACATTTCCTTGGCCTGAATACCACTCAGAAATGAAAGGACCTATGCCCAGGAATGGAACATACTTACTATATAGTCTCAAAGGAAACACACTATTGGCGCAGGATGGCATAACAGTGTGTGCATAAATATCACCACATGATCACTAATCGCGCTCACGACCAGTAAACCAATGAGGTACAATTCAATGATTATAAAATACCATACATAATAATAATATATTATTAACTTTTTCATGATATTCTTATATTTTATTATGCTTGTATACTGATAACATCGCATCAAAATAGTTGTGAAAATAAAGGTTCACAGCGAACTTCCTTGTGCATATCACAGGACTTTCAATTAATACGATGTACATTGGCAATAACACTTAATATTTTTACCATGCTCTTCTTTTTTAATTTCGTATTATTATTTCATCACATTATTCGGAATTAAAGATGGTAGATAAAATTTATGTATTTTATATATATACATGTATATAAGTTTAACATATTCATAAGAAACATATTCTACCTTGAAGGTAAAGTGAGACTTAATTTTATCAACTAAATCAGAATTAATAACAAAGAAAAGCAGCATAGAGACGGTTGAAATGGAAGGAAACGAATACATTTTCCTATATTACTTTTATTTTTAACTTACAAGTTAACTTAACTACTATGACAATGTGAGTACCCATTAATAATGGACTGCCTAACTTACAAATTAACTTAACTACTGTGACAATGTTAGTTCACAGGAATACTAGCCTACATAACTTACAAACTAACTTACCTACTACTGGACTGTGTTAACAATTAGACCCGGGGTGTTATACTATGTTGAATATTCTTAAGTCATGTAAGTAAATTGCTTCACGTTATGCTGTTATTTGTTTTAGTAGGTGACTTCCTGATACCATGTAAGGTTCCAGAAGGCACATGTTACTGGCTCTACCTTAGTAAAAATTATAGTATTATGATAAATTTTACATTGTGATATATTAAAAATTAACCCATCGCGCGTAAATCTGACTCGTGGCCGCTTGGTATGGACGTTTCAACGTCAGTAATAAATTATCCACCTTACTAGTTCTCAACTATTCCGTTCGGTAAATATAGTCTATGTTAATATTTGCTGGACATAAGCCTACATTTTCCTTAAAATAGGGAAGAACCAACAATATATCTTCACGCTCTGTAGCAGAAGTTTTTACTAAATCATAAAAATGGCAATTTTAATATCACTGGGATTTATATAAATATTATTATTTTTTAATATGGATAATGCTAAGGGAAGAGAATAGTAACTTTATTCGTTAATTTTTCAATAGAAATTAATAATGATACATGATCAAAGGAACTTCTAAGTGAAGTTCCATCAGTATTATATTATGAGTTATTTATTTGAAGATATAAATAAAGAATTTTACGATCATGTAAAAAATTTATCCGCGATTCTACTAGTAACCATGATCCGCTTAATAGCATCCAACCCGAGGGGTTTCCTAATGCTAAGTATTTACGCAATAATGACTATTTATTTGTATACCTTGCTTTAAGTTGATTAATGTAAAACTAAGGTTATATTGTGTAAAGTGGGTGCAGCTACATGTTACTTGTGTAATATTAAATAGTAAAAATTTTATTTATTTATTAAGTAGTTATTATTAATTAATTAATTTTATTTATTAATTAGTTGTAATACATATTACGTAACTAGAGTTTATTATTATAAAATTTGTAATTTATATTAAACACTATCTATTAATTTTTAATTTGGAAATGCTGTATATGAAGTTGCGGGATTCTTCTGTGCTTAGAATTTTCTCCATTATTTTTTTGTCTGCCAATTGAGTGCAGTTCGTCCAGCGATCAGAATCACAGTTATGCAGCTATTAGTGGAAATTATAATTTGATTAATAAACAAAATATTACTTCAGATATATTTATATGTTTTCCTGCAATCGGATCACGCGACGCAAGGAGGACATCAGACCGGTTCGTAGACAACTCTCTCTACTATCCTCTACGGCTGCGGATGACACGAACATGTCACGCGGCGAGGTTCTGGGAACCTTCGAGGGGGAGGTAAATGATAGCCAAGTAGATAATAATTCTACTACGACCTCCACCCCTCCCGCTGCGGCAATAACATGCGATCAGTTTGGCGCGCTGCTTGAACGTAAGTTATCCAAGATGAGTATTGATATAAGAGAGGACATCACCCACCTCCACGAATGTCTCGACGCCTTGAACACAAAACTGGCTAACTACGATCGGCGAATAAAGTCTTTTGAGTCCGTAGAAAAAGAAAATAATATCCTTAAGGCCACCGTTGCCGATCTGCAGTCTCGTCTAAACAGCCAAGCTCAGATTGCCTTAGGAAATTAGCTGGAAATATCGCGTCTGGAAGAAACACCAAATGAAAACCCAACTTACTTGGTATTACCTGTCGCCGCTAAACTGGGCATTGAGCTTCAGGACATGGACTTAAATTACGCACACCGAGCTGGTCCCAAAAACCAAAACAAAAAGACTAACGTGGGTGGGAACCGTAAACTTCAGCGTTCCTTGGTGGTTGCTTTCACCCGCCGAGGTAAACGTGATGAATTCCGTAAACACGCGAAAACTATAAAAAACCTAACCATAAAGAGTAAAGACATTTTAAATCATGGACCTGAAAATATGATCTACGTAAATGAGCGTCTTAATGGTGAAAATCGAAGGTTATTGCGTACTGCGAGATTATTCGCAGTCAAACAAGGTTACAGGTTTTGGTGGCTGCGAAACGGATTCATATTTATTAGGAAAGGGGATGTCAAGGAAGGGAGCCCCGCAATCCGTATTAAGTCGGAAAGTGCTCTCAGCCGCCTGCTCCCTGCGCAAACCAAACCGGATACAGTAGGAATACGGAGCCTCAAGAGCCTAGTCATTAATATTTTGTCACTACTTTGTAGCCCTATATGGTCATTATTTTTCTTATATACTACCCACATATCATAATATTGAATTCAACTCTTCATCAGTTTAAGCGCAATCACACACATTTTAACACACCCTACACATTTTCTCCTGCAATGTACTTTCTTCAAAAATTTTCTTGGTTAATTATACCCCTTCTTCTGTTTATTTGGCACTCTCCCCTTTAATGCCAAAATACCCCATTTACACAATCTTCCCATTGCTTCCCCAGGATTGTTAAATGCCATAGATAATTCATCTCAGATAAAGTGCCATAACATAATCGTCCCAGAGGATTGTAAAGACGTTCTGTCTAGATTTTCATTTAGGGTTTTAAGCATGAACATAAGAATCATGCGTAAATACTTTGATACCCATCTAGTTAGCCTAAAAGATTAGATTTTGATTTCGATATAATTGTATTCAGTGAGTGCAGGCTTCATGAGTATGCGACGGTTCCTCTATTGCAAGATTTTACATCATTTCACTCTAGAAAGTTTATTAATACGGCAGGAGGAGTCGCTATCTACATAAAAGATAGTTGGACAGCCAACTTTTCCGAGCTGAACGTTGACGAATGTAATCATATTCTCGCAGAAGTTGCAAATCATTTCTCAGTAGTTTCCGCTTACTGGTCACCTGGTTACACTAACCCAGAAACATTTATTCACTCTTTTGACGCTAGCTTAAAAGCGGTAAGTTCCTCTCCTTGTCTTATTTTTGCTGGAGACATAAACATAAATATTATTGGGTCCGCAGCTGACAAAAATTTGCACACGGAGTACTTAGATGTATTAGCAGAGTATAGACTTTCTCCAGCCAAACCAAACCAACTCGGGCCAAAACCTGCATAGATC
>JAVANC010000027.1:15604087-15699087 GCA_033319125.1 Parnassius glacialis | reverse complement strand
CACCCGTGATCTTGGGGTAGTTCTTGATAATAAACTTAGCGTTATAGAACATATAGATAACTTGGTAACGCATTCATAGAAAATGTAAAATTTTGTCAAACGTATGTATGTAATGATTTCAAAAAGAAAACTCCAACTCTGATAACATTCTACAATGCATTAATTCGTAGCAGTTTAGAATATGCCACAGTGATATGGGATCCTTCTTATAAAATACACATTGACAGAATCGAGCGTATTAAAAAAAAAAACATAACTCGATTCATCGCATATAAATTTCAAAACTGTCCATACTATACAGATAACGGTGGTCGGATAAAGCTGGATTGGTACCACGACCTCACAAAATACCGGGGTGAAGTGGAAGTTCTATTTTTGCGTATTGCCATACGTGAATTTTTGCAACGTCAGGGGACTTCACTCTAACTTAAACGCTGCCCACTACCATCTCGAGACGGTGTACCTGGCCTTGCTCTTTCTGACTGAGACGCAGGTGTCTTCTCCGTCTGATAATTCGTATCTCTCCTACCCGGGGTACAAATTGGAACACTACTTTGTACTTCGGGCTGGAAATTGCGTATACGTCAGAGAGGACATCTGTTCTCGACGCCTCGGCAGTCTTGAAGGTTTGGACCTGTTCATTCTTTGGCTACACGTAGACAGCGACGACCATTTGTGAATCTACGAGTGTCTCTATAAGCCCCATATCGGTAATGCCGAAACAGACCAACTCATCTATCACGTCTAAATAGCTACAGATTTCTTGCTACAACAGGTGCCATCCGCTGAAGTTTTAATCCTTGGCCATTTTAACGCGCACCACGCCGGATAGCTCGGTTCACGTTTAACCCATCATGCGGGGAGATCAGTTCATGATTTTGCCTTGACATATGGTCTGACACAACTGTTATTATGCCTACGCGGATTCCAGACGTGGAGGATCATGCACCTTCCCTATTGGACCTTCTACTGATCTCTCATCTGAACAGATAACAGGTCTCCGCCGGCGCCTCTCTTGGCCCGTCGGACCATTGTCTAGTCCGGAGTGTGGTACCACTCACTCTGAAATCGCGCTAGCTTTTAGCAGGCTGCCGCCGTGTTTGGCACTATAGGTCGGCCTATTGGGATGGGTTTGCTTCTCGCAGGACGATCCCAACGTCGTTGATAATTATGTTGCTGATGTAGATCCCGACGTCGTTGATAATTTTGTTGCTGATGTTCAGGGTATGGAACTTTTTATTTCTTCCTTGCCTTGCCTCTGCGTCTGATGGGCACCACAGGGTGCCCATAGGAGGCAGATAACAGCCGTGGTTTAGTCACTCCTGTAAAATATCATCACGCTAGCAGGTGTGCTACCGGGCCTGAGTTGATGCATCAACATCCCGGGATGAAAACACCAGTGCCTTTAAAAAGAAGTATATTTCCGCCTCCAGGTCCTTCAAAAGAGTCATTTCCAAGGCAAAGTCAGAGCACATAGGAAGAATTGGCGAGAAACTACTTTGGGAACTCGTATTCTGGCCTCTCGCTTAGGTTGTCCAAGGGAACTTCTGTCAGCCATCTCTTCCATCTCTGCACAGGGAAGACGACTCAATGGCCTATGCCGTAAAGGAGAAAGCCTATCTGCTAGGCTCTTTTTTTGCGTCCAACTCGACATTCGAAGACGGGGGCAACACACCACCGACCATCCTGCGGTGTGAGTGCTCCATGCTGGATGTGGGATTCTTACAGCGCTCGGTTCGCAGAGCACTCCTCTCCCTGGACATCTACAAATCAAGTGGACCTGACTGAATCCCAGAATTGTACTGAGGACGTGTGCTTCAGAGTTGGCACCGGTTTTCGGTACGTGTCTTTTCCGGTACTCCTACTCCTTAGCCGTAGTCCCGAAATCATAGAAGACGGCTTTTGTCCACCCGATCCTTAAAAAAGGCGACCACTCAGACCCGTATAACTTCAGGCCTATCGCCATCACCTCCTTGTTCTCCAAAATAATGGAATCTATTATAAACTGCCATCTCATGCGGTACCATGAAGATGACCAGCTGACTAGTGACCACCAATACGGTTTTCGGTCGCGGTCAATAAGCTGGTGATCTTCTGGTCTACCTGACTCATAGACTGGCGGAAGCAGTAAAGTCCTAGGGGGAGGCATTGGCCGTTAGTTTGAACATTGTGTAGGCCTTCGATAAAGTTTGGCACAAAGCGCTTCTTTCTAAGCTGCCTTCCTATTGGATTCCCGAGATATTGTGCAATTGGATCACCAGCTGTCTTACAAATCGGGGCATTAAGGTCGTTGTAGACGGTGTATGCTCCGACTACAAGCCCATTATTGCTGGTGATTCACAAGGCTGCGTGCTATCACCAACGCTGTTTCTTCTGCATATGAATGATATGTTGCAAACCGGTAACATTCATTGATATGCGGATGAGAGCACTGGTGATGTTCTATCCACTGGCCGTGCCACTATTTTTCTGGAAAACGTTGCTAAGTACCAGAAAAAATTGTATCTGAAGTCAAGTCTTTGCTGAACAGTTTCGGATTGGGGGCGACTAAATGTAGTCCAGTTTAATCCTCAGAAGACACAAGTATGCGCATTTACGGCTAAAAAGAACCCCTTTGTCGTATCTACTCAGTTTCAAGGCACTCCCCTTGTTGCCTTAGCCAGTATCGGAATCCTCAGCGTCGACATGTTGAGTGACATGCAGTTTCGTGGCACTCGGAAGAGAAGGCCAAATTGGCCTCTAAAAAGCTTGGCGTGCTCAGCAGAGTGGGACAGTATTTCTGGCCGGCACACCGCCTGCAACTTTGCAAGGCGTAAGTTCGGTCTCACATAGAATACTGTTCCCATCTCTGGGCTGGGGCTCCCCAGTGCCAGCTTCTTCCACTTGAACGAACCCAGCGCAGATCGGCTCGAATCGTCGTCGACCGAGTCCTTACCGATCGGCTCGATTTACTGGCGCTGCGAGATGTTGCTTCCCTTTTTCATTTTCTTTCATATTTACCACGGGGAGTGTTCTGAGGAATTGTTCAGATTAATCTCTGCCGCCAAATTTCACGAACGCACATCGCGGCGGAACTCCCGATACCATCCACACCATCTGGATGCCTGGCGGTCCACCACTGTACGTTTCACTAGGAGTTTTATTCCGCGTATGACCTCCCTGTAGAATAGCTTACCACCGGCGAATTTTCCGGACAGATGCAACTTAGGGAACTTCAAGAACAGAGCTTACTCCTTTTTCAAAGGCTGATAATGCACCTGTTATGCCCTTGGTGTTACAGTTGTTCATGGCGGGCGGTAGTCACTTACCATCAGATGAGCTGTTTGCTCGTTTACCCCCTCTCATATAAAAAGATACGATTATAAATCTAGGTTCTCTCATCTTGCAATGAGTTCACTGGCGGACCGACGAAACTATTATTTATCGTAATGTTTTTACTAGATGTGGTGGTTTTACTCAATTACTTTGGTTTCAGTATGTTTAGAGTTTATATGTATGTTGTTCAGTTTTTGTAATGTAATTTTTCTTGTAATGATGTATACACCTGTAAATACATATCCTTTGACTAAAGAATTTTGTATTTCGTTTGTGACAATGCATATTGATGTCGTCGATGGTGTATCTATCTAAATAAATAAATATCTGGTACTGCGTTTACCCGCCGATCAAGCATCGTGATCACGGCGAAATTTTCTATCAATGGAAGTGGACCAGGCCTAGAAGTGCACCAATGCAGGCATTATTACAAGTTCATCATCATCCTTATTACAGCCCATTACATATCTAGTGCGATAGACATAGTCTTAGATATGTTTTATTAGCATCAATACACTCACATAGTATACAAACAGAAGTAAATAAAAAAGATACAAGATACAAGAAGGGAAACATAAATGAAAAAATCTCAGCAAGAAAATTACTTTCTGTGAATGATGTGATGCCGAAAAAGATTCTGACTCAGCATATGCTGCTCAGGTACTACAGCAGCGCTGATTTTTATCGGCACCCCGATAAATATTATTTTTTGCATTGTGCCCGCCTCGCCAGTGTTTTATTTTAAAAATAACAACTTTTAACTTTTCATTTAAAAATAACAAATAAACAATTCTTAATTTATTTTTATACATAAATGTAAAAAAAATACATATACACACACAAACCCATACGCGCACACACTCACACACACACACACACACACACACACACATACACACACATAAATATATACATACATTACTCATATATATTTATGAAATCATATTTATTTTTAATTATTATATTATATATTATATTTATTTTTTATATTTATTAATTATTTAGAAGCGTCAGTAGCCAACAGCAGGCAGGCAGGGCACGGATCGCGAAATCGAAAGGTCGTGGGTTCGAATCCGCCATTCGACTACTGTCGTGAACCACTTCTAACACAAACTTTTAAGCTCACCAGAAGTGGTTAAAGGGAATATTAGTAATGTTTAATAGCATTAGTACTATTTTTTTATAAGGGATCGAAGTGGACTGTATTTATTTATTACTTTAGCTAGTGGACTGTATTGACTAATTGACTGACTGATATTGAGGTAAACTATGCTAGGGGACTGCTTGAAGAAAAGATGGTACTGTAGAACTATACAGTATTCAACTATTTACAATAATTCGGTACTATTAACTATAATTATATGTAGAGAGAGAGGTCTTCACTTGTGGAGTCTTAATTTTCTCTTGAGTCTTCTTTCTTCCAGTGCCGCTTCCGAAATGAACAGCTCACAGACCAAAACGCCCTTCTTATATCCCGCACGAGAGCGTCTCAGTCTGTGAGTAGTGCCGCGCGACGATGCAGCAAGCCCATTGGTCGTCGCTCGGCTCCGGTGCGCGGGGTGTGCGGGGCGCAACGGGGTATGAAGGGGCGACGGGGCGGCGGGTCTCTAGCTGTCCGCAACATCCTCCCCCCGGCGTAGCTTGCGAGCCTAAGCTTCCCTTGGGAGGACGGCGATCCTTCTGACTGGCCGCCGCAGCACTCCGCCCCTGGTCCTCACCTCCTCGTTGCGCACTACGCCGTCTGGTCCGGGAAAGGTCCTCGTTACGATTCCCCGTGGCCACACGTTCCGTGGCATGTTGCTATTTGCCACCACGACGAGGTCCTCTTCTTGGATCTGGCGCTGCTGAACATCCTGAGAGTCCCCGCGCGCAACCAGCGTCGGCAGGTACTCTTTAATCCAGCGCCTCCAGTATTCATCGGCGAGTCCTTGCGCCGCTCTCCACGCCCAACGATCACTAGGTGTGCACGGCGCGGTCACTGGTAGGCTCGATGGTCCCAACAGCAGGAAATGGTTGGGTGTCAGCGCCTCTCCCTCGTTGATGTCGACCGGTACGTGCGTCAACGGTCGAGAGTTGACTGTGTTCTCAGCTTCTGTGAGGAGCGTTGCTAACGTCTCCTCCCGTGGGCTCTTCTGGTGCAGAGTGGCTTCGAGTGCGGTCTTCACTGAGCGCACGAGACGCTCCCATGCGCCTCCCTGGTTTGGCGCGCCCGGTGCGATAAATTTCCAATCTGTCCGCCGATTCAGCGCGTAGTCCTTCAGTTGTGGTGCCCACTCTTCCATTGCCCGTTGTAGCTCAGTATTTGCCCCATGAAAGTTCGTCCCATTATCCGAGTATATGACCCATGGTCACCCACGCCTAGCCGCCATGCGCCGCAATGCCGATATCGCTGAGTCCATCGTAAGGGAGTACACTAATTCTAAATGCACCGCGCGCGTCGTTAAACAGGTGAATAACGCTACCCACCGTTTTTCATGCCAACGTCCTATAGTCACTGTTATAGGCCCGAAATAATCGATTCCGGTGTAGGTGAATGGTCGCGCGAATGCTCCTAATCGTTCAGGTGGTAGGTCTCTTATAACCGCTGGCCGTGGTGTCGCCTTGCGTATCCTGCATCGCAGACATCTCCACTCCACTTCTCGCACTGTTGGTCGTAATCGGAGGATATAATATCTGGTGCGTAGGTCGTTGACCACCCTCTCCCTGTTGGCGTGGCTTGGTTTCTGATGCGCCTTTTCCACAAGCATCTTCACAAAATGGTGGCGTCCGTTTAATATGATGGGCCTCTTCATCTGGCTGTCCACGTCGGCTGCGTCGATTCTTCTTCTGACGCGTAGTACGCCACCTTCTAGTATAGGGTCGAGTTTCCTTAGCGCGCTGCCGGTTGCCAGGTTCTTCCCCCGCTGAAGTCGACTGATGTCTCCAGCGAAGCTTTCATTTTGACTGTGCTCTATCCACATCCGCTCTTCTCTCTGGATGTGCTGCAATGTCAGTCCGTGCGCCCTTCCTCGTATAGCATCGACGAACTGTAGTATCCGTGCAGTGGCCCTGATTAATCTCTCGTAGGAAGAGAATCTTTCTATGTCTGGCAGGTGTGGAGCGTCCTTGGTGTCGCTCTGATGCGCCACGACTTCCTCCAGTTCTTCATCATCATTCTCTGCCATCTCTTCCTGACGGCGAGGCCATCTGTCTTCTTCCTCGTACAGGAATGGCGGTCCCGTGAACCATCGGTCGCCCTCTTCCTTGTTCACGTAATTTACGCGCGTCGCCTGGTCTGCGATATTTTCTGCAGTGGGTATCCACCTCCATTGCTCGGGTGACGTCTTTTCCGCTATCTCTCCTAACCTATGAGCCACGTATGGGGTGTAACGCGCCGTATCGTTCTGTATCCAGTGGAGCGCCCTAGTGGAGTCTGTCCAATACACTACCTTATCGGCTACCACTCTGTGCTCGCCTTGCACGAATTCCGCGAGTCGCACGCCTATCAAATTCGCCTGCAACTCTAAACGCAATATGCTTTGCGCCTTCATCGGGGCGACTTTCGCCTTGGCCGCCACTAATCGTACCCTAATCGTTCCGTCACGATATCGTATACGCCAATATGCCGCGGATGCGTACGAACGTTCGCTTGCGTCGTTAAAAACGTGAAGTTGACGATCTACCACTCCCCCCGTAGGAGCATAGCACCTAGGCAGTCGCAGTCGTGACACCTCCTCGACGACTCGCAGCCACCTCTGGAATTCGTCCGCTGCCTCCTCGAGTAGTTCATCATCCCATCCGACCTTCTTCATTCGCCATAGGTCTTGTAGCAGGATCTTGGCGGTGATGGTGAGGTAGCTAAGCAGTCCGAGTGGGTCAAACACCGACATCACTGCGCTTAATGCTTCCCTCTTAGTCGGTGGTCACTGTAGCGCCTTTACTTCCTGTGGCACCCTATTCATAGAGGTGTTGAACGTCAGGGCGTCTTCGTCGGCCATCCATAACAACCCTAGGGTCTTGCCTGGGCTGTCTTGCCTTAAGCCTACTTCCTTAGGCTTGCTCGCCAGTAGTTCCTCCGGCTTGTCTTCCAATAGGGCTGCGTGGTTAGAATTCCAGCCTGCCAAGGTGAAACCGGCCTTCTGGTGCACTTCCGTAACCTGCTTTGCCGTATTTACCGCTTCCTCTACCGTTGCATAACTGTCTAAATATTCGTCCATATAATGACTACGCACGATAGCGTTAAGCGCCAACGGATGTGTTTCTACGTGTGCGCGCGCGTTAAAATCTCTAACACTATGTGCGAGAAACGGCGAGCTCCTCGCGCCGAAAATCATAGACGTCATAACGTACTCCCGCGGTGGGCTGGATCGCTCATTACCTCGCTACAGAAACAATTGCGCGGGTTGGTCGCGACGGTCGATTTTTACACGCAAGTACATTTCCCTAATATCCGCGGACACGGCTATCGCATTCTCCCTAAACCTAAACAGTATGCCCGGTAAGTTCTGTAATAAGCCGGGGCCGTCGAGTAAATAGTCATTAAGACATCTACCGGATGCGCGCGCTGCCGCGTCGAACACTACTCTTGTCTTCCCCGGCTTGTTCGGGTTCCGTACGGCGAAGTGTGGCAGGTACCAGCTCTTGGGGTCCTCTCTCTTTGTCCCCTCGGCTTCCCTAGCGTATCCTTTTGCCAGGAGGTTGTCTATCTGGGCTGTGTAGGCGTCCCGAAACTCCGGTGACTGGTCCATTTTTCTTTCAATCGTCCGTAGTCTTCGAGCTGCCATTTCGTAGCTGGGTGGCATCCGCACGTTGTCGTCCTTCCATGGCAGTCCAACTTGGTATTGCTCGCCGACCTTCTTGACGGTGCGCTGGAATATGTCGACAGCGCGCTCCTCGTCCCGTCGCGGCCTACTCTTTAGCGAGATACCTATGGAATCTATCTCGTACTGCCGTTTGAGGAGTTCCGTTAGCTCCTCGTCCTGACTGGCAAACGTTCGTATGTCCCTATCTGACCGTCCGCTAGCGCTTACGACGTGTAATATGGTCTCGCCGTGATCCCTACACGTTAACCGCGGCACGGTTCCCTGTATTACCCACCCAAATAACGTACGTGCAGCTATAGGCTGTCTTCGACGTCCTATTCTTAAATTACGGGTGATTATTAAATGCCAGTTGTCGGCGCCTAATAATAATCTCGGTTTTGCGTCGTCGTAACAAACCGAACTCGGTAGGTCGCGTAAGTGCTTTAACCGTAAGCACTCCCTACTTACAGATTGCGTACCTATCTTTAAATTTGCTATTGTCCGCGCATTTATATTATACACTTCTCTGCGTGTCTTGCCACGTATGCCTATTTTAACTAACCTACTATCGGCCTCGCGCTGACTATTATTTACGCCTCTAATATTGAGCGGCTTTACCGGTCCTTCCGCTCCTAATTCGCGAGCAAAGTCGTCGTCGATTAACGAAATAGTAGAGCCTTCGTCAAGAAGCGCATACGTATCTATTTCCCTACCACGCGGTCCGCGTACGGTAATGGGACACACTTTCAACAATATAGACGCACTACTACCAACGTTCGACGCGACGAGCACGGTCTCATCCGGTTTTGCCGATGTCTCAGGTGCGCGGGTCTTGCGGGCGTGAAGGAGGGCATAGTGGGGGGCGTTGCAGCCGTCGACGCCGCCTTTCTTAGCTTTACATCTAAATCGTCGGTGTTTACTATTTAAACACCTAAAACACACCCCATCTTCCTTAACCCACTTCCACCGGTCGTCCAAACCCATTTGCGCTATCTTCCTACATTTGGCGATTACGTGTTCACCCCCGCAACACATACATGAGGCACTACCGGTGTCCTCCTGGGCGGTGAACGTCTTTACGTCGCGGGCCCTATCCTCTAAGGGGCGTGTCAATATAATCCTTTTCGACGGCGGCGCCTCTCGTCTTACGGGCGATTCCTTAGTCGGCGCTACGGACGTATAGGCATGACTTAACGCACGGTCAGCCTCTCTCATCATGAACCGAGATAGTGTGACGATGTCCGGTTCGTCCGCACTTCCGTAGTGCTCCGCATAATTGCACCAACGTGACCGTAAGTGAAGGCTAAGTTTGCTAGTGACTTCCCTAGTTAGCATCGGATTTTGTAAATATCCTTTGCCGTCGACGTTCTGCAAAATACACACTATATTTTGTAACTTAACCGCGAACAAATTTAATTCCTGAGCGGTTTGACCCGGGCGCGGAAGGCGTTTCAGTTCCTCTAACGCACGATCTATAATTACTTCTGGGCGGCCGAAACACTGCTCCAATGTTCGCATAATATCTGCCGGATCCTTTGCGGTAAACAGCAGTGCCGATACTACTTCCCTAGCCTCACCACGTAGACAATTTCTTAACCTTGCCATATTTTCCGTATTTGTGAATCCATATAAATGCGTGGATTCTTTCATCGCGGCTTTAAAAGCTAGCCATTCCGCGGCCGAACCGTTAAAAATAGGCAAGTCCTGCGTCTGCTTCGCGGCGGCGGGCCTGGCTCTAATTATGTTTTCTAGAGCTTCCGCTAGTCGATCTATACCCCTCTCTTTCCCTCGCGGAGTAAGCGACCTATCTCTATTCCTATCTCCCTCTAGCCTACGCTGTGGCGCTGGCGTCCTATGTACACCTACATCCTTATGACACGGCGACGATAATCTACGATCCGCATAGCGATGTGGCGATGGCGATCTATGTATACCTACATCCCTACACGGCGACGGTGATCTACGATCCGCGTGGCGATGTGGCGATCTATGTATAGGCGATAGAGTGCGGCGTTGGACGCGCGACGGCGACGTAACCCGTACACGACGATCCACCTGGTTCATTTCTACGGCGACTCCACTATCCCTCTGTATCGTTTCTACGCGACGCGGTTGAACATCATTCGCTACCGTCCTCCCCTAGGCATCTTCAGCGTGGTTGTAACCGGTTTCCCTATTCGGTAGGGCCTGCTCTATCTCGAAGTGGGGCGCGGGCTGAGACGAGCGGTAGGGCGACTCCCCCCGCACAGTCTCTACGTTCTCTAACCACCTATCAACGCGTACCCTATTTTCAACTAACTCGTCTTCGTTATTACTTTCCCTATCTGTTTCTTCTTGCAGTTGAGCGACGTCCCTAGCGTATTTCTTCTTGATAAGATCTTCTTCGAGTTGCAATTGCTTCCTTCTAATTGCAGCTAGTTCCTCTGCGGCGTTATATTCGATTTGCTTTAATTTTGCTATCGCGCTAACTGTCGACCGGGCTGACCGAACTGAACGGACCGACGGGGCGCGGGGCGCGGGTCTATGTACGTCTGCTACTGGCGCGACGGTACGTACTATCGAACTAGTTTCTGTAGTCGGAAGATCTTCTATAATCGCGGCGAGTGTCTCTGTGCGCGGTGCGGATGTGCTAACCTCTCCCAAACGATCGGTCGTAGACACGCACATAGCGGGGCGTGGGGGCGGGGGCCCGGGCGCGGGCGTAGATGCGGGCGCGAGCGGGGCCTGGGGCGCGGCGGAGGGCGCTTGTGCCAACGCGAGATAACCGGACGGGGACGCGGGTGCTTCTTCGAATATCCGCATTCCTACCGGCATTTCGTCGTCGTTCCGTGTCTTCTGGCTTCGTGTTTTCCTCATGACGTCCCAAAGACGCATGTATTGGACGCCGTTCCCGCCACAAGGGCGTTACCAGATGGTCACAGTTTGGCACCGTTAAGGAGCAACCACCTGGCCGCGTAAACGCGGTTTAAGAAACAAGAAATTGTCTGGAAACAGACAATATGACGTATATGACGTAGGCTTAATAAGAAACAGGGAAGAAATTAGTACCGACGATCTTCTCTCTTCGTCGACGAACTTGTTTCTTCCTTGAAGATCTTCTGTAATGATCTTCTCTCTTCTGTTTCTTCTTACTTCTGGCTTGAATCCGGCGACGATGGACCAAGAATATAAGGGATCGAAGTGGACTGTATTTATTTATTACTGTAGCTAGTGGACTGTATTGACTAATTGACTGACTGATATTGAGGTAAACTATGCTAGGGGACTGCTTGAAGAAAAGATGGTACTGTAGAACTATACTGTATTCAACTATTTACAATAATTCGGCACTATTAACTATAATTATATGTAGAGAGAGAGAGGTCTTCACTTGTGCAGTCTTGATTTTCTCTTGAGTCTTCGTTCTTCCAGTGCCGCTTCCGAAACGAACAGCTCACAGACCAGAACGCCCTTCTTATATCCCGCACGAGAGCGTCTCAGTCTGTGAGTAGTGCCGCGCGACGATGCTGCACGCCCATTGGTCGTCGCTCGGCTCCGGTGCGCGGGGTGTGCGGGGCGCAACGGGGTATGAAGGGGCGACGAGGCGGCGGGTCTCTAGCTGTCCGCAACATTTTTATTCAAAATAAATATGAAATAACCTGCCACTATACGTAAAATAATGATTTTTGACAAGCTAAAGTCGTTTTTTAGTTGAGTTTTAAAACCGTTATTAGATTTAATTTCCCGTATGGGTGGAAATAGTAAACTGCTACGAAAGGCGGTTGTTCAGTGATATGGGATTGCCAGAATTGGGGTTACCGTTCTGATGCTTTGACCACCATTTTAATTTCTGAAAGAGTTATTCCAGCCTTTCTGATTTTATGCATCCGAACAGAAGCGTATCTTAATGTAAATCTCACGTCAACGACATCTTTAATTTGTCCAAATTGTTAAGATGCGAATAAATATGATTATATTGAGTTATATTAAAGATGTACATTGCACATATGTTCTGGACTTTTTATTACAAAATAGTCTAGGAGTATTAACATTATCTGCGTAACCAAAGTTAACCTTGAAAGTATGAGTAACTCACATAGCCGGAGACCAATTATCTCACTGAAATAATCACAAACTTGGTACAGTACTGTGAGTATATTTAAACAGTTGCGTGTGATCTCAAGTACATAATTCTCAAAGCGAAGATCTTGGTCCATTAGCAAACCTAGATTTCAAGTCTCACTTACGCTTTCAGCCGGTTTTTCACCAATGCTTATAACGAATTGCTTTTTCAGTATGCAATCGACCTGTTCCTTTGACCTACTGCTGAACATAGGCGATCCGCAAGAAATGCCACCAAAGCAAGTATAGTGTTGAGCCACCTGCATGTCTAAAAAGATTAAGAATTTAGTTTATGGAAATTAAAAAAATGTTATAAAAATGCAACAACAACCTAACAAAATTAACTTTATCACTTTTGTAAATTTAACGAAAGGTATAGATAGATTGGGATTACATTTTTTTTAAACATGAACGATAATATCTGCAGTAGAACTAAAGTAACTGAAATCGCCCAACTGATTAGTCAGTTGAAGCGGTAATATTCTGGCCACGAAGAAGCGACAACAGATGGGGAACAAAGTATCTTGTACCGGTTAGCGGAGCGTATAGTGGCCACCACTTGAAGAGGTGATGACGATTTCTTATTTCTAATTAACATAATAAATAAACAATAAAATTAAATTAAATTTATTTCCCCTTAAACAGAAGGTGGTAAAGTTACAAGACAATAAGTTACAAAAAGTGGCTATGAGACTGGGAAGCTGGTACCAGTCATAAGCAAAGTATACTTGTCATAAAAGTTACCAAGATCCCACTCCGCGAAGTTT
This sequence comes from Parnassius glacialis, assembly GCA_033319125.1. Taxonomy (NCBI): domain Eukaryota; kingdom Metazoa; phylum Arthropoda; class Insecta; order Lepidoptera; family Papilionidae; genus Parnassius; species Parnassius glacialis. Next base: position 15,686,123 of record JAVANC010000027.1, on the reverse strand, counting down.
ACTATACAACGGTGAAAGCGATGTTTTCTAGCTTTAATTGACGGATGAAAAATATACACAAACATTAAAAAACCGTTTTGTTTTACTACCGTTGATATTCGGTTTTCTTTTTAACTGAGACGAATCTTATATTGATTTATTCTATTTAAATATATAACTTCACCTAAAATTAATCCGCTCTTTTGGGGCGTTCACCTTTTTGCACTAATGACTTGTTGCTGTAGACACAAAGTATACTCTATCTATAACATCTACAGTCGATTTTTAGGGTTCCGTACCTCAAAAGGAAAAAACGGAACCCTTATAGGATCACTTTGTTGTCCGTCTGTCTGCCTGTCAAGACCCTTTTCTCAGTAACGCGTAAAGGTATCAAGCTGAAATTCATATCATATACTCAAGTCTATTGTCCCTTGAAGCTGTGAAAAAATCAAACTTCTAAGCCAATGCAATCAAAAGATACAGCCATTTATGCCGCAAATTTTCGACATTCGCAAGGGAATCAAAATCTACAGGGTATTCCCGTGAACTCAGAATCTTGAAATTTGGTACGAAGCAACGTTTTATAGCACAGATAAAGAAACATTGCGAAAATCATAAATTTTTAATAACATCATATTATAAAAATATTTTTAATAATAATAAACTTATATACCTACATATAACGGAACCCTCGGTGCGAGAGTCCGACTCGCACTTGGCCGGTTTTTGTAATATGGTCTCGAATATTGCATACCTTAAGCGGAAGCGCAAGGTATGTTCTACTATCGCCTAAAAATTAAGATTCCACCATTTTATCGAATAAAATCGTATCTAGCAATCATATTATACATATAAATGATATAAAAAGCACATTGTTAGAAAGATAAATGATTGTTGAACTTATTAATATTTTTTTTAAATCGATTAATTGCTATTTTTAAATAAAAAAAAGGGTTTTAGTGGCTTATGGTGTGGATTTATCATGTCCCTGTGGCTTGTAAACACAATAACTTTTGAAAATATTAATTGTTTAACTCAATCTATTTTTTAATCTCTTCATCTATCATGTGGGAAGCCACTGAATGTAAATGGCAGTGTAGTTTTGTTTTGTTTAGCTATAATTAATGTTTTTCGGCTCCAAAATGGCGAAATTTTCGTTGATTTGTTAGCCTCGTATACAAAAATATTTCTCTAAATGGTTGTTGTTGTTGTTTTTATTATTCGCTCGAGAGAGCAGGCAAAGGAACTATGCCATACAGCCTTGTCTTCATGTATAATTTTCCTTCATATTTCACTGCTTCACAATATGTTGATGCGTCACATTGTGCAGCCTTGGGAGATTTTGACGGTAACTTGAGCCAGCAGGCAGCTGACAGTTGGCGATGGTATCTAAAGGCGCCTATGCAAACAAACAGCTTATCTTGAGATTCCATCACCATCAGAGCACTTGTTTCACAGTTTCCATTAATAGTTCACATGCGCAGACACTTAATACACAAAATCGCACTACTTTTACATATCAAAGTCCACTTCAAACCATTATTTAAACAATAATTCAGGAGCAGCAAGCCGCCGCCGGTCGAGTTCCCGCCAAAACTCTTTCTCTAAATGGGAAGCTACAGCCACAGAGTAGTAATGAGTAGTTTAGTTTGGCTCACAGAGTACATTATATATAGGGAATAATGTAAAATAAATAAATTATACTAAAAATTTAATTACAAATTTGTTTTGTAACAAAATAGTAAGTTAGCAAGGTTCGATTGTATTTTAAACTATTCATTAATTTGTTTGATTTTTAATTGGCCAAGCATGGCTAAATTTAAAAAAGCGACATCTACTGCAACATGGACAAACTGTCATGACATAATAATACCTCTAAGAAAAATTATAGTATGGACTGTATGCCACTGGTTTGGTAGTGTTTCTATATAGTTTGTGCTGGTTTTTTGTTTTTTTTTTCTGTGGTTTGGCTTCAGTCGCCTTCGTAAGTGGATATTGTTTCGGTTGTTTGCAGCGGCTCAAAAAGATCGCTGTACAAATACACAATATTCGAATAAACAAATTTCTTAAATACTTAATTTTAATAATAATAAGACATTTTTTTATTACAATATTTAAAAGCACAGAATAAATAATAGTAGTACGTACTAAAAGCAAGTAGTATAATTTTTTTTGTCATGGGTGACATTTTCATGGTTTTCGAGGGTGTTGAAACCGATAGGGTTGTCGAAATGTAAATCCAAGATGGCGGCCGCAATAAGTATCAATTATTTCATCATGGGTGTCATTTTTATGGTTTTCGAGGGTGCTGAAGCCGATAGTGCTGTCGAAATGTAAATCCAAGGTGGTGGCTGCAATAGGTATACATTTTTTCATCATGGATTTCATTTTCATGGTTTTCGAGGGTGTTGAAGCTGATAGTGCTGTCGAAATGTAAATACAAGATGGCGGCTGAATTAGGTACCAATTTTTTCATCATGGGTGTCATTTTCATGGTTTCCGAGGGTGTTGAAGCCGATAGTGTTGTCGAAATGTAAGTCCAAGATGGCGGCTGCAAAATATATAAATTTTTTCATCTTGGGTGTCATTTTCATGGTTTTCGAGGGTGTTGAAGCCGATAGTGCTGTCGAAATGTAAATCCAAGATGGCGGCTGCAACAGGTATCAATTTTTTCATCATGGGTGTCATTTACATAGTTTTCGAGAGAGTTGAAGCCGATAGGGTTGTCGAAATGTAAATCCAAGATGGCGGCTGAAGTGGGTGCCAATTTTTTCATCTTGGGTGTCATTTTCATTGTTTTCGAGAGAGTTGAAGCCGATAGTGCTGTCGAAATGTAAATCCAAGATGGCGGCTGAAGTAGGTACCAATTTTTTCATCTTGGGTGTCATTTTCATGGTTTTCGAGAGAGTTGAAGCCGATAGTGCTGTCGAAATGTAAATCCAAGATGGCGGCTGCAATAGGTATCAATTTTTTCATCATGGGTGTCATTTACATAGTTTTCGAGAGAGTTGAAGCCGATAGGGTTGTCGAAATGTAAATCCAAGATGGCGGCTGAAGTGGGTGCCAATTTTTTCATCTTGGGTGTCATTTTCATTGTTTTCGAGAGAGTTGAAGCCGATAGTGCTGTCGAAATGTAAATCCAAGATGGCGGCTGCAATAGGTATCAATTTTTTCATCACGGGTGTCATTTTCATGGTTTTCGAGGATGTTGAAGCCGATAGTGCTGTCGAAATGTATTTAAACTACTTTAAAAATTCCGTAATCATGTTATACGTAATTTTTTTAATGCGCTTAAGGTATGCCCAATTGGATTTACCAATATATTTTTTCTACTATGGGTTTTGAAGATAGATGAATCATTTCTTGACACGCTCTTATGCACACTATCTTTTTTTCTTTCGTTATCAGTGCGTAAGAGTCCACAGCTGTACTCACACATATGTGCACCATTAAAATAAGTTGAACATGGTTTTGGCTAGATTTCAGTGTCACTTAAATGTTCGTAGCGCTATGTCAATTTTTTATTAGGTTCGATTAGAATAATGAAAAGCAAAGTTTAGTAAGAAAATTTTTTCTACAGTAAGATTGAGAGAGCCAGTACAGTTACAAGTTGTGGGGAATTGTATCATGATTCTTAGATGTGACAACGCATTAATAATTTCCACGTGCTAAGGTCACGCTACAGTGTTTAATCGCTTCAGTACGACTGGTTTTGCTTGACCGGGGAAGGTTCACGCTCACATTTGAAAAGCAGCTAAATTGTTGTTATGATCTGCTTTGTTTCGTATGGTGACTGTAGCAAACTGGAGACCCTTTAAAGTGGTGACGACATTAACAAGTTGTGCATCGTTGCAATATCACCTCGTGACTCGTACAGGGTACAAATAGCACTTGTTATCTGATAATAATATCTCGTGGGCTACAGCGTCCACTTACTGTCAAGTGAACTATGTGCTCCTTTGTTATCATTTCAACATCATTACTTCTCTTCACAAGTCTACTTCTGGAAGTAAGCATCCTCCAAAAAACTTTACAAAAGACGATCCTGATCTACCTGCATTTGTCGACCTGCATTTTTTATTAGGTTGTCATTCCAAACGAGGACATCGCTACGACGCTGCCACTAGGTAAACTTTCATCTTATCAGTTGTCGTTTGTTCGAACTATATGGTCGGCCCATTGACACTTCAACTTTACTGGTCCGTTGTTATCCTTACTTTAATACAATTATACAAATTTTACTATAAAAATATTAAATGAAGCCTTACAATAATTTACAAGAAACTCCACAAAATACGGTTCTGATCTACCTGCACTTATTGACCTCCTGCATTTTTCATTAGGTCGTCAATTTATACGAGGACATCGCTATGACGCTGATACTCGATAAACTTTAATATTAGTTGTTGACTGTTGTTCGAACTGTATAGCCGACCCATTGCCACTTCAACTTACTGATCCGTTGTTATCTTTATATCAATTAAAATTTTATACGTGTTAGAACCATGCTACACCTTTATTAATAGTACAGCTCTACCGAGGAAGGACCACGCTCTCGCAGAATACATGCGTAAATTAGTAGCTTAAAGCTGCTGTGTTTCGTTTGGTAAGTGTGCAGAACCGGAGACACTTTTTACTGGAAAAGAGGCATTCCATCTCTGTCATCACGGCTGACAACGCATCTGCATTTTACTCGTAAACTAGGATAGATGTAGATGTCTATGGGTCACAGAAACCACTTACGCTCAAGTGGATTGTGTACTCGCTTATCACCATTATCCTATATAAAAAATTATACATATTTTTACTATAAAAACATTAAGTAAAGCCTTGCAATCATTCAGAAAATAGATAAACAAAATTAACTAAACCTTTAAACAAATTGTTAGAGTGTACAATTTCTCTGAATGATAAAAATCGCTTAACCGGAAAAGCGATGCCAGTCACAGTCTATGACAGACTACAATAGCTTTTTGTGTTAAAGTCCAACGTAGACGCGTTATCAACGTTCATTGAAATCAAATGACCTGTAGTAGTTGTTTCGCTTTTGAAAGTTTGTTTCTTTTGTTTTTATGAAGATATTATACAAATAGAAGGATATTTTAGAATTGCAATTAATGGATAAATTAATGCTCCATTGTTTGTACTATATCAATTAATAGCCTGTTACGCAAGATAAATAAATTATTTAGGTTTTCTGTTATCCCAGAGTTTTCTTAAGTACACAAAATACTCAAATTTCAGGCGTAAGTGCTAGCTGCTTACTAATTGAACAATAATAAAGTTCAATATGTAATACAGCTGTTCTAAAGCTAAATTAAATGTATTAAGTGGGACAAGTCATTCGAGAAGATTTCCTCAGCATAAATTGCGTTTTCTTCGAGCTACGTATATGGCAGGCCCATTGTCACGTCAGCTATGTGATCCGATATACACATATTCTTATAGAATCTTACTCGTAAAAACTTATGTCTTTTGAGGTATCTATCCGTTCAAAAATCTTTAAAGGGTTTTTAATAATGAACCCATAGGATGTATTATCGCTTAACGCTCAAATTAATTTCTATTCTTTTATAGAATGAGGGCGACAAACAACAAAAATCGAAAATCGGGTATTTGTACATTGGCATTGATTATTATTGATAGGTTTTTTCTAATTGAATAACCAAGCCCATAAAAATTTGGTACGCAGATTTTTGAAGTCCGTTTACATATTCATTTTTGCATATTTTCATAGTATTGTTGTCTATTTGGGTTATACATATTATATTAAAACATATAAATATACGAAATAAGACAAAATGAAATCCTCTGAAATATATTTAAATCATAGTACTTAAAAAAAACTTATGTCTGGCATGTGCTGCAATGTCTCTTTTTCTGCCGACTTCCAAAAAGGAGACTGTAGTGTTTGCACAAATACACAAACATACATTTATATAAAAGTCACAGTCTCGAGCGCACCGCGTCAGTTACACGAGAGCCTCGGGCGAGAGTGGACGTGTTTAGTTAAGTGCGTGCCGAGCCTGTGTTACACTACAGTGATTAGAGAAGATAGCAGACAATACAAGTGGCGACGAGGAAAAAGATAAGTACCTATTTAGTATAAAGATATAATCAAAAATAGGTTAGCAATGTGAAACTATTAGCATTGCAATTGTAAATTAATTCCTAGAGTACCCGCGGAAAAAAAACTGTGGATTATGAATTATGATTTATTGTTTTAACCCTGTTATGATCATTTTAATAATTTATATAAATTATATGTTCGCATATGACCACGCTTATGGTGTGCAAAATTTATTTTCTTTATGTATTAAAGTTATTTATTATTATAATATTAAAGAATTTATGGATGATAGTAGCCCCTGGAAGTGAGGTGGTCGCTCCCAAGCTGTTTCTAATTTGTTGTGTTGTTAATTTGTGTAACATACATGATTGTAAGCTGTTATTTAAAAGAAGAGGTCCCGCTGGGTTTCTTGCTGGTTCTTCCCAGGACGGAGTTTTTTTCGAACCAGTGGTAATTATACAAAAGAGTGACTTTCAATAAGTATTATTTATAATCTATATTGAATAAAAAAAGTTTCTGTTTCTGTAGCAATGATAAAATAATGATTTATTTTAACATAATATGTCTATTAGCACAACTTTTATTTAAAAATATTTTTGATGGAAAAATAGTAGATGTAACTAATCACTCCTCTCGATTCGAACCGAAATACAATGTCGTTAGCTAAATTTTAGTGGCATTTTACATGTAGGTGTGATATTTATCGCCTTTAATGAAAATACTATTTTACCGCTTTCAGGGCATATATGTCTTACAAAAAATCGTGGACACTTCACGACTTCTGTAAATTGCATAGTAGGTAACTAGTAATACTGTAAATGCACATTATAGGTATTGAATTCACCCAAAGCCTAAATGGCACAGCAATGGAAGTAGTCGGTATAACAAATAAACCGAAAGAGAAGGGCGAGTGTATTGGAACATATTACTATCATGGAATTGAGTTTGGGTACCAAGATACCAATCATTAAATTGGTGTTGGGTACTAAGATACCATCATTAAATTGAGTTGGGTACTAAGATACCATCATTAAATTGAGTTGGGTACTAAGATACCATCATTAAATTGAGTTGGGTACTAAGATACCATCATTAAATTGAACTTTGGGTACTAAGATACTACCATTAAATTGGACTTTGGGTACTAAGATACCATCATTAAATTGAGTTGGGTACTAAGATACCATCATTAAATTGAGTTGGGTACTAAGATATCACCATTAATTTGGAATTTGGGTATTAAGATACCACCATTAAATTGGAAGTTGGGTATTAAGATACCACCATTAAATTGGAAGTTGGGTATTAAGATACCACCATTAAATTGGAAGTTGGGTATTAAGATACCACCATTAAATTGGAAGTTGGGTATTAAGATACCACCATTAAATTGAACTTTGGGTACTAAGATACTACCATTAAATTGGACTTTGGATACTAAGATACTACCATTAAATTGGACTTTGGGTACTAAGTTACTACCATTAAATTGGACTTTGGGTATTAAAATACCAGCATTAAATTGGAAATAAAAATATAAGAAACTGTTTCAGTTTGCCCCTAAAATAATAATAATAATAATAATACCGCTATCAGTTTTAATGTGATGGCACATCTCTGGCTATAAGGTGTGAAAAATGGAAAAGGTCTAATCTATCTGGACGCAGCTGAAGTTATATCAGCACTCAATAAACGAGCTATGCTATTGCATTTTGGTGGCTCTGGGTTACAAAAAATATTCTACAATTTACCGGGTGCCAGTGTCGAGTCATCAGAAACCGTTGATGTATTTAAAGTAGCCATAAAAAAACTCTACGAGTATTTTCAACCTAAACGGAGCAAAGTTTATGAGCGGCATGTTTTTCGATTGCTAAAACAGGAAAAAGGAGAAAAATTTGAGAAGTTTTTGATAAGATTGCGTCAACAGGCCGAAAAGTGTGCATTCGATAAGCAAGATGATCATCTCATAGATCAAATTGCGGAAAAGTGTAATTCTTACAAAACGTGGGAAGAGTTAAAATGCAAAAATGTATATGTTTTTAATCAAACGTCTTAGACCAGACAAGACAGTATTAGCATATAGTAGTAACTCTCCTTTGGCAATAGAGGGTTCATTTGAAACTATACTCGAAGTCGGTGGACGAAAGGAACATACAACCATTTACGTGATTTCGGGGGGTACTAGAGACCTGTTGGGTAAGAACACAGCAGTCCGTCTAGGTGTCTTAAAACTTGGTATCGGGATAAATCAAGTGGAGAGTACCGATCCCCATTAAAGAGAAGGTTGCAATCAAAATTAAGGAATCACTAAACAGTGATATAATTGAAGAAGTGCAAGGCCCGTCTAAATGGGTTTCACCAATGTTCCAATCATAAAAGAAAATGGTGAATTACGTTTGTGCGTAGATATGAGATGTACGAACGCCGCTATATTGCGAGAAAACCACCCCCTGCCTACTATGGACCATATTTGCCTAAAATGAAGAAAGCTAAATATTTTAACAAATTAGACATAAAACAATGCCTTCCATCAAGCGGAAATTCACTCTGAATCCAGACACATAACGACTTTTATAACCCCCAAAAGATTATATAGATATAAAAGAATAATGCTTGGAATTACCTGTGCTTCCGAGATTTTTCAGAAGATCATTGAAAGGATGCTGATAAACTGTGAAGGGGTCGTCAATTTTATTGGTGATATCCTGGTATTCGGAAACAGTGAAGAAGAACATGGCGCATGACTAAAGAAAGTTCTACAGGTACTTAGTAAAAACAACGCCGTGCTGAATAGCAATAAATGCATATATAAAACGCAGGATGTGAATTTTCTGGGACACAGGCTTACACATGAAGGAGTAAACCCTTCAACAAGTATGTTGAGAGCATTATGAAATTTAGGGTCCCAAAGACCATAGAAGAACTCCCAAAGTTTTTAGGACTCTTAAACTACATAAACAAATGGATACCTAACTTGGCCGCCATGACAGAACTTCTGAAGCACCTGCTAAGACAGAAGATGAGAAAAAGGGAGAGCTTGGAAAAACAATGGTCTGGGGAACAAGATAAAGCATTCCAAAAAACTCAAACGGATGCTCACGGAAATACAGATTTTAGGGTATTATGACGTCAGAGATGCAAGACAGGTGATAAGCAGATGCTAGCCCTGTCGGACTTGGTGCTGTCCTTGTACAAAATGATACAAATGTCCTTAGAATTATTGCCTATGGTAATCGAACTTTGACAGACTGCAAGCACAGGTATAGCCAAACGGAAAAAGAGGCACTAGCATTAGTTTGGGGGGTCGAACATTAATATTTTTTTTTATTTGGAAAGCCTTTTGATTTAGTCACTGACCACAAGCCGCTAGAGATATTGTTCGGGTCTAAGTCAAAACCATGTGCGAGGATTGAATGATGGGTACTGAGGCTACAGTCTTATTCATTCAAGGTTGTATACAAGCCAGGAAAACAAATATAGCTGATCCCTTGTCACGATCATGTAACTATCCTGATAACCCACCAAAAGGAAAAGACCAGCATGTGTACCAAATAGTGGAAAATTCTACACCAGTTGTTATACCAATGAGTACCATTGTAGCATATTCAGAAAAAGACCAAGAGATTTACAAAGTGAAAAAGTGTCTATCAGAACGACTGGGACGATTCAATTAAGAGTTACAATTTTTTTGAAAACGAGTTGTTTCCACGATAGCATTCTACTTCGTGGAAATAAAATTGTAATACCACAGCAACTCTTCAAGAGTGTATTAGATGCTGCATAGGAGGGTCATCCAGGTATCGTAGCGATGAAGGGACGCTTGAGATCAAAGGTATGGTGGCCCCGTATCGATAAAGACGTAGAACAATTAGTAAAGGCCTGTAAAGTTTGTACATTAGTGGGTTTGCCAAACCCACCTGCACCAATGAAGAGACGAGAGTTGCCTGCAGCTCCATGGATAAATGTCACAATGGATCTAATGGGACCATTGCCAAGTAATGAGTATCTGTTAGTAGTGGTCGACTACTATAGTCGATACAAAGAAGTAAAAAATTACAAAAACATCACAAGCTTACAGATTATTATAATGGTAAAAGAAATGTTCAGTAGACTTGGTTATCCTATTTCTATCACCGCAGACAATGGCAAGCAGTTCGTTAGTGAAGAGTTTCGATCTTTCTTTAAAGAATGTAACATTAAGTTATTTAGTACTGTACCATATTGGCCTCAAATGATCGGCGAAGTTGAAAGACAAAACAGAGATATTTTGAAACGTCTTCGTATCAGTCAGATCGAGACGAAGGATTTAAAAGAATGTTTGTGGGAGGATCTTCTAATGTATAACAGCACACCTCCTTACAGTTACCGGGAGGTTACCGTCTGAACTGTTTTTTCAACGAAAAAGTAGGGATAAAATTCCATCAATAGGTGAAATAAATTACAGACAATCATTTAGATTCAGATATCAGGGATAGAGATAAAATACAAAAAAAATCTTGATAAGAAAGAGATGTAGTGTTTGCACAAATACACAAACATACATTTATATAAAAGTCACAGTCTCGAGCGCACCGCGTCAGTTACACGAGAGCCTCGGGCGAGAGTGGACGTGTTTAGTTAAGTGCGTGCCGAGCCTGTGTTACACTACAGTGATTAGAGAAGATAGCAGACAACACAGAGACGGTATCAATTCGACTGTTTTTTTATGTGTGTTACCTCATAACTTTGTACTAGGCGAACCGATTTCGATGATTGTTTTTTTATATGAAAGCTGATAGTTTTCATGTGGTCTCATATAAATTTGATCAAGGTCAGGCCCATGGTTCTTGAGTTATTCTTAAATAACCTATATTGAAGTCGCTTATATTGAAGTCGGCTATACAAAATTTTTAATTTTAAAAATATTGTCAGAAATCTTTGCAGGTGCGCGTACATCGACTCAACAAAACCAATTTTTCTGTCATGGCGGACAGTCGCATCGAAGATTTTCCATGCACAGAACAAGGTAAATCTTTGTTGAGAATCAACCAAAACAGGACTAGTTTATTATTGCTTATTAACAAGATTATTATTAAATACGATTATGTGTACAAGCATTATTTAAGAATCTAGAACCTTTAAGATGTATACAAGCAAGGAAAAGAGATCAGACACGTCCTGACTTCGTTCTGTCTTCAGTTCTTCTGTCTGTTCTGACTTTGGGCTGCTACTGAGAATCATTAAGAAAAACCTAATAATTGATTTTAAACCGATACGGAATTTGATCCAGGCACTACATGTTCAGCAGTTGCACCTACGGCCACTGGATCAATGGTGCCGTTAACATTTCTAATATCGGTGTGTATGTAATATAAAGTATTAACCACACTTGTGAGGAGTTTGTTATTCGATTAGCAGGTTCGCAATCATGTCTCTTAAGTTCGCGGATCTTAACAATAACAGTTGGCTACTTCCCCTGAATCGGAACAATTATTTGTAGGCCATACAAATGCATGTTCCGTGCGGGAATCGAACCCGCGGCTCTCAGCGCTGCAACTCATTGTTAAGCCACTGCGCCATGGAGCCGTATTATATCAGAATTGTACATAATATTTTTTTTTTATAAAATAGGGGGCAAACGAGCATGCGGCTCACCTGATGTTAAGTGACTACCGCCGCCCATGAACAACCGCAACACCAGGGAAATTGCAGATGCGTTGCCGGCCTTTTACAAAGGTGTAAGCTTTTTTCTTGAAGGTTCCTAAGTCGTATCGGTCCGGAAAATTCGCTGGTGGTAATTGATTCCACAAGGAAGTTGTGCGAGGGAGAAAACTTCTTCTAAATCGCACAGTGGTGGACCGCCAATCATCCTCTAAAAAGCTTGGTAAACCAACACACATATAACACATGCAAATAAAGAAAACAGAAAAAGTTGAGACCTACTTTTTAAACATATTCCACCTTTGTTTCGATGTAAATTGAAACATTACTCTGTCATCTGCCAACTCATAAATCATTCCCGCAACATTTCGGTTTTAGTGCTATTTATCGAATAACAAAAACAACAAAAGTACTCTGTAAAAATATAAACATAATGCGACATATACTAAGCGTATTTTTTAAAACTTTTTGCCGTAATTGTTTTTGTTATTCCAGTTAACGCTTCTTTTTGATGTGAAAACTTCTTTAGCATCGTTGTGATTTGAAAGTCAAGAAATGAAGACGCGATACTAAAAAGAGACAAACATTTACATATATAGGATTTAGCCTACGAGAGAGTGAGATAGAATACAGTGTAATTTTTTTTTATTATCTATAATATAATAAATATACTTTAAATAATTTTTAAACTTGGAACAATATTCTAAATAAATAATAAATAAACTCTATAATTATTCTACTCCTGATATTTTTAATTCGTCTTATTCTCTCGAAGTTTAGTTTTCTGAATGTTTAATTTCTACTGCGTGTAAACTGCACACAAGTTTTTTTTTTATATTCTTCTTCTTCTAATTCAAATGGCTATTAAAGTGTACTGAACATGATCTTATCTCGGAGTTAAGGGGATTTGCCTTTTCACCGGTGTATTGACGATAGTAGTGTAGTAAGCGGACTGGTGTAAAAGAGGTGACTTATCGCAACTAATAAGATCCTCTCATTTTTAATAGCTAAACAAAATGAGTGGGATGGTTGGTTACCACAGCAGCTCTAAACATTGCAAGTCTTTACTAAATATTACATGTTTGACCTTTGTTTTCTTAGTTCTGGTCTGAAAACACTTCTACTTGAACTCAAATTTGATTTCCCGGTTTGTAATTATGAACAGTGGAATTAAGAATTGTAATTATTTTAAATGAGTGCTATGTTTATTATGTTATAGCTTTAGCCTGAACTAACTTTCTTGTGTGATTAAACAGGAGTCCCTCTCGGTCGGTATCACCCAATGTTATGTAGGACAATATTTTTACAGCAAAACTACAGTATAATAACTGACTAAGGGATATTGATTTAATTAAATTCCTCAAAAGTGACAACACCTACCTCTTCCTTTTTTGAAAACGGTTTAATGTGTCTCTAGTCTGTAGTAGTAGTAATTATTAAAGAAGAATTTGAATTTGTAGATAACAAAGTACTTTATTATTGTTTTATTTAAAATATGGCGCAAGAAACGTTGAAGTATATTAAGTAAATAATATTTCAGCGGCTGGAAATTAGAATAAGTTCGTGATACCATTCCCTAAATTATTTACGATGTTTTAAAGTATGCGTTCGATTGTATTAATTGATATTTGAAGTATAAAAAACAGAAATAGTTACTATACAGGTTACATTATGTAAAACGGTCTATGGATCAACACATATATTACTTATATATGTGTTGATCTATAGGCCGTTTTGAACTATATACTTTACTAAATTAATCAACGAGAAATCATTGTTGATGCTAGCCACATTCAAATGACCGCATACCACAAAACATATTGCCGTATAAATTGGATACACAAGGGAATTGAATTCTGATTAAATAAAAATAAACGAAATTGGAAATGGCCGTTGTTAAATATTGTGCTACATGTCATATAATATAGCATAATGTTTAGAATAAAATATTTGTTTTCCAGTACCTACATCTTTATAATATCGAATGCATATCGAGGGTAAAATATAAAAATTGCATTTAATTAGCATTCAATAAAAATCAATGATCTGGGGGCACGGCAGTGCCCCCGCCAAGTCGAGCAAAAAAGCGGCACGGCCGTACCATCCTTTTCTCGAAGCAGTTCAGGCCATTTTCGAAGCCCTATTACTTTGATGTGGATAAAACTAGAAGTCTGAATTTTCACTAACCAAGTAGGCATTGTATAAACTCGGTATATTTCAAATTTCATTAAATTTGATTTGAACCAGTAGTTAAAGAATTATAACTAGTCAAAGTTTCTTAATTTTGTCTGTAATGTTGTAATTTTTTATTTATTTAAAATATAAAAGGATTTTGATATTGATATGGTCACTATAAGATTTTGTTAGGTTAGCTAATTACGAAATAATTTAAGACGGAAGGACCCTTAAGTAGGGACTGAATAAATTAACCGACTTGGTATTACATGGATTTCACAACTTTTTACGGTAGAAGGACTGAGTTGCGAGACTTGGCTTTTTTTACAACTTATGTTTTTGATGGCATATACTATATTTTGCCTTCCTTATCTTCCGGACCACTGTACAGCACAAATGTGTTTATAATCAATCGTATTGCTTAAAATATGAATTAATTTTGTTTTAAAAATAACACTAAAATATCGAATACTAGGCGCGCATGAAGTATCTTAAGTTAAGAGTGTAGTGTAGTGTTAGAGTGTAAGACGAACAACATAACAATTTATTTTAGTGAACCCTGTTATATGAGTAATTAGCGAGTAAGATTGACTGATGTAATATAACCCCGCCCCTGCATACTAACGGAAATAAGATTTACGCACACGCTGCATTGGTGTAGCGTCCACCACGCCACTAATGTGTGCACCCAAATTGTGCCAGAGTACGCGCTAAAGACGGTGCACGTTGCACTAAACCGATAACATGTACAAGGGCACCAGAAGCACACACAAATATATATGTATTCGCTGCGCCGATTTTGTATTATTATATAGTTATTATAATCATAAGAAACCCTAAAACTCTTGCTTTATAAACATGCCACTTAGGTGGACCCCACCACTTATAGCATCCTCGACGAAACCCAGGGAATCACCATGGTGGCTCCGAACGCAACATTTCTAACTATAAAGAAGATTCTGATTTTAGAGATTTCTCCACTAATATGAGTACGCGTGCAACTAATAGTTAACATGATCAAGACTTCGAAGACGAGCTAAAGGCATTTAAAGTAGATATCGATAGCACCCTGAACTCTTGGAAGGATTCTGAAGATAATGAGATGTAGACAATTTTTACAATCATAAACGAGCTAAGAAAGTATGAGACAAGTTCGAATTGATTGCGAAGCTGACTGCAAAAACTCAGAGAAAAATAACTATTAGTTTTAATTTTTTGCATGCTCAAGTTAGAATTTACGGTAGAATATAAGTTTAATTTTATAAAAGTTAGTTATAGTTATAGATTTAAAAATATGTACTGAAATGGCTGCAAAATCTTGATTATGTCTAAACTTTTTTTTTATAGAATTGGGGTGACATACGAGCACACAGTCCATCTGATGGTAAGTAATGGCTTTGGCCCATAGACATCTACATCTATCCTCGATTACGAATCAAAATGCGGATGTATTGTCACCCGTGAGGACTAAGATGGAATGCATCGTTTCCAGTAAAAAAGGGTCTCGGGTTCTCTACACTCACCATACGAAACACAGCAGCGTTATGCTGCTATTTTACGCTGGTATTCTGTGAGAGCGTGGTTCCTCCCCGGTCGAGCCGACCCATTCGTGCTACAACTATACCAGTAATATAGCTACAGCATGGCTCTACCACATAACTAAAACTAAAAATCTTCTTACAATATTAAAACAAAAAACTATTGGTAAATCCAATTGGTAGGCGAGCGAGAGCGAGAGGAAATTCTCGACGAGAAGAACTAGGTGTCCCGAGATTGGGCTTTTTTTGTTAGTTATGAATAGACCTTACCTTTGGACTTGATGGAGTGACTTGAAAGTTTAATTCGGTGACTGCCACTGGAACTCTTTGACGAATAGAACTACAATGTACATTTTTCTAATTTCTTTCACGTTCATATGAGCATTATAAATCGTGCACGTTTGGATTTTCCATGCTTTTTTTTTAAATTGAAATTTAACATAAGATTATCGAAAAATTTGAAGTTTAGTAATAACTATAAGGTTATAGTGAAAACTTGTGTATACTTAAACTACTCTCATGTTATACGTAATTTTTTAATGCGCTTAAGGTATGCACAATTGGATTTCATCATCATCATCATCATTACAGCCTTTCATAAGTCCACTGCTGAACATAGGCCTCCCCCAAGGAATGCCACAAAGCACGGTCCTGAGCCACCTGCATCCATTGACTTCCTGCATGTCTTACCATGTCGTCACACCATCTAGTGGGGGGACGCCCTACACTTCGCCTGCCGGTACGTATAAGTATATTTATATATAAATCCTACGTAGTTTTAGCGACAAAACATTATAATAAAAATAATAACCTTGGTCTAGTATGTATCAAGTTTGGTTTTTGGAATATTCTGTATTTCTACAGTGATTAATATTTATGCTGCCTATTATCGCTGCTGTAAGCAAACGATACAGCAATCCACTCATGTCGGTGGCCGAGCGCGTAGTAAGGCAGAGCAAAATGTATTTAGTAAAATAAATTAGTACAAGGCTGCTAAAACACTGATAATTGCGAGATATGGTAGGCCGAAAAAAATTAGTTATAACTAAACAAAACAAAATTAAACTGCCATTTACATTCCATGGCTTCCTACATGATAGACGAAGATATTAAAAAAAAGATTAAGTTAAACAATTGATATTTTCAAAAGTTATCGTGTTTACCACTCCATGCGGACTTGATAAATCTACACCATAAGACACGAAAACCTTTTTTAAATGTAAAAATAGCAATTATTCAATTTAAAAAAAAATTAATAAGTTCAACAATCATTTATCTTTCTGACAATGTGCGTTTTATATTATTTATATGTCCAATATGATCGTTAGATACGATTTTATGCGACAAAATGTTGGAATCTTGATTTTTAGGTGCTAATAGAACATACGAGTACGGGCTTCGCCCTTAAGGCATGCAATACAATTATTAAAACACTAGTAAAACACGCACAGACAAACATAAACACACACACACAAAAACACGCGCACACATACACACACACACACACACACACACACACACACACACACACACACACACCCAGACGTACGTGCACACACACACACCGCAGATCCGCAGATACGCAACACCACTAAACAAACACATTAAACATTACCGATCAGTAACCGCCATAAAATTTAAGGAATAATGAATCTTCTTATGTACTTACCGAATACTTAGAACTATGAATTAGGGAAAGCACTGTTTCCTGAGATACAGGTGATAACCTAGTTTTGGAGACAGAACTATATTTGTATTTAGACAAATTTGGTTGTTAATAAACGTTATTTATTTATTTTTTCAGTTTACTTAGTACGTACCAAAATAACTACCTTTAAATTTTTAATGTATACTGCTCTCGGAAAAAATACAAAGGATTATTAACTCTTGTTTCTTAAAAAAATTAAGTTAGTATGAGAGGAGGTCAAAAAGTGAAAGTCGCGAATAAAATTAAAGCTAAGTTTTCATTTTTAAAATATTCACCCTTCAATTTAATACTCTTTTTCCTCTTTCAACTAGTTTATTTATCAGTTCGAAAAAATACGCTTTCATTTCTTCACAATTTTACTCTTCTGAATATTTCATTGTTAGAAAAAGAGTATTTTTGTAAATGAAATTGACGGTTCGGTGTTTGAATGGCTAATCACGTACCATATTTTTATGGCTATTGAAATCACTGACGATAATAAAATCCGCTATCAATCTATCGGTCCGTCGGATGTAAGGATGTTTATTAGTTTAGTTTAGTGTACAGTTGTTTGGGAGATTTTCAAACTAATAGTTCTTTTATATATTTTACAGAAAACACACAACTATTCAAAGAAATGATTATAGTAGTAACGGTAGTATCACAAACATTTACCGAGCATAATTTCGTAAAAATTTTTTTTTTTTATAGAATAGGGGGCAAACGAGCAGGCGGCTCACCTGATGGTAAGTGACTACCGCCGCCCATGAACAACCGCAACACCAGGGGAATTGCAGATGCGTTGCCGACCTTTTAGAAAGGTGTAAGCTCTTTTCTTGAAGGTTCCTAAGTCGTATCGGTCCGGAAAATTCGCTGGTGGTAATTGATTCCACAAGGAAGTCGTGCGAGGGAGAAAACTTCTTCTGAATCGCACAGTGGTGGACCGCCAATCATCCAGATGGTATGGATGGTAACGCGAGTTTTGTCGCGATGTGCGATGGTGAAATTGAGCGGCTGGAATTAGTCCGAACAATTCCTCAGAGCACTCCCCGTGATAAATGCGATAAAATACGCAAAGAGATGCAACATCTCTACGCAGTGCCAGTGTATCGAGCCGATCAGAAAGAACTCGGTCGTCGACGATTCGAACCGCTCTGCGCTGGATGCGGTCAAGTGGAAGGAGCTGGCACTGGGGTGCCCCGGCCCAGAGATGAGAACAGTATTCCATGTGGGGCCGAACTTGCGCTTTGTAAAGTTGCAAGCGATGTGCCGGCATGAAATACTGTCTCGCTCTGCTGAGCACGCCAAGCTTTTTAGAGGCCAATTTGGCCTTCCCTTCCAAGTGACCACGAAACTGCACACTATTCGATATGTCGACGCCAAGGATTCCGATACTGGCTGAGGCAGTAAGGGGAGTGCCTTGAAACTGAGGAGATACGACAAAGGGGTTCTTTTTAGCGGTAAACGCGCAAACTTGTGTCTTCTGGGGATTGAACTGGACTAGATTTAGTCGCCCCCAATCCGAGACTTTGTTAAGCAAAGACTCGACTTCAGACACAAGTTTGTCCCGGTACTCGGCGACGTTTTCCCGAGAAACATTGGCACGGCCGGTATATAAGGCATCACCAGTGCTGTCGTCCGCATAGCAATGAATGCTGCCAGTTAGCAACATATCATTGATATGCAGGAGAAACAGCGTTGGTGATAGCACGCAGCCTTGTGGAACACCAGCGTTGATAGGCTTGAAATCAGAGCATTCACCGTCTACTACGACCTTGATGCTCCGATCAGCAAGGAAACTGGTGATCCATTTGCACAATTTCTCGGGAAGCCCATAGGAAGGAAGCTTCGAAAGAAGCGCTTTGTGCCAGACCCGATCAAAGGCCTTCGCTACGTCCAAACTAACGGCTAATGCCTCCCTCTTGGACTCTACTGCCTCCGCCCATCTATGAGTTAAGTAGACTAGAAGATCACCAGCTGATCGACCCCGACGAAAACCGTACTGGCGGTCACTAATCAGCTGGTGATCCTCAAGGTACCTCATGAGCTGGCAGTTTATAATGGCTTCCATTATTTTGGAGAACAAGGAGGTGATGGCGATAGGCCTGTAGTTGGACGGGTCTGAGCGGTCGCCTTTTTTAGGGATCGGGTGCACCAAAGCTGTCTTCCATGAGTTCGGGACTACGCCTTGGGAGTAGGAGTACCGGAAAAGACGCGTTAAAACCGGTGCCAACTCCGGAGCACACGTCTTCAGCACAATGGGAGGGACTCCATCGGGCCCACTCGACTTGTTGACGTCCAGGGAGAAGAGTGCTTTGCGGACCGAGCGCTGTGTAAATCGCACATCCGGCATGGAGCACTCACATCGCGGGATGGTCGGCGGTGTGTTCCCCCCGTCATCTAGAGTCGAGTTGGACGCAAAAAGAGAGCTCAACAGATCGGCTTTCTCCTTTGCGGCATTCGCCAGTGAGTCGTCCTCTCTGTGCAGAGATGGAAGAGATGGCTGACAGAAGTTCCCTTGGACAGCCTTGGCGAGAGACCAGAATGCACGGGTTCCCGAAGGAAGGCGAACTAGCTTCTCGCCAATTCTGCCGATGTGCTCAGACCTTGCCTTAGTAATGACACTTTTGAAGGACCTGGAGGCGGAATTATACTTCTTTTTTAATGCGCTGGTGTTTACATCCCGAGACGTTGATGCGTCAGCCCAGGCCTGGTAGCACTCCTGCTTATAGCGTGATGCTATTTTACAGGAGCGACCAAACCATGGCTAGGATCTGCCTCCGATGGGCACCACAGAGGATGGAATAAAAAGTTCCATACCCTGAAGCACCACATCAGCAACAGAATCGGCAACAACGCTGGGATCTTCCGGCGAGAAGCAAACCCGCCCCCAAGGGTAGGATGCAAAAAAAGACCGCATCCCGTCCCAATCAGCTGACCTATAGTGCCAAACACGGCGGCAAGCTGTAGATCGCAACTGCGATTGGAGCGTGAGTGGCACCGTACTCCGGATCAGACAATGGTCCGAAGAGCCCAGAGGGGCATCGACGGAGACCTGATATCCGTCCGGATGAGAGGTCAGCAGAAGGTCCAACAGGGAAGGTACATGGTCTTCCACATCTGGGATCCGCGTAGGCGAAGTAACCAGTTGTGTTAGACCATATGCCAAAGCAAAGTCATAGACAGATCTACCCGCATGATCGGTTAAACGAGAACCAAGCCATTCAGCGTGGTGGGCGTTGAAATCACCGAGTATCACGATCTCTGCGGATGGGACCTGTTGTAGCACGGAGTCTGCAGCCATTTGGACGTGGTCTATGAGTCGGTCTGTGTCGGCATTACCGCTATGGGACCTATAGAGGCACCCGTAGACGCGGGGATGGTCGTCGCTGTCTACGCGCAGCCATAGGATGGACAGGTCCGTACCTTCAAGGCTGCCGAGGCGTCGAAAACAGATGTCCTCTCTGACATACACGCAAACTCCAGCCCGGGGCACAAACGAGTGTTCTAATTTGTACCCCGGGTAGGAGAGATACGAAGTATCAGCCGGAGAGGACACCTGTGTCTCGGTAAGAAAGAGCAAGGCCGGCTTAGCTATCTCCAGATGGTAGTGGACGGCGTTAAGGTTTGAATGAAGTCCCCTGATATTGCAGAAATCCACGGTAAGCGTGGCAGGGGTTGCCTTTGTCTTCTTGCTCCGCTTGCCCCGAGCAGGTTTCGTCTTGAGCGGAATTTCGCCCCCCCCAGAATACGCGGGGCAGCCTGAGCACCCACGCCCAGGAGTGGAGTAGTATGGTCGTGGATGCTCAGTGAGGGATTCTCCAGGTGTGCTGGTACCCTCCTGGATGGAAATGTTTTGTTTTTTAATGAATGCTGATACGATACAATTATTTGTAGGCCTATTCGTACCTCGTTCGAAAATCAAACTCCAGAAATGAAATTAAACTCACCATAGTAAAAAAAGTATAAATATATATATACAAATATACATATATTAACAGTGGTAGAGCCAGTCGGCAGCTCTTGCTGTCGCACGGATGGGCTGGCAGAACCGGGGTGGTACCACGACCTCACAGAATACCAGCGTGAAGGTTTACCTCTGCGTTTCGCTTGGTGAGTGCAGGTGGCCGGAGGCCCTTTTTACTGGAAATGAGGCATTCCATCCTAGTCTTCACGGGTGAAAACGCATCTGCATTTCGATTTGTAATAGAGGATAGATGTAGATGTCTATGGGCCGCAGCAACCACTTACCATCATGTGGACTGTGTGCTCGTTTTCACCCTTATCCTATAAAAAAAATATATATACAATAGTTTTAAACGTGGTAGAGCCATGCTGCAGCTATATTAGTAGTATCGTTATAGTATAGTTAGTATAGCTTGACACTGCTGTTTTTCGTATGGTGAGTGTAGAGAACCGGAGACCCTTTTACTGGAAAAGAGGCATTCCATCTTAGTCCTCATGGGTGACAACGCATCTGCATTTTGATTGGCAAACGAGGATAAATGTAGATGTCTATGGGCCACAGCAACCACTTACCATCACGTGGACTTTGTGCTCGTTTGTCACCATATCCTATAAAAATATAACAGAATATTTCTGAAAGTGAGAAAGTGCGAGTAGAAGCATCTGCAATTCTCCTGGTGTTGCGGTTGTTCATGGGCGGCGGTAGTCACTTACCCTCAGATGAGCCGCCTGCTTGTTTGCCCCCTCTTCTATATAAAAAAATTGTATGTCCTACAAGTAATTGTTCCGGGTCTGGAAGTTTGTTCTTGTGAAATTTATGTATGTAAACTGAACCCACGATGTAGCAGAAAATCCTAGTGTGGAGGTAACGTTTAAAAAATAATTATAGTATCGAGTTTTAATATCTTCAATCTCTTTTTCCAAAACTTTCCCTTATTAGTGCTATAAAAATCTGAGTCTTAATACTATTATAAATCCAAGTCAAATGCAACAGTATAATTGTGGTGATATGAGGCAAGTCTTCATATATCAGAGGATTTTTATAGTTTGATGATGTTGAGTTTTGATGTGAATTACAACCTTAAAAAGTCTACTGTTAAACACAGGCCTCCCCCATAGATTGCCTCATAGGAGTATGTATATTTAAAATAGTTGTCACGCTTGGCTAGTGGGTAGGCAACCGCAGTTTTTTATATATAGTTTTTATTAAGAATACGCTGCTGCCGATCTCCAGGTTTATTTCGCTCCGACACCTTTTATGACACCGTAGAAACGATATCGGTAATGGATAATCTAACACGCCACTACATGATACGAGTACAATGAAAGAAAAATGTGAAGTATTTGTCGCAAATTATCCGATTTATTTAGTAAAGTAATTATAGAATATTTAAAAGAGCCAGACTTTTGTGATCTAATGAGATATCTTGAAACATCAAAGATTTGTTATATGGAAGTTTAGAACCAAAACTTATCTATTAAATGTTACTGAAAATGTCTTTACAAAGAATTATGTAAGAAAATCAACCTGACCCTCGTCGCACTAGATCACGGTCAAGAGAAAAGAGGGTCGAAAGAGACAGGTAATATATAACTCAACAGTGAAGCACTGTAAGATGTCGCAAATTGGTTGTAAATTATGTTGCTGATACAGGAACTAAATTGACTGTCCTAAATATTTAACAAAATTTTAAAAGCCAAGTTATTAAACTTCCCTTTCCTTGCAAAGTTTAAAGTAGATCAAAATTTTAACTGTGCTATTTTTATGATATATGCTTCTCTGTCGATAAAATAAGGGGCTGTAAGATATTTATGCTCGGCGTAATGCAGCGATGAAGTGTCTTATACGTCCATCGCATGGCGAATCTATTTTATATAATTTGTGAGATCATTAAAACCTAACGTAGATTTGTGAAACAGTTTTCTTTGGATTTTTTTGACCTGGATATTCTAATATTAAAGTTTGCCTGTTATGTATTTAACTGTTTTTAAGATAATTTGGCATCTATCCATTCATCCATTACAGCATATATAAGTCCTCTACCTTCCTCATAGATTGCCTCATGTTGGGATTTTACCATAGTTGCTACGCTTTGAAAGCATGTTGGCGACCTCAGTTTCTAATTATTTGGAGTTGTTATAAGGAAGATACTGCTGCCCATCTCCTGTTTAATTTTCTCTCTGTCGCCTCTCATGACACCCTCGGGACAAAATGGGGTAGTGGATATTCCTACACTGCCACTGCACAGTAAATATTACTCGCAGAAAATAGACATTTAGCAGAGAAATTTAGCATACATTTAATAAAATAATTAAATGACCAAACGTATCATTATCAGATCAAATTACAATTTTAAAAGAAAAAAAATGCGTGAGTGCCGTGGAACACTCGGTTGGAACGAAGTTCCTTGCGTAGTATATTATTATTGATAAACGTAGGTATTACATATAAATTATTGATTAACAAATACGAGTACAAATAAATGAATTACTAGCGTCTAATAAAATGAAGCGTCATCTAAACATAATTGACAAGTGAAGCTGGCTGCCTGGATCGCTCCCTAAGACGAGACTAGGCCGAAACGCATATAATATCTTATTTACTTTTAGTATTTGTAATGATTTTAAAGATAACATGTGTGGAGTGGGCTAAGCCCACGCTGGCCTTTTTATACTTGTTTGAAATAAAATAACATTTCTTTCATGGCATAAAAAGTGCGAGCGAGATGGATATTATTCCATCTCACTTCCTTATTTCGCCGCCAAGGCCGTCTACAGTCTACACTATGATATATGATGAAGGGTTAGTGACGAAATAATCTTACACTTTTTGTCGCCTAGCTTCCATCCGCCAAAACCGTACCGTCCGATAAAGAACTTCGTTCCAAAAAATATCATACTTTAAATCACAATTTATGATTTCATCAAACATAAAACAGAACACGTAAAATAAATTTTATTATTATAATATTTTTTTGCCGAGGACACACTTCAATGATGTCATAAGTCATAACTATTACCTATATGTTGTTAGCAGCGATATGCTACAATTGAAGTCCCTCAATATTGCCTACACGTGGTCTAAGTCGTATTGTGAAATTGAAATCATTCCATTATTTTTCGTATGCGAACAGTATAGTAGCGAGTAAAATTTCTTTGGTTATAATATGTGCGCCTAAAATATTCAATTACACTTTAACTTCTAGTCTAATAGTCTAGTAGTATCAAAGGAAAAATGTTTTTTCAGAATATATATTCAAGGCTCTCAGAATGTATTTCAACGGCTGTATTCATTTGGCTAATGTGCAACACTCCGCAGATTCGAATTTTTGACGGTGCTAGTGTTTGTTCGTCGTAAAAATAATTGTCCTCTTGTGATGAGTACGTATAATTATTTATAATAAGCCCTTCTGTTCATCATAAGCACTTATAAGTCGTGTAGAGGTGGCGTAAGATAATCCACTACCCCATAATATTTTTCTTCATTCGTAACTTTTGCGATGGGTATCTTCGTGACACAGCAAACTCTGCGGAATTGATAAGAAAATATCGGTGAAGGGCTTGTAGTGATTCGAGGAGGAAAAGAAGAAAAAGCCACCCAACTGTGAGTCGGACTAGCGCATGAAGGGTTCCGTAAATACCCAAAACAAGGCGTCTCTCCTACTAGAAAGCTGAGACGCCCCCTTTAATTTTTAATTTATTTTTAATATTAATTATTTGTTTTTATAGCGGCATCAGAAATACACATTCTGTCTACCTATTACGGAGATACAACCCTCTGACAGACAGACAGACGGACGGATAGGTGGGCGGACGGACGGACAGACGGATGGACAGCGGAGGCTAAGAGTGGTGGAACTCCTTTTCTACCGATATAAAGGGTGTAGAGAGCCATTGCAAGATGTGAGCAATTTCATATTAGTCTTCAAGGGTGACAACACATATGTAGTCTTCTCTACATGAAATTGGCTCTAGTTGTCCGGAGCTGCAGTGGCTGTTTACAATCAGATGGATTGTAAGTTTGTTCCTCCTTACAGTTTTATAAAGAAATGGCATCATTTTTTTAAATAATCAATAATGAAAATTCATAAAAAAATAACGCCCGGAGAAGACACAAAACGACTTTCTGCACATCATCATCATTATCATCATTACAGCCCTTCACAAGTCCACTGCTGAACATAGGCCTCCCCCAAAGAATGCCACAAAGCACGGTCCTGAGCCACCTGCATCCATCGACTTCCTGCATATCTTACCAGGTCGTCACTCCATCTAGTGGGGGGACGCCCTACACTTCGCTTGCCGGTACGAGACTGCCACTCGAGAACCTTTCTTTCCCATCGGTGGTCGGTTCTTCGAGCTATATGGCCGGCCCACTGCCACTTCAGCTTACTAATCCATTGGGCTATGTCGGTCACTCTGGTTCTACTGCGGATATCCTCATTTCTGAGTTTATCACGCAGAGAAACTCCGAGCATAGCCCTCTCCATAGCTCGCTGAGCGACCTTGAGCTTCTTTACCCGGGCAGCAGTGAAGGACCACGTTTCAGTTCCGTATGTCATCACTGGCAACACGCACTGGGTGTACAGTCTCGTTTTCAAGTTTTGAGGTATACCTGACGAGAAGATGTGCCGTAATTTCCCGAACGCTGCCCAACCGAGTTGAATCCGTCGATTGACCTCTCGGTCGAAGTTGGACTTACCTAGTCGGACTATTTGTCCCAGGTGAACATACTCGTCAACAACTTCGAGCTTAGTGCTCCCAACAACTACCGGCATAGGTGTGACATGGACATTAAACATGATCTTTGTTTTGTCCATGTTCATCTTAAGACCTATCCGTTGGGAAACACTATTGAGGTCATTGAGCATAGTGCTAAGGTCCTCCAGCGATTCTGCCATAAGGACTATATCGTCGGCAAATCGAAGGTGAGTGATGTACTCGCCATTGATGTTGATACCGTATCCTTTCCAGTCCAGAAGCTTGAAAACGTCTTCCAATGCAGCGGTGAAGAGTTTTGGGGATATAACGTCACCCTGTCTTACACCTCTCTGCAATTGGATAGGTTTCGTACTCTGGTTCTGTACTCGGATAGCCATCGTAGCCCTACTGTACAAGCACTTCAACACTTCGATATACCGACAGTCAACTTGGCACCGCTGAAGGGACTGCAGCACCGCCCAAATTTCGACGGAATCAAAGGCTTTCTCATAGTTCACATACGCCAGACATAGTGGCAAATTGTACTCCTCGGACTTCTGTACAATTTACCGAAGGGTATGTATGTGGTCTATGGTGCTAAAGCCTTTTCAGAAACCGGCTTGTTCGGGAGGCTGAAAGTCATCAAGTCTGCGCGCGAGACGATTCGTAATGACTCTCGAAAACAGCATGTAGACGCGGCTCAGAAGGGAAATCTGTCTGTAGTTCTTCAAAAGACCGTTGTCGCCTTTCTTGAAGAACAAGACCACCGCACTTCTGCTCCACGCCTCCGGTGTAATGCCACCATGGAGGACGGAATTAAAGAGCTTCTGAAGGACTTCAAGTACCGGTTTTTCACCCGCTTTCAGAAGCTCCGCTGTAATTCCATCCTCGCCTGGGGCCTTGCCGTTTTTAAGGTGCTGGAGAGCCATTCTAATCTCGCTCAGACTGACGTCCGGGATATCATCGGAATAATGTCGGCTCCAACGATGACGTGTACAGCTGCCCATAGAACCTCTCAATCTCACTCAAAATCTCAGGTGCCTCGGAAACGATGCTGCCACATTCGGTCTTCAGCTTTGACAGTTGGCTCTTTCTGGCAGACAGATCTCTGGCAAAGACTTTGGAGCCTTGGTTCCGCTTGATCGCTTCTTCAATACGAGCTGTATTGAAGTTGCGTAAGTCCCGCCGCATGCATTTGGAGATCTGTCTGTTCAGTTGCCTGTATGCTGCCAAATCTGTTGAAGAATGTAGCTTCACCTCCCGTCTAACAGCCATGAGATTAGGTCAGGAGCTTGTCATTCAAATCGTCCACTTCATTGCAGTCTTCTAGGCACTGAAAACGGTTTTGTAACTCGAGCTGATTGGTTTCGGGACTTTGGATTAGAGCACGAGGGGGACGGAGCGTTGACTTCATTAGACGAGACCTCTCCAACTTAAAGTTTAGGTTCAGTGTGCCTCTAACCATTCGGTGATCGCTACCGGTTTTCACCCTCGCGATCACTGAGACATCACTGAACAGTTGTCGTCTGGTCATTATAATGAAGTCAATCTCATTTTTTGTCAAACCGTCGGGGCTCGACCAGGTCCACTTCCTGTGGGGCCGCTTCTGGAAGAAAGAGTTCATCATAAAGAGTCCCTCTTTCTCCATGAAGTCGGCCAGCTGCTGGCCCCTTGGGTTCCGTTGCCCTATTCCAAATTTCCCCACTTTCAGCTCACCGTTCTCTCTTGTGCCTAGTTTTGCATTGAAGTCTCCCATTAACACCGTATATTGGGTTTTGGAGGAATGCTTGGCTCTAGAGATATCCTCATACATTTCCTCCACCTCCTCATCGGGGTGCGCCGAGGTTGGTGCGTAAACCTGTATGACCTTAAGCGAATACCGTTTGTTGATTCTGAGTATAAGGTACGCAACCCTCCTCGACACACGCTCAATCTTTACAACGTTGTTAACGAGAGACTTGTGGACGATAAATCCGACACCTCCTTGGGACAGATGGTCGCCCTCCCGGTAATAGAGCAAGTTGCCGGATTCGAGGATTACCGTGTCCTCCCCCTCTCTTCGGACTTCGGATAATCCTATAATATGCCAGCGTAACTTGTCTATCTCTTCTTCCAGCTCCACAATCTTCTCGTCAGTCCTCAGGGTGCGTGCGTTGTATGTTGCCAGGTCGAGTCGTTGTAGGTGGCAACCGAACCTCCACCGGAGATTCTTAGCACCCCCTGCCCCGCCGTTACCATGGTCGCCACCGTAGCCAGGAATAGCGGGGCCGCCGGGAACTGGGGGCCGTCTCTTCGTTACTTTCATTATGGGGGGTATATTGCCATAGTTGCCACGCTTGGCGAGCGGGTTGGCAACCGCAGTTTTTTATTGTATTTTGCCGTTACCAGGAAGATGCTGCTGCCCATCTCCTGCCTGTACATAGATGTTTCTAATTACTACAAAGTCACTGAATTCCTTACATACTGACGTCGAGTCCTTAGTCAAACAAAATGTAATTTTTTGATATTGGCAGAAGATATTGTATATTATTTCAAAAATAATTCCTATTTGAGAAAATCGCAGATATATAAAGGATTTCCGTTAAAGTTTGCTATTGATATTATTTTGAATACTTATATCGAATCTGGTGTATTTCCTGATTTAATAAAACAAAGTAAAGCCATAAATTTATTTAAATTTACCCCAAATTAATATTGGACCTCACTAATTTATGACCTATTCGTGTACTGCCAACACTAAGTTAAATTATTAAAAATATGTATTATATACTGTATTCGGAAATAACTTACATTGCTATAACTACGTAAATTACATATTCGTATACCAATAAGATTTTCTCGAGAATTTATTACTACTCTCGTAGAGCTGTACTAGGATTTAATTTCTCAACATATAGGGTTTGTTAATTTTTTAATGCTTATAATAATGAAGTAGATATTCAACGTGACCTATTAATGTTATTCGGCTCAAAATTCATAAATTTATTAATATTTCTGTGTAGTACTTTTTTTTTAGTTCAAAATAGATTTTTTTATGTTTATAATAAATCTAGCAAGCTAACAGCATAGCAAAGTGGCGAAGCAATCAGCTTTGTAGCGGTTTCTAACGGTTGCCGTTGAGCAATCAGTTTCAAAATAGGAGGTTCAGATGCCTGGATGATCAGTAATTGATTGCTGCAAACAGAATTTGAAAATTCGAAAGTCGAAGTGTCAGACTTTTACTGACTAAAAACCATCCGTGTTCCTTCAGTGCCCTTACGTTCCGGAGCCGCGGTATCTCTTTCGAACAGCCCGCAGCCCCGGCAGGCGTCGGCCCTTGCGGGCCCCTTCACGCTGCTGACAGCTCTTTGAGGCGCGCGTGGAACAAAACGCGCCGTCGACACGGCCTGTCGTCGTTAGACGGACGGACGGCGAGCTACCCATTGCTCGCCGTCCACAGGCCCGCGCCTACGGTGACCGGGGGCCACAACGTAGCTCACGACGCCCGGGGCGTCTCCCGCGGTGGCCGGGAAGGAAAACTGCTGCTCTCTCCTTCTCCCGCTCCGCCACCTCCTTCGCTAGCATCACTGCTTCGCAGAAGGTGGTGACGGAATCCCATTCCGTCTCGCTCCGGACCATGGCTTCGACCAGGGCCGGACGCGAGAGGTCGCCGCCGCTTATCGCCGCTACGAGGACACGGCGGTGCTCCGCCCAAGCAGGACACACCTCCACGGTGTGCTCCACCGTGTCCTCCGGTCGATCTTCGCAGTGGGAGCACCCGGGCGTTTCCTCCCGCCCGATTCGGTGCAGTAACCTCCCGAACACACCGTGTCCGGTGAGGACCTGCGTCAGGCGAAAGGTGAGGACGCCGTGGCGTCTCTCAAGCCACTCCTCAAAGAGGGGTCTTATCGCCGCTATAGTGGCGTGCCCAGCACGGGGTTGCGACAGTCGCTCTCTCCATGTCGCCATGAGATCATGCCGGAAGTCTGTCCGCTGCGCGATAACTTGCCTCGGCAGCGGAGTTTCCCCCCGGCATAGTGCCTCCGCGCGCCATTCGTGCAGGCGCGCGAGGACTATCGCCTCCAGATCCCATGGCGGCAATCCGGCAAGGAGGCTCGCCGCCTCGCGGGAGATCGTGCGGTAGCCGCGAACCATTTTTACGGCAACCACCCTTTGGGGCGCGTTCAGGTGATGGACGGCAAGCCGCGCCAAACCACGTGCCCACACCGGGGCCCCGTAAAGGGCCATGGACCGCACGATCCCCGCGTAGAGCCTCCGGCAGGAGGCGTTTGGCCCCCCCCCCCCCAGGTTCGGCAGGAGCCGCCTGAAGGCAGCCCTTGTCCGTTCCAGTTTGGGAGCCAAACGTCGGAAGTGCTCAACGAAGTTCCATCGGCCGTCGAGGACGAGTCCTAGGTACTTCAACGTCGACTCGACGCCGATGGATACCCCTCTTACCATCACTGAGGATCCCGGTGGTGGCCTGTTCCGAGGACCATGGAAGTGCATGGCCTCGGACTTGTGCAGAGTCACCTCGAGACCCAGTTGCCGGATCCTCTCAACGGCTATCGCAACCCCGCGTGTCATAGTTTCCGCTGCCGCCTCGTACGACCCCCCTTGTGCCAGTACCAGCGTGTCGTCAGCGTAGCAAACTACGCTGACGCCGGTAGGGAGGTCGGCGCGCAGCACCCAGTCGTAACCGATGTTCCACAGGGGCGGCCCCAGAATAGAACCCTGTGGGACACCGCACGACATCTCTCGCCGGTTCCACTCACCGTTGCGACCGGGGTAGATGTCGGCCCTGTCCGTCAGATAGTCCCCGACTATACGACGGAGATAGGTCGGCACCCGGTGATACCGGAGTGCCTCCATAATGCAGCTCCAGGGCATGGAGTTGAAGGCGATGTCGAGAGACACCGCCAAGACACCCCCCCCCTGGACACTGCATCTTCCGTCGTGAGGGCTCTCACGCGCATGATGGCGTCCACCGTAGAGCGCCTCTTGCGGAAACCAAACTGGTGTTCCACAAGATCCGGCCCCGTCCCCGCAAGGTGCTCGGCGAGGCGGTTTGCAATTACTCTTTCAAAGAGCTTGCCCACCTCGTCGAGCAGCACCACGGGCCGGTATGCGGACGGAGAGTCCGCAGGGCTCCCCGGCTTCTGAATGAGGACCAACTTCCCCGTCTTCCATCGAAGCGGGAATTGGCCTCTCTCCAAGCATGCGCTTAGGAGCCCCTCCAGTCGGGGCCCGAGAGCCTCCGAGGCCAGGACCCAGGTTTTGCCAGGCAAGCCATCGGGTCCTGGGGCGGTATTCCTGGCCTTGAGCCTACGTACCGCCACTCTCAGGTCTACCCCGGTCCCTTCCGGGATGTCTTCGTCGTCGTCCTGGTGGTCCGCTTCCGGCACCGCAGGTGGCGGAGCCATAGGCGGGGGCGGATGTTCCTCTCGCGCAGGGAACAGAGCGCTCACCAAGTTCTCCATGAGCTGAGGCCGGAGACTCTGCGTCAGCGGGGGGGGGGGGGGGGGGGCCCAGGTGCGGAGTTTATCCCGCACCATCTTGTAAGGGCGCCCCCACGGATCTCTATCGAGAGTTTTCAGCATCTTCTCACGGGCCCAATCCCAGGCCCGCAGGACAGCCTCCCGGAGGGTGGTCTTCGCCGCTCTGTATCCCTCGTACAGCTCCGCCTCAATGGCTGCCGCATTCGGTGGACGAATGCGGAGCCTGCGATGCCTGGCGTACAGGTGCCGCGCGGCGACACACGCCTCGCGCAGAGACGTCAGCTCACGCGACCACCAATATACCTGACGCCGGGCGCTTCCTGGCCGGACGCGGGGCATTGCCACGTCACATATCTCGGACATGGCCTCCTGGAACTACCCTGCCTCATCATTGACGTCGGCAGGCCTGTCCGGTGATGACACCCAGGCCTGCACGATGGAGGCTTCCAGGAGGAGCTCCCGGTCCAGCTGCTTCAGCGCCCAACGCGGACCACTCGGGGCCTGTTGGACTGGCGCGCTCGAGGGCTGGGTGGAGACGTCAAACCGGATGTACCGGTGGTCGGAGTAGGTCTCCACCCCCTCTATGACACGCCAATCAATGTCACGCGGCGACAGAGCGGGGCTAGCGAACGAAATGTCCACCACCGACTCGCCCCGCATCCGCACACACGTGGGGATAGAACCCCGATTTAGGACGACCAGGCCTGTCTCCAGAGCCCAGTCTTCCACGATCCTACCCCGCACATCTGTACGATGAGAACCCCAAGCCAAGTTCTTGGCATTGAAGTCCCCGAGGACAAGTACGGGGAGGAGATAACTTAGCCCCCAATAACTACCGGCATAGGTGTGATATGGACGTTACACATGACTTTTGTTTTGTCCATGTTCATCTTAAGATCTATCCGTTGGGAGACACTATTGAGGTAATTGAGCATAGTGTTTAGGGCCTCCAGTGATTTTGCCATAAGGGCCATATCATCGGCAAGTGGAGTGTGAGTGATGTACTCGCCATTGAAGTTAATACCGTATCATATCCAGTCCAGTATCTTGAAAATGTCTTGCAATGCAGCGATGAAGAGTTTCGACGATATTACATCATCCTGTCTTACACCTCTCTGCAGTTGTATAGGTTTCGTATTCTGGTTCTGTACTCGGATAGCCATCGTAGCCCTGATGTACAAATACTTTCAGCACTTTGATATACCGACCGTCAACTTGGCACCGCTGAAAGGACTGCGGCACTACTCAAATTTCGACGTGATTAAAGGCTTTCTTATAGTCCACATGCGCAAGACAAAGTGGCAGATTGTACTCTGCGGCCTTCTGTAAAATTTGTCAAAGGGTATGTGTGTAGAACATTTAAAGAAAATATGTCTTGCTTCAAAAAATGTCTTTATATAGCACTTAGAGCCGTGATAGCTCAGATGGTACACAGTGGTAGAGCCACGCGGCAGCGTTTGCTGTCGCACGGATGGGCCGGCTCGAACCGGGGTGGTACCACGACCTCACAGAAAACCAGCGTGAAGTAGAGGTTCACCTCTGCGTTTCGCTTGGTGAGTGCAGGTGGCCGGAGGCCCTTTGTACTGGAAATGAGGCATTCCATCTTAGTCCTCACGGGTGACAACGCATCTACATTTTGATTTGTAATAGAGGATAGATGTAGATGTCTATGGGCCGCAGCAACCACTTACCATCAGGTGGACTGTGTGCTCGTTTGTCACCCTTATTCTATAAAAAAAAAAAGATGGTTAGCGCTCGCTGTAAGTTTCACAGTACTCGAGCAACCCGGGTTCAACTCCGTCAGCACCAATGAAATTGTTAATTGCAATTTTAAGTGATGATTTACCACGTGCTCGGCGGTTAAGGAAAACATCGTGAGGAAACCTGCATGTCTGAGAAATAAGAAAAAAAATATTTCGAAGACATGTGAAGTTCGCCAACACGCATTGGGGCAGCGCGGCGGACATTTCCTTGCCCTAAATCCCTCGCAGAAATGAGAGGAGGCCTGTGCCCAGCAGTGGGACGTAAATAGGCTTTACTTTACTTTTATGTGTGTGGTCTATGGTGCTTGTAGTGTTATGCAACTTACATTTCATTGTACACTAATTCTCCATTCTGCTTTGATATTCTGCATTCATGTTTTGCATCACTTTATACTATTTTTTTCATTCTGTTTTTGATTTTCTGCATTTATATTTTGCATCACCTTTATTTCTATAGGATCCTGTAACGTTTTTACACAATAACATATCATTTTACTTCGTATTTTCACACTATTTATCACTTTTAAAATAGCTGTCAATGAAGTCTTACCTTTTATGGTCTTTTATTGAATTCTCTGTAACTCTACAATTTCAGGCTTCATGCACGCAGCCGTGCATAAGTTTTTCCTATGTGAATCATATCTCAATTCATACTTAAATGTAATAATTTCTTAATAAAAGTCCAAAAACCAAAAATTGGTTTTTATGACAACTACTATTTATACCGTTGTCATGGCAATTTTTATTCAAATTCGTTACCGATATGATGTTTTATCTCGATATTTTCACATAAATACTCTTTTGCTCTAGGTCATTTACAATAAATTTCCTTTTAATTTAAATAATTTTTCCGTTCTCTCTAGTTATGCAACTTACATTTCATTGTACACTAATTCTCCATTCTGCTTTGATATTCTGCATTCATGTTTTGCATCACTTTATACTATTTTTTTCATTCTGTTTTTGATTTTCTGCATTTATATTTTGCATCACCTTTATTTCTATAGGATCCTGTAACGTTTTTACACAATAACATATCATTTTACTTCGTATTTTCACACTATTTATCACTTTTAAAATAGCTGTCAATGAAGTCTTACCTTTTATGGTCTTTTATTGAATTCTCTGTAACTCTACAATTTCAGGCTTCATGCACGCAGCCGTGCATAAGTTTTTTCCTATGTGAATCATATCTCAATTCATACTTAAATGTAATAATTTCTTAATAAAAGTCCAAAAACCAAAAATTGGTTTTTATGACAACTACTATTTATACCGTTGTCATGGCAATTTTTATTCAAATTCGTTACCGATATGATGTTTTATCTCGATATTTTCACATAAATACTCTTTTGCTCTAGGTCATTTACAATAAATTTCCTTTTAATTTAAATAATTTTTCCGTTCTCTCTAGAAAGATATAAAAGCCGAACAATCGGTGAAGAAATTCAGTCTTGCTTCAGTTCTCGTATCGGAAGCATCTTCTAAAGGCCTTATCCCGGGGCCGCTCAGCCCCGGGATCCTGCAAGCCTCTATCCTGCCTGAAGCCACTGGACTCTACGATCCGTTGCTCTGCCTGAAGTCGCCGGATCCTACAAAACGTTGCTCTGCCTGAAGTCGCCGAGATCCCACAAGTCTCTACTCTACCTGGAGTCGCCGGAACCTACAGACCTCTGTTCCGCCCGAAATCACCGGAACCTACAAACCTCTGTCCCGCCTGCAGTCACCGGATCCTGCAGGCCACTGCGCTGTCTGAAGTCGCTGAGGATCCTGCAAGCTCCTGTCTGGGCTGAAGTCGCCGATCCTGCAATCGCCGCATTCACCTGAGGTCGTCGCCTAGAGACGCCCACGCCTACCCACCTACGCCGTGCGTGCTCGTTCCAGGCGCTGAGAGCACGCTTGGGATCTTCGGACTCAGCTACGACATAAATCTTTTTTTTATTACCTTTTTTTTAAATATAATTTGTAAATCACATCATCCATCATCTTCATATTTCATTTTTTTTATAAAATTGTAAAAACTCTTTTAAAAACTTAAATATATTATTGTCTTGGTCTATTTGGTTGTTTTGCTGATCGTAGGTTAGGTTTTCCTTCTCTTTTAATTGTCGCTTCACGACATGCTAAAGCTTTTCGGATACCAGCTTGTTTGAGAGACTGGAAGTCCTCGAATCTTGTTTGGGTGGCTGTCTCCGTGCGAGACGATTCGTAATGAATCTCGAAAACAGCACGTAGATGCAGCTTAGAAGGGAAATATGTCTGTAGTTCTTCAAGAGATCATAGTCACTTTTTCTTGACCATCATACTTCTGCTCTACGCCTCCGGAGTAGTGCCACCATGGAGGATGAAATTAACGAGCTTCTGAAGGACTTCAAGTGCCGGTTTTCCAGCTATTTTCAGAATTGCGGATGAAAAAAAGACAGTAAAATTACATATAAACAAAAAAATACTTTGTTTTATTATCGTTGATATTCGGTTTTTTTAACTTAGACGAATCTTACATTGATTTAATCTGTTCAAATATTTAACTCCACCTAAAAATAATCCGCTCTTTCGGGGCGTTCACCTGTTTGCGCTAATGACTTGTTGCTATAGACACAAAGTTTACCGTACCTATATCATCTACTATCGATTTTCCTAATATGGTCTGGAATATATTTTATCTACTATGATATTTCCATCAATAATAGAAGATAGACGAAGCACTACATACATTTCAAATGACGCCGAAACCATGCTTAATTTCTTGACACGCTCTTATATACACTATCCTTTTTTTCTTTAATAGTGCATAAAGGCCATATCTGTGAGCATACATATATGTACAATTATAATAAGTTGGGCATGGTGTGATTTTATTTACAATATTCGTAGCGTTACGTCAATCTTTGTCGAACTGAGCTGGGATTAGGTGAGAACAATCATGGGCTAAGTTTATTGAGAAAATGTATTCTACCATACGGTAATTTTTAGGTAGTTTAATTGTTATTTCAATCTGTTTGTGTGATAGCAACAATTTTAAACGTGGTAGAGCCACGCTGTAGCTATATTATGGTTGTAGCACGAATGGGTCGGCTCGATCGGTGTATGATCACGCCATTACAGAATACCAGCGTAAAATAGCAACTTAATGCTGGTAAGTGTAGAGAACCGGAGACCTTTTTTACTGGAAATGAGGCATTCCATATAAGTCCTAAGAGGTGACAACGCATCTGCATTTTGATTCTTAATCGAGGATAAATGTAGATGCCTATGGGCTACAGCTCCACTTACCATCTGATAGACTGTATTCACTCTTGTTATATCTATATTCTATATACAAATAAATAAAATTGAAGTGTCTGTTTGTAATGTCAAAATAACAGCTTTTTACTAAATGCATATGAAAGTACATACGGCACATATAACAAAAACACAAGTTTTAAAACTTTTGTCAGTCTGTCTGTCTGTTTGTTCCGGTTAATCTCCGAAATATCTGGACCGATTTTGATTGGACCTTCACTGGCAGATAGCTGATATTATAAGGAGTAACTTAGGCTACTTTAATTTTAGAAAAAATAATTAGGTTTCCACGTAAAAAATTAAAACCCTAAATTACACGCGGGCGAAGTCGCGGGAAACAGCTAGATATAAATAAAACAGTACTCTCCAAGCAGAAATGCACCAATGTGTCCAGGTTAAAGCTTGAGAGAGCCAGTATAGTCACAAGTTTTGGCGCAATGTGTCATAATTATTAGAGGGGACAAAGTATTAGTAAGTTTTACGTGCTAGGCCTACGCTAAAGTATTTTATGACTGCATTACAACTGGATCAACTGTTAATAAAACACTGAACAGTTGTTTGAACATAGCTATCAGGCATTACTCCTCAGGAGTGCATTTTCGAATCGAGAAAAGATGTAAGTGCTCGTGGGCCACAGCAACCACTTACCGTCAAGTGAACTGTGTACTCGTTTGTTATCAATCCAACATTATTACCTACTTCTGTTCACATGTCTACTGCAGGAAGTAAGCATCCCCCAAAAAACTGTTCAAAAGACGATCCTGATATACCTGCATTTATCGACCTGCATTTTTCATTAGGTCGTCATTCCATACGATTACATCGCTACAATGCTGCCACTAGATGTTTATCTAAGTTTTTTTCATCTTATCAGTTTTCGGTTGTTCGAACTATATAGCCGGCCACTTTGCCATTTCAACTTACTGTTCCGTTGTTATCCTTAGTTTAAGACAATTATACATTTATTTTAACTATAAAAATATTAAATGAAGCCTTACAATATTTCACAAGATATACAAACCAAAGTAATTGAACCTTTACACGAATTGTTACAGTGTACTTTTCCTGTAGTGATAAACATCGCTTCAACGAAAAAGCGATGCCAGTCATAGTCTATGACAGACAACAATAGCCTTTTGTGTTAAAGCAGGCCTCTGTCACTCATGCTACCTGCGTGTAATAATTACCTACAATCGCGAGCTGCCCCAGGGGTAGATCGCAGCCGGGGCTAGCGCGCTCTATACGATTGAATGTTAAAGTTTTTTAACGCTGTTTACGTAAATAATTTTTTGTAAATACTTGTTGAAATACTCGTCGAAATAGTTTTTGTTTAGTGTTTAGTATATTTAATTGTAGGATAAAATAGTTGATTTTTTAATGTAATTTAAGAATAATATATATGTATGTATATTATTATCTATCTATTTGATAAATTATAATAGCAAAACGTCGTTTCTACTATAATTTTTGCGGGGATGGATACTTAATGAGCAATTAAAAGTATAATATCTCATTCGTTGAGTTACCGAAAGGTAATGAAAGGTAAATTTATTTCATTTTTTTGTTAGATAGGTACTTATAGCGAAAAAATAATTAAGTAAGAATTTAAGTACAGAAATAATACCTAATTAATAATACCATCCGCGCGTCTACGGGTGCCTCTATAGGTCCCATAGTAGTAATGCCGAAACAGACCGACTCATCGACCACGTCCAAATGGCTACAGATTCCTTGCTACAACAGGTCCCATCCGCAGAGATCGTGATCCTTGGCGATTTTAACGTCCACCATGCCGAATGGCTTGGTTCACGTTTAACCAATCATGCGGGGAGATCTGTTTATGATTTTGCCTTGGCATATGGTCTGACACAACTGGTTACTTCGCCTACGCGGATTCCAGATGTGGAGGATCATACACCTTCCCTGTTGGACCTTCTGCTGACCTCTCATCCGGACGGATATCAGGTTTCCGTCGATGCCCCTCTCGGCTCTTCGGACCACTGTCTGATCCGGAGTATGGTGCCACTCACGCTCCCTTCGCGGTTGCGTTCTGCAGGTTGCCGCCGTGTTTGGCATTACAGGTCGGCAGATTGGGACGGAATGCGGTCTTTCTTTGCATCCTACCCATGGGGGCGGGTTTGCTTCTAGTCGGATGATCCCAGCGCTGTTGCTGACTTTGTCACTGATGTGGTGCTACAGGGAATGGAACTATTTATTCCATCATCTGTGGTACCCATCGGAGGCAGATCTCAGCCTTGGTTTGGTCGCTCCTGTAAAACTGCATTACGCAGTAAGCAGGAGTGTTATCAAGCCTGGGCTGCGGCTTCAGCGACTCGGGATGTAAACACCAGCATACGTAAAAAGAAGTATAACTTCGCCTCTAGGTCCTTCAAAAGAGTTATTGCCAAGGCAAAGTCAGAGCATATAGGCAGAATTGGCGAGAAACTAGTTCGCCTTCCTTCGGGAACCCGTGCATTCTGGTCTCTCACCAAGGCTGTCCAAGGAAATTTCTGTAAGAGATCACTACCATCTCTGCACAGAGAGGACGACTTACTGGCCCATGACGCAAAAGACAAAGCCGACCTTTTAGGCTCCCTTTTTGCGTCCAACTCGACTCTTGATGACGGGGGGAAAACACCGCCGATCATCCCGCGGTGTGAGTGCTCCATGCCGGATGTGCTGTTCTCACAGCGCTCGGTTCGCAAAGCACTTCTCTCCCTGGACATCCAGAAGTCGAGTGGGCCTGACGGAATCCCCCTAATTGTGCTGAGGACATGTGCTCGGGAGTTAGCACCGGTCCTAACGCGTCTTTTCCGGTACTCCTACTCCCAAGGCATAGTCCCGATTTCATGGAAGACAGCTTTTGTCCACCCGATCCCTAAAAAAGGCGACCACTCAGACCCGTCCAACTATAGGCCTATCGCGATCACCTCCTTGTTCTCCTAAATAGTGGAATCCATTATCAACTGCCAGCTCATCCGGTACCTTGAGGATCACCAGCTGATTAGTGACCGCCAATACGGTTTTCGTCGGGGTCGATCAGCTGGTGATCTTCTGGTCTACCTGACCCATAGATGGGCGGAGGCAGTAGAGTCCAAGGGGGAGGCGTTGGCCGTTAGTCTGGACATTGCGAAGGCCTTCGATCGGGTTTGGCACAAAGCGCTTCTTTCGAAGCTCCCTTCCTATGGGCTTCCCGAGAAATTGTGCAATTGGATCACCAGCTTCCTTGCAGATCGGAGCATCAAGGTCGTTGTAGACGGTGCATGTTCTGACTACAAGCCTATTAACGCTGGTGTTCCACAAGGCTGTGTGCTATCACCAACGCTGTTTCTTCTGCATATCAATGATATGTTGCTAACTGGTAACATTCATTGCTATGCGGATGACTGCACTGGTGATGCTCTATACACCGGCCGTGCTAATATTTCTCGGGAAAACGTCTCCGAGTACCGGAACAAACTTGTGTCTGAAGTCGAGTCTTTGCTGGACAAAGTCTCGAACTGGAGGCGACTAAATCTAGTCCAGTTTAATCCTCAGAAGGCACAAGTTTGCGCGTTTACCGCTAAAAAGAACCCCTTTGTCGTATCTCCTCAGTTTCAAGGCACTTCCCTGGTTGCCTCAGCCAGTATCGGAATCCTCGGCGTCGACATATCGAGTGACGTGCAGTTTCGTGGTCATTTGGAAGAGAAGGCCAAATTGGCCTCTAAAAAGCTTGGCGTGCTCAGCAGAGCGGGACAGTATTTCATGCCGGCACACCGCCTGCAACTTTACAAGGCGCAGGTTCGGCCTCACATGGAATACAGTTCCCATCTCTGGGCCGGGGCTCCCCAGTGCCAGCTCCTTCCACTTGACAGTACCTACTTACATACCTATACTCGTCTTTGTAATTAAAATATTTTAAGTTATAATAGCACAAAATATTGAAATTAAAACTTTGTTTACAAGATTTCAACTAAGTAGATTATAATCATACAAGTATAAAAAGGCCAGCGTGGGCTTAGCCCACTCCACACATGTTATCTTTAAAATCAGTACAAATACTAAAAGTAAATAAGATATTATATGCGTTTCGGCCTAGTCTCGTCTTAGCGAGCGATCCAGGCAGCCAGCTTCACTTGTCAATTATGTTTAGATTTCTCTTAGGAATCGTATTTCGGGTTTGTTTGTTGTTTACGCTATCTATCTATACGAACCAAGCATTGCGATTCCCGACGAATGGCCTTGCAAGTTGCATGCGTTGGGCATCACAGAACTCACATAGTATATAATAATAGCATAGGTACTTTACCTAAGTAACTTAACATTTCGCAATGTATTTTTTTACTCTTTATTTACAGCCCTTAGCAATCACGCAAAGTAGATTGTGACGTAGTAAGGAGAAAATATGCAAAGTAATACTACCGAGAAAATACGGACGCTTGCGCGCAGCGATAAAGTTTTAATTAGCTTGTGTGCGCGATTTATCTGATTAATAAAAACTATGTAGGCTATTATAACGTGGGCAAGCAGTCAACATCAAAAGAGTGCAACTTCTGTACTTATTTATTCTGTGGTTAAAGTCCAACGTCAGACGCCTTATCATCGTCCATTGAAATCACATGACATGTAATTGTTAAATTGACTTAGGTACCCTACTGAGAATGCAATATCCGGACGTGTAAGTATGGCAAGGTACATTAAACAACCGATTAATTGCTGGTATGGTAAACTCTTATCACAATTACTATGTTTAGCCAACTTCAGTTTACTTTCCATAGGAGTATCTATAGTTTTACCATTTTCTAAATTAAATTTTAACAATTACTGTTCTACGTCATGACTTTGATCTAATATTAATATTTTTTTTTTCATTATCATAACACACTGACATAACAAGGCATTGTTTTATTTGGCCTAAATATTTAATCTTAAATTGAGACTCTAATACATACTTTAACTTATCAGTTTCTTTAGAACAATTTGAAAAAAAATAAAAAATCATCGACATATACCGCAATTATAGTCATATTTTTTTCTTCATTCTTTACATACAAACAAGGTTCATATTTAGATTTAAAATAACCATTTTTTGTTTAAATTCGAGTTATTTGGACATTGAGTTCGGTAGTGTCAATGATATTATAAAGGATATATAATATCATTGGGTAGTGTCCTATTTGTTTACAACGGTAGCATTTAACGTTGGCAGTTTTCATGTTGGCATTACTTGTCTTTGGCAAATTTGAGATCGAGGCGCCGTCTTTATTTAGTGTTGTCGATGTTTGTTTCCTTTTGTGTTGCCATTTTCTAGACACGGCAAAAGCACTTTCTTCACTACTGTTTCCGTTTCCTGTATCCATATCGAAAAGTTTGTTTTTAATGGCGTCCGTTGTCACTTGAATACCTGAATTCTCTATCGCGAGAACTTTACTGGTAATCTAGCTAGCAATAAAGAACCAATCCATTCGTCATTAATTGCGAATCCCGTTCCACAAAGTTTCTGACCTGTCTCAATTATTTGGGTAACATACGAGGTCATGGAACTGCAAATATCCAGACGGATAGATATTAAATTTCTCAGGAGACTTATTCTTCTGGTGAAACCGGAATCATCAAAAAGAGACTTTAATTTTTCTCACAGCTCTTTATTAGTCTTGACTGTCTTGATGTGTACGTACAACGACGCATCTATCGTTAAAATCAGTTTCGCCTTTGTCTTGGTGTCATCCGCGGTTGATGCACTAATTGCCGCACCACCGACGTCCAACTCTGGTTTGATGTACTTCATCATTCCTTTAAGTATAAGGAAATTTTCAGCTGTAAACGCCCACTCGTCGTGATTTTCCCTTCCTCGTAATTTAGGCACATTCACGATTTAATTAGTCGCCATTGCGGTAATATGCAATAGCAACCGGCTGACTGTTCACAAACGGATTCAAAGTCGGAAACTAGCCTGACTAACTGCGAAAAACACTAACGTGTCGAGCTGCAACTTTCTAACACAAGTTACTTCGCCGAAAAACTAGTCTTATGGCCATGGTTATCTTATCTTATTCTCTCTCATCTTATGGTTATTAAAACGACCGTATGCATTCGAACAACAGACCACAGACTAACTGTTTTATTGAAAATCTCACATTCCATACATAGTTGCGCCACATGTACACAGATGTCGCTGCTTGTAGCATACCAACGCTTCATAACGCCTAAATAATATTATTTATTCACTGTTTCTCCCTTTGGAAGGAATTCGGAGTAAACCACACCACGGTAGTCAAAAAAAAACTGTCAGCATCACCTTGATTTTGGAGCGACTTTGCCGCGGTTTTTTGGGTTTCGGCTCGTTTTCGACACGCCATTCTGAAGACTTGCTTCTTACTTGCTAGGCTTGTTTGCATGTCGTACTCATAAACTCAAGTCTCGTCGCCAGTTATTATAT
The DNA here is from genome assembly GCA_033319125.1 of Parnassius glacialis. Taxonomy (NCBI): domain Eukaryota; kingdom Metazoa; phylum Arthropoda; class Insecta; order Lepidoptera; family Papilionidae; genus Parnassius; species Parnassius glacialis. Next base: position 15,643,430 of record JAVANC010000027.1, on the reverse strand, counting down.
GTTTCATAAAGGTCGGATCCGTAGAAGCTCGGGAAACCATGTCTTCAGCGACATGCTTTCGCTGCGCTCTTTGAACAAAATTGAGCTCTTTTGGAACTAGTCGAGCGGCGACGCGTTTCATGCCTAAAATGTCAATGAGAATGTTGTGGACGGACTTAAAAGATATGTTCACCTCACTAGCCAACTCTCTCAGACTCATACGTCGATTTTCAAGCACTAGCTTCTTGATTTTGTCGATGTTTTCTTTGGTCGTAGCGGTTGAAGGTCTACCAGAACGAGGCAGGTCTACTACTACTTCTCGGCCTTCTTTAAAAGCCTTATACCATTCATAAGCCCTTGTTTTCGATATACACAATTCGCCGTAGGTATTTCGCAACATTTTTAGTGATTCACCACATGAAATATCATTCGAAACACAAAATTTAAGGAACACTCTTTGTTCAACAATATTTTCCATTGTAAAAATCGCCGAGAACTCAAAACTATGACCAACAAAAGTGTAGTTTAAAACAAATTAAATGACAGATCCCGCTCAAACTTTGCGCGCTAAATCAGTACAGTGCTACCAACATGCAGTAAAAAAAATTAGAACGACCTCTTTTACGCGGGTCTTGTTATTGTCATATTCCCGATACTTTTTACACAGAGTAGTACATGAACAAATTGCAATATTTTGATATTCTTACATAATATAAATTCCGTTTTGAATATTTTTATGGTATTGTCGTCTGGTTGGGTTAAACTTATTATAAGATAGCATATATACAAATATGCAATATAAAATAAATTAAATACATTAAAATATATTTTAATTTTTAAATAATTTGAATTAACCTAATAAACAATAATTTTATGCAATTAATTTTTGGTCATAAACGTTCGCGGGTGCGCACACAACAACTCACCAATATTTCAGTCACAGTGTAAAGTCTCAACGAAGACCTGCGCAGATGGCAGGACTAGATTACTATGTACAAGTATGTGTGAAAGCAAAGACGAGAGATCAGGTGCATCGTGCACCTGGTTTCTCAACGGCTATACATTATTTTTAGGGCACGGCGGTTAAACCTTTCGCCAACTTTTTTAATTTACGGCTGAGAATTACAGAGAAATATTTAGAATAACCTAATCACTGATTTTGGCGCAATGCGGGATTCCAACCTGGGATCACATGATCAGCAGTCGCACCTACGATCACTAGATCAACGATGCAGTTCATTTCTAACAGTAACATTTCTAGTATCGGGAACTCTTATCGACTCTCTTGTAAGGAGTACAGTAGTCGAATGGCGGATTCAAAATCACGTCTGTTAAATTCGAGGATCTTAACAATAGCATTTCTTATAAAAATACATATATTATATCAGACGTGCACATAATACTCGGTTGATTAATAAGTTTTTGGAAACGCAATGAATCTCTAGGATAAGTATATGTACATTGTATTTATTTTTCAATGTAGTCTCCTTTTAAGCTAATACACCTTGAATAGAGTTTGCAAGTTGGCTCATTCCCTTCGAAGAAAAGCTTGGTTTTAGGACTCGAAAAGGCACAGCACACATCACCTTATCATCACCGTCGAATTTTATACCATGCAAGTGCCTTTTTAGGTATGTAAAATCAATATGGTGGGTGTTGCATCAACTGAATGCCATCCCTAATAGGTATTAGGGATGGCGGCGTCTGCAAAATGAGATCGACGAGCAAGGATATTATCATGATGAAAAGGTACTCCAATACGCAATTTTTCTCGACGTTTATTCTTTAGTTCTTTGCGTAGTTTTTTGATTAAAGATGCATGGTAATCTCCGGTTATTGTCTCTCCTTTACTTAAATAATCGATCACTATTAAATCTTCCCCATCCCAAAAGACAGAATTCATTATTTTCCAGTGGACGCAGACATCTTGAATATTTTGGCTGGCGGGGAAGACGGTCTTTTCCACACCTTACTTTGGTTTTTCTTACCGGTTGAAAATGGTGTATCCACGTTTTATCTACGGTTACGAAACGAGCGTAAAAAGAATCTGGATCTTCTTTAGTTATTAATAAATTTAGCTTTGAAATGTCAGCTCTTGCTTTCTTTTGAGCATCTGTTAACATTCGAGGAGCCCAGCGTGCGGCTATTTTTTTGAATTTTGAGGTATGAAATAAAATTACACTTGGCGATCTCTCTGGCTACCCCGTCAGGGATTGTGCGTGAAGATAAGTAAGTAAGTAAGAGTTAAAATAAACTGTAGTGTCCCAAAAGAAAGTTTTAAGATCTCAGCTAAATAGTGGATGGTCATACGTCGATCTATTTTAACAATTTCTTGGATTTTATGTTCCTACAGTTTTATAAATAAATAGCCTGAATTTTTCAAATAATACATATATCTATTAAAATTTAGGAATAATAACGTCAGGAGAAAATATACAATGACTTTCTACGCATTGACGTTTCTAATGTCTACAAAGTCACTCAATTTCTTCCGTACTGTCATTGAGTCCTTTCCTCCTTATATCTCAAACAAAATGTAATTTTTTAATATTGACAGCAGCTATTTTACATTTCAAAACTATTCCTATTTGAGAAAATCGCAGATATATGAAGGGTTTCCGTTAAAGTTTGCTGTTGCTATTATTTTAAATCCTATATCGAATCTGATGTGTTTCCTGATTTAAGGAAACAAAGTAAAGTCATGAATTTATTTCAATTTACCAAAAATTAGCATTGGACCCAACTTATTTATGGCCTATTGTTATACTGCCAACACTGAGTAAAATTTTTAGAAATATATATTCTGTATACAGAAATAACTTATATTGCCCTACATAACTATGTAAATTAAATATTCGTATCCCACTTAGATTATTAATAGGTCATTGCGCGCTCTGACTAGATACCGCGCTACCTAAAAAATAACAGCTCCGTGAATGCGGCATCTCAATATTGTAGTGTGTATAAGACTATTGCAAGGATGCTAGTGTGCGTGAAAAATTGTATATGCCAGCAGCTTAACTATTACACGATTAACGAGAAAATTTATTTTATGCTAGGGCTTAGTAGTTAAGTTCATAGTTATAAAAGTTACGGCCAGCAGTTGCTTATCCCAGGAGTAGGGTCCTCCGCGGCCCATAGACGAAGAACCTACAAGCACGTGCAGGTCGGGCATCCTAACGCCAAGGTGGAAAGTTTCTAATTACAATAAACAATCAGGGGGAGCGTTCTATTCTAATAAAGGGAGCTTACTTACCTCTATCCAAGGCGACTGGTCCCTCAGGATTCGGTCAGGTCACATGGGGATGTATAGTGCTAGGAAAGTAAGGGTCAGTGATGTGTATCTGGGTGTGGCTGGTAGTGTTATTGACCTTATTAGACCGTTACCATCTGCAGCAGTTCGGAACTCCGCACCGCTCCCACTGCTCTCCGTCCCCAGTCACTTTCTTCGTTTCTACGATGACAGTCCCTTCACTCTGTCGTACGACTAACTACCTTACAGAAGCCACTAACTCTCTTTTGTTATAAAGCTTAACACGCGAGACCGGATCAACGGTCACTACCGTTTTGCGTGGCCACAGTTATTTCTAGAATATCAAATACCACACTAGTAACTTATTCAGTTGAATCCACTTATACGGACTCAGCGTTAAACCTAAAAGTCCCGGGTGAAGCTCTCAGCAAGGAATAGGCGCTACAATTCCCAGTCAGTATATTTACTATACGCGCCTACCATTACGAGTTCCCGACAAAATGGACCGCGTGCTATCTATCGCTGCGATGAATTTGGACTGGCTCGTCCTTGCGTGTCCTCGATACGACGAGACGTCAAAACCGGTATCGCAGAGGCGCGCGTGCCCTCTGACGTCAATTATTGACATTAGCCCTTGGCGCGAACAATTAACATAGACCAGAAATTCTTAAAAACTAATAATTTATTAATAGCGAATGTATCAATATATTTGTGTATATTGTGTATAGGTTTTTCTTCTGAATAAATGGCATATAAATGATAAGGCCTCATTTTTATCAGTTTAATTTTTATATTTAAATGTCTGAGTAATATTCACAAATTATTTAAAAAAATAGTTATATATTATATGGTGTAACCAAAATGGTGCATTCTATTTCTATTCTACGCGTCAATATAAACAACTTTTACTATAGATCTATCTTCGAAATCGCAAGAAAAATCAGGTCTTCCATACATTTTGAACAAGTTTATACAAAATTTTGTATGGATGAATAACTGATTTTGAGAATTTTTTACAAGATCAGGGTGACAAACGAGCACACAGTCCATCTGATGTAAGTTGTTGCCGAGGCTTATAGATATCTACATCTATGTTCGGTTAAGAATCAAAATTCAGATGCGTTGCAACCCCTGAGGAATAAGATGGAATGCCTCGTTTCTAGTAAAAAGGGTCCTCAGTTCTTCACACTCACCATATGAAACACAGGTTTTACACTGGTATTGTGTGACAGCGTGGTCCTTCCCCAGCAGAGCCGACCCATTCAAGCTACAATACTATACCAGTAATATAGGTGCAGTATGGCTCTACCACGTATAAATTGAAAATTTCGAAGATGATCCCATTATAAAAATTATTCATGTTGACGGGCAGAATCATTCTCTAAGTTATTGAGTACTATTTTGTAACACTTTTACTTAGTATATAAGGTCGGGGAAAAAGTTGCTTCGTATTTTATATAAAAATTCAAGACATTTTTGTTTAAAAGTTTTATTACATTTAATTCTAATATATATGGGTCCATTTTGTTCGATAATTTGTTTCGACCTTGTAGGTAGTTACATAATCGCGTTGCTGTAGAAATCTTAGGATATTTGATCAAAAAAATGCGACAAGTAGTTTTATTAGATATATTCAATACCAGAGTTTTGAAGCAACATGGATTTAGTCCTCGCATTTATAATGGAAATAAAATAATGTTCTTAATTATTTAGAACATGCGAAACAATATGTTGTAAACTTAAATAGTAAAACCTCCACAAAGCTTTCTTTTAAAGAACACAAGCAACAAAAGAAAAAAATGGTTAAAAGTTTTAAACCAGTTTTAAGTACTCAAGCAAATACTGGAATTTTAGGAATGTTAGTGTGTATTGAACGTCTCAAACAGATAACTAATTTTGTGGTATGGCGTTATCATGATGAAAGGCCACTCCTTTTCTGATGATCAATGCCGGCCGTTCTTTTTTCGATTTTTTTGCTTGAGTCTCATTATTTGTTTGCAGTAAAGATCAGAATCGATGGTTTTACCAAGTGGTAATAGCTCATGATAAACGATACGCTATCAATCCCACCATACACACAGCATCATTTTATTGCGTGTTAATCCAGGTTTCGCTACAGTCTGTAAACAAAACACATATCAATACAGAAAAAAAATCACGTTTCTTCTATGGCCTTCATACAAGAAACGTGATTTAGTGGTCCTTTAATATTTTATGTTATTTCATTTTATTTTTATTATATGTTGTTATAGCAGCAATACAATTAGCCAATACACATTCTATGTAAATTTAAAGTATCTACATATTACGGTTCATAAAATACAGCATGCTGACAAATAAACGAAACGATAGTGGAAACTTAGGTCCCGTTGACACTCTTTGGGTACGGAACCCTAATAAACGGAAATAATTTTTTTAATAATAAAAATAACAATTAATAAAACAACATATAAATAGTTAGCCATTTGAGCAATACTACAAAAATAAACATTAAATAACATAGAATTAGGTTGTATTATAATAAGTTAAATATATTATAATATAAAATATAGTAACAATATATTCACATATCATTATTTCAGCCACGGGGAACTTTATTGTAGTATAGGCGGTAACACTTAATGGTGTTATTCATATTTTGTAACTTATTTCTGGCTCGTGTTATTTTATGTTGAAATATCGAAATTGTATACTTACTGATAATATGTGATCCCATTGTCTTTCTTATTTCTTATAGTATTATTTTTACACAGTTTCACTACGCAGACTTGCATTTTACTTCGGATTATGACCAAATTTAATAAAACATTCTGTACGTCCCACAGATCATAGAAACAACAGGAGATATGCCCGGTACGTTAAAATGTATCGGCACCTGTTGTCGCCAGTTTGTCCCCGCCACTCATCAACTACCACACATGCAGTTCAGTAAAATCAATAGATACACAGTCGCTAACACACCCTCATTTCATAAATCAGAATGTACAACACAACCAATTATAAACCTTATCTCATCAAACACAGCGTGCATTTACCATGAACCGTACAACTTACTCATCCAAAAACATTTGTCGCTATCGTTGTGCTGTGCAAAAGGTATTTATTTTACTTAGATGCTAGTGATTGACTAAATCGAAAAGTTGTCGATTCTTCTATTTATAATTGTAGTAAAGATTATTTGGGGAAATGAAAATAAAATAACTAAAGAACGATATGTTTAGAATATATTATAATAAAAATCAACAATATGTAGTTAAAACAAAACATTAATAATTAAATTATAATTAATATTGTTGTTCAACAATATTAATCAATAGAATGGCCTTTTCAACTAGTTGTATATACAATGCCTTGAGGCTTTCTGTGTAGACTAAAAAGCCAATAAAACCTTCTTCGTGGGGTACTGATAGCCTTATTGCCATTTGGAAGATTAATAGAAGTTAAATATCGTTTCGCTTTTTCTAAAGTTTCTTAGTAAGTACATATTATAATAGTAAAGAATATTGATTTTTCTTATCTCCATTTAACGACAACTCTCATTAACGCCATAAAATGCGCAGTTACTTACACTGTAGTAACAAATTATGTTTTACAATAATTAATTATCATGCATAATCATTCGTACTTAGCAGAATCGTATAAAATATTGACAACCACAAACATAACATTACGTCTCTAACTCACAAAAGTCGATTCACGAAACTATCGTTTGAGTGAGAGTATCAGTAAAACACTTATCCATTGCGCCATTAGACCAGCCGATTCACTGGTCGATTTGTACCAAGCAAGCAATAGTTATTGTTCTTAATGAAAACATTTGATTTGGTTTTTCATCGAGTTTCTAAGCTTCTTTTATCTTTCGAAGCATATTATATATATATATATATATATATATATTATATATATATATATATATATATATATATATATATATATATATATATATATATAGCGAATACGCTTTTGTTAAGTCAGTGTGCTTCATCATTTTAGGGTACATAACCACTTAGCATGAGGTGGGATTGTAGATAAACTCTGGCTAAGAATAGTAAAATAAAAAGAAATTTATCCTGCGAAAGTTTGCATGTAGATATTATTTTTCTCACCAACTATAAAAATGTTTTAAGAGTGATGGAAATATGTATATTCCAGTATACATAAGCATACAAACTTTTTAAAATCTCTGTACCCCGAAGTATATTAGGAGGTTGAATAGAGCCAAATTGATCTGCATGGGGATCGTTTTGTGATTTTACATCTTTATTGAAAAAAATTGTACTTACAATTGAGCGTATTACAGGTGGCTGTTTTCAAAACATGATTCCAAAAAATTTACTCAATAGAAAATAATTGACAAGTAGCTTCTGAAAATACTTAAATTTTCAACTTTCTCAGATTTCCATAAAATAATGTTGAATGTTGTGTCACATGTTAATACAAGCTATTGGGCTATTTTGATTTTTAATAAAGTGATTTTACTTTAATTTAAATAAATTATTTTACCCTTTCATACAAAATAGCGTTTTTTCTGTCACTCCTATTGAATTTGACAGTGCTCGCTGAAATTTGGCGTCTCTAGATGGATTTGATTCGCGCGCTGACCCGGCTGTTAAGATATTGCAAAAATAATTGGAAGTATTTGTATTTACTTTCATGCTGAAGAGTATCTTGTTTTATTACTGTTAAATGTTTAAAGCAAGTATTTCCAAATGTTTTCATTATTTTGTTATTCCATTATTTACAGATATTATCACATTTTAGCTTACATTAGAAACATTAACTGGACATTTTGCAAATACGAAACCTATCCTATATAATTTTTACATCGTTTCATCAGCAACATTCTTAGTTTTGGATAAAACAAACCTTGTCAGTTTCAAAGGAACATGACTAAGTTCGTATTACACCAAATGCACGCCATTACAAGATTTCTATGTAAAACAAAGGCTACCGATGAGACTTCTTAAAAAGTTCAAATTTTTATTTTGTTTAATTTAGTTCGTGACTAAAATAAATGTGAAAGGTATTTTATCTGCAATATTAATTTTCATCAAATATAGCACAGACTTACAAAATTCGTACACACGGTCAATAATACTGAAGATGATCAATTGTATAATAAATTATTTAATAGCCTATTTCCAGCATAGTGTAAACTGTTAAATAAATTTTTAACAGTGGTAGAGCCACGCGGCAGCTTTTGCTGTCGCACGGATGGGCCGGCTCGAACCGGGGTGGTACCACGACCTCACAGAAAACCAGCGTGAAGTAGAGGTTTACCTCTGCGTTTCGCTTGGTGAGTGCAGGTGGCCGGAGGCCCTTTTCACTGGAAATGAGGCATTCCATCTTAGTCCTCACGGGTGACAACGCATCTACATTTTGATTTGTAATATAGGATAGATGTAGATGTCTATGGGCTGCAGCAACCACTTACCATCAGGTGGACTGTGTGCTCGTTTGTCACCCTTATCATATAAAAAAAAAAAAATAATGACCCAAATATCGTCATTAATTGTTAGTAGATAATTTTATCAGACAGATAAATGGTTTTTTATAAAAAGCTGCAAGAAATTTTAAATCACGGACCTCTTGGTTTGTGTCTTGACTGATCTCAAAGTTTACTTTCTTGTGTAAAAAGTGCTGTTTAGAATTTTATGCATATGATAATTTGTTTCTATGTAAATAGGTGTAACACAGCAGGTTTTATATTCCTTGATAGCAGCCATCCATTTTTGGAATAGTTTTCTGCCTACTATTTATTTTAAATAAGAATTACTAAAGCCAGCATCATTTTCTGTACAGAAGCCGGCAAAGTGTTGCCCAAGGCACTATGAATAAAGCAGCTGATAAAAATGTTACACTCATAACTGTAAACGAAAAAAAATGGTCTTGTAGAAAAAAAACTATTCCTTCGTGTCAGGTGCAGAAGCTATTATTAGAAGGAGATTAGTTAAAATTTTGTTTCAGATATACGTAATCAATATCATTTTGTCTGCAGTTGTGCATAAAATAAAAAAACAACTTTGTCCGAAGAACACTACTGGCATTATAAAGTTCATCAGGCCCATTTATGGGTATGGAAAAAGAAATAATTTTACCAGATTTCAAAAAATCAATCAAAATTCAAAAAATCAAAAATGCAGAAAATAATATCTACGTATAGACATACATAGATTTTATTTTGATTCATGGCCGCTTAGAAACTGACGTTAACTCAGTACCTATATAACATCCTACAGTCATGCCGAAACTAAGAGGAGAGAATCGCAGTAGAAAATGTAATAATTTATTGCGAAAATTTTGTGATAAAATAAAAAAATGACAAACTTATCCAAGATACCCAATACGCTACAGAAAAATATATAACAAATAATAAACTAATGAGTTTGCGTCAGTTTTTAAAAAGGTTACAAGATATAACAAAATAAAAAAAAATAACAAAAAGTTCAGGATCTGATCGACGATATACAGATGAAACTTAATCATGCTTTTGGAAACACTCCAGCTGTAAAAAATACATCTGTAAAAAATGGTGTACACAAGAGAATTGAGAACAAACAAAATCTTTCTCAAATTTCCGCCGAGTTTTACGTGGAAGGCCAAATACGCCATCTGCCAATTTAATTAAATATTTTATATAAAGTGATCTTGACTACGTTTCATCAACACACCATTAATAAAAATGAGAACAGCAATTTTACAATGGTGTTTACAAGAAGCAATATCAGTTGAATCTTGAAGCTTGTTCATGGTTTTTATTATAAATATCTTTAAATGTAATCTTTAAATGTAATTATTAATAAGTCAAATAAAAAAAATAATAAGTAAAATATTATGGGAATATATTTTGTATTATTTTTTATTTAACCCTATCTGAAACGTTCTCAACTCTATAGAAAATGTGGGATATGAAATGACTGACAATCACTAGAACATTTTATCCAGGTACAACAAAGATGTTTTACGTTTTTGTGACCTCCACATGATATTTGTGCGGGACAAGTGAAAAAATAGTGATAGGCCAATACATAAATAAGATATAAGCGTTTCATATTATGTTTTAATGGAATAATCGTTATACTTTAGAGTTTTATTTTGTAAAATTAATAGTAGAATTAGTTTTAATGAAATAGCATAGAAATGTAAGAGTTTAAAAACAATTGTTACTCAGCAAGGGTGGTCACTTAGAATATACAAGAAAAAAAATATCTCAGTGGTTTTATTCCCCTCCAACCCAGCACACAGTTGTGCCTGTAGGGCACAATATTTTTTTCAGCATTATGTACCCTTCTGTATCTGAAACGAATATGAATGTTGCATATGTATACGATATAAAAGTAAAGTAACAGGCTTGAAAAGTCCCGCTGCTGGGTACAGGAATCTTTTTATATCTGAGAGGGTTTTAGGGCAACAAAATGTCCGCCACGCTGCCCCAATGCGTGTTGGCAAACATCACATGTCTTAAAATTTTTTTTCTTATTCCTCTGACATGCAGATTTAATCACGTTTTTAATACGTCACAATTTAATACGTCACAAATAAATACGATTTAACATATATAATAAAAACTCTTACGTACTTAAATCATAAGAAAGTCTTTCTGATAATAACTTCAATAATAAAAAAAAACCTTCGGTTGACAACCCACTCGCCACGCGTGTCAACTATGGCAGAACTCCTCCTATGAAGCAGTCTATCGGTTAGGCCTATGTTCAGCAGTGGACTTTTATATATAATAGTAATGGAAGTATTCCTGTTATCGATATTGAATTAAAATGAAGCTATTTTATTCCAGTTACGTACGCTCCAATGTATATGAGAAAATAATAAGAGAAATTATATAATTATAGTTATTGCCTTTTTTTAAAACTGTTAAAGTTCTAAACAATTATTTCCTTCATCACAAATGTCCAAATTTTAAAATTAATATACTGTAGAAACAGCGCAAGCCTGCAACAACACTGTAAAATATTAAAAAAATAAACAGACGAATGACGCAAATGAATACATTTCATTTAATAAACTTATTTCCTTTGGGACACTAGACACACGCATGTTAATTACACGCAACAAACGCATTCATACCAAATGTATACCTTGCTATATACAAACTAACACAGGAATTAATTAATATAAATAATAACACAAATAATAGTGCCAAGTTCTGAAGAAAAAGAGCGACGCACAGGTGATGTGTATATTTACAAGTACATGAATCATTTGGAACTAAACGTCTGTTAAGAACCTCTAACAAAAAAAAGGGATCTTCCCTTTACCTTCCCACCGAGAGAAGAGTTTAGACCGGGGAGCGGCCAACACTCCATTTAGTAATACAGTCTGCTTGTCTTTGCAACTTGTAATATTAATATAATTTAAAATTAAAAATTTTGTATAACTGACTTCAATATAAATTATTAAGAATTACTCAAAAACTATTGGTCAGACTTTGACTAAATGTATATGGGACCACATGTGAAGTACCAGCCTTCAAATAAAAAAAGAATCATCGAAATCGGTTCACCCAGTAAAAAGTTATGAGGTAACACACATAAAAAACATACAGTCGAATTGAGTACCGGCTCCTTTTTGAAGTCGGTAGAAAAGGGAGAAGGATTGTTCTTAGGCTAGAATCGGCACAGTCTTCGATCACAGCGTTACTTACTACCCGGTATATACGTCAATATAACGGATAAATGAACATATACTTACTCAATTCAATAAATTTTAATATCTTAATTACAACTTACAATTAAAATACATTACCGTGCGCGCGCGCTCAATGCACGGTTGTGTGTATTTATTTAAGTGCGTTAGCAGTGACCAAATAACAATTTCGTAAATAATTAACTAAGCATAAGTGAAAATGGTGCAATGTAAGAAATGCAAACTGTTTCTATCTTTGGCTAAAGAGGATGTAGTGAGATGTAAGGGAGAATGTGAAAATGTTTACCATAAAAAATGTGTAAATAAAAAGTTCCTAAGTAGTATGCTCTGCGACGACTGCCAGACAAATAAAAGCAGCCCTAAACAGTCCGTAGATGATACGAAAATCACATTAAATCCTAGTGAAGAGTCTGGAGATTACGTTTTGGCTGAGGTAAATAAAAAGTTAGCGGTGATTTATAGCGTGGAAAAGAAAATAGAAGAACTTACCAACGGTGTTGAGTTCTATGCTGATATGTATCAGACATTACTTGATTTTAAAGAAGAATCTCAAAAGAAAATTAAGGCATTAGAACAAAAAAATGTATATTTGGAGAAATGTAACAAGGCATTAGAAGAACGGGTACAGGAGTTGGAAATGAAAGATAAAGAGAAAAACTTTGAAATTCACGGATTAGAGAAACATGCAAACGAAAATACTATATTAGTAGTCCAAAAAATGGCAGAGAAACTAAATCTAGACCCAAATGAAATTTAAGATGCACAGAGGGTAGGACATGTAAAACCGGATGACGCAAAGCCGAAGACTGTGTTGGTCACGCTTCGGTCGAAATCTGCTCGCAACAGCTGGATGCTTGTAAAAAAAGAAACCAAAATAACGAATAATAAAATCTATGATAATGGCAGTGAAAAGCGAATATACATTAACGAAGATTTACCAAAATACAAACGACAGCTTCTTTGGACTGTAAGAAATAAACTCAAGCCGAAAGGTTTTCAACATATTTGGGTGCAAAATGGTAGTATCCTGGTCAAAAAGAATAGTGAAGAAAAAAAAGACTTATAACATTAGATCGGAGGAAGATTTGCAAAAGTTCGATGAATGTAAATAAACACGTGTACATAACGCGGCGAGTACACACGACGTGATATTCAACAGCAACATTCGATTGTATAGATAGCTTCTCCGGTAATTTTAATTTTAATTTTAAAAGATACTATGATATAATGGCTTTAAATAATGACCTATCCCAAAATATATGAAATACCCATATATTACATCTGAACATAAGATCTCTTCGGAAACACTTCAACGAGTTATTAATACTACTTGATAAAAATAAGTATAACATAGATATATTAATTTTAAGCGAAATAAATATTAAAAAGGAAGAACTTCCATTGTATCAAATAGTGGGATATAATACATTTGTAAATACTAGGGAAACGAGAAGAGGAGGAGGAATATTAATATACGCTAAGAATGGATTGAATTTCGAAGCTAAAATGGTAAACACAGAAGCAGTGGAAACACTTTATGGGCAATTGAAACACGGGAAAACTAAAACACATGTAATCGCAATATATAGACCACCTACCAATGATAAACTGATATTTATCCAGCAATTAGAGACACTAGTTAAATCCGTACCAGCATTTGACAATGTAATAGTGATTGGGGACACCAATATAAACATATTAAATTACACGGTTAATCCTACTACAACAAGATACAAAAACGCCCTGTGTGAATGCGGTCTGTTATGTGTAATACCGAGCAAAGAGATAACGTGCGAAGCGATCGCGGAGGGCCGGCTAGAGGCATCGTGCTTGGATCATATCTGGGTGCGAGCGGGAAGGAGCGAGCATGACGCGTGCGCCTATGTGCTTGAGTCACACATCGCCGATCATCATGGAATAGAATTAATGTTGAATTTATGTGTTAGTCGAAACGAAAATCAATGAGTGAGTGGCAATATAAATAACAATAGTATGCTTGAAGTGTTAAGTGACAAAACTGTTAAACAAAAGCTGGATGAATATAATTGGGCCCAGTTAATTACAATAACGTGTCCATTATTATTGTATCAGACGATGTGTAGTGTATTTTATAATATTTACAAGGAAAGTACAATTAAATTTAAGGAAGATAGAAAAAAAGTAATAAGACATCCATGGATAGATAAATATTTACATACAATGTTACTGAGAAGGGATTATTTATTTAGAGTTTGGAAAACGGATCCAAAGAATATGAACAAGCGATTACTCTATACAAAATTTAGAAATAAAGTAAATAAATTAGTTAATAGGGCAAAAAATAAATATAGAAAGGAACAAATTTTAAACTGTAATGGAGATTTTAGGAAAATATGGACAAATATAAACATGTGGTTGGGACGAAACAAAACTAGCTTAGATGATATTATTTTAAGGTATTTAGGAAAAACAGATAGTATGAAACAGATTTGTACAAATTTTGCTAAAACATTTACGGATGAAATAAAGGGAATTAAACATGTATGTAATTTGAAATTTTTAGATAGAAATAAATATGTAAAACCGAGCGAGGTAAGCTATAGATACAGTAGGGTGACTCCGTCAGACGTAGAAAAGGTCATAAGGACATTGTCCTGTCTGAAATCACCCGGTTCAGATGGAATACGGGCGAAAGACATTATATATTTAAGTAAACAAATAAGTCCTGTTATAGCTTCACTAATAAATATGTGCTTATCTAATGGTATTTATCCTGACCAGTTAAAAAAAGCAATTATACGTCCTATACACAAATCAGGAAGTCATTTAAAAATAATCGAAAAAGTTATTGTAGGACAGATTAGCGCGTTCTTAGAACAATATAACATACTGTGTGACTCACAGCACGGTTTTCGGAGAGGGCGCAATACGGTCTCTGCTTTGATAGGATTTTCAGATTATATTAATGACTGCCTAGATTCTTGTAAACAAGTTATAGTACTTTTTATTGACTTTAAAAAAGCGTTTGACACTTTAGACCATGAGATCTTATTACAGGCAATGAACGAATGCGGAATACGCGGTCCCACAAATAATTGGTTTAAAAACTACCTCACTAATAGAAAAATAAGTACAATTATCTCCCAAGTGGTTGGGAAAGAGGCGGATGTCGATTCGGGTGTGCCTACTGGATCGGTGTATGGCCCTGTGGGGTATATAATGTATGTGAATACTGTGTCAAATGTCGTGCATAACTGTAAGGTGTTCATGTATGCTGATGATATGTGTCTTGTTTATGCATCCAAAGATATAACTGAGGTACAAAAGTGCATACAAGGTGATTTTGAAAACATTAGCAAATGGGCACACGACAATGGCATTATATTAAATCTTGAAAAAACTAAATGTATGCATATATACTCGCCATATAATCAAAATGCTAAATGTGTAAAAAATGAAGATCTAACAGTGATAGGACATACATACGAATGTATGCATAGAAATAAATTTAACTGTAACTGTAAAAGATTGGATTATGTAGATAAATTCAAATATTTAGGTCTAACAATAGATAAGAACTTTAACTGGAGAATACATATAAATGACATTTGCAATAGGCTAAGATCTGTGTTAAGTAAGTTTTACCAATTAAAAAATGTATTGAACAAAAAAACGTTAAAAATAGTATATTTTGTACTTGCTGACTCGCTAATGAGTTATGGACTCCTTGTATACGGGCGAACCTTTATTACATATCTAAGAGATATCAAAGACATACAAATAAGACTGATGAAGTATTTAGTTAGTAAAAGTGTTAAAGATAATTGCAACAAAGACTATGATAAGTTGTTTTCCATTTGTAATATAATACCAATAGATAAAAAAGTAGAATATTTGATAGGTCTGGAATATTATTATAATGAGAAATATAAAGTGAAAGTTAAAAATAAATACAACACACATAGGGTTAGAGAAAACAAACTGGTTCTACCAAAAATAACGAATTATTATGGTAAGAGAACATCTAAGTATTTGGTAGCTAAAGTGTTTAACAAAATAGATCTACTAAGAGAAAAAGTAAAAATTAGTAAAGGATCACTTAAGAAAAAATTGAAAAACATTATACAGCATTGTTAATAGAACTCTATATACAAGTACATTGTATTAGATTAAAATATTACAATATATTAATATATAAGTACTAGATAATATATAATTCATATAATTAAAGTTAGATGTATATAAAGATATATAGTTAACATAACATTAAGATGTCATGGGTTTATATATTATTATATTATATAATTGTGTATCATTGTGTCTAATATTAGTAGTACATAAGGTGGTTCATTGTTTTGTAAAAGAGCGCCTCTCGCCATCAAACGTAAAAGTGTGGCGAGTTTAGAATTAAGTAACACCACTGTTTCATAAATACATTAATATTAAATTAAAAAATAAATAAATAGGTAAAAACTAAATATAAAATGTTATTTGTTGCTTCAATTGTTTCGTCTTACTTTGTATATTTTATCTGTGTTCAGTTAACTGGCAAAATAGCTGCGTACTCTTTATTTGTTCTTTTGCATGACTTCGATAAAAAATTCAAAGTTATATTTAGAAAAACACACACTCAATGTTTTGTAGGAAAGTAAAATAAATTCTAAGATAAGCAGTAGGATCCCACCTTGGGTTTTAGTCGGCAGGAGTCCGACATAACCCACCTGCTCTAGGGCGATCGGGTATTTGTGAGGATTACGGCATGTTAAAAGAAGTCATATTTAATCTCAATAAAATGTTACCATATATGCACACTAAAAGCACATTTTAATTAGATTGCTATACGCTCATTGTTATTTTAAAATTTACTTTAGGTGGCTTCAAATCATACGACTTAAGGTTGCATATACAACCTTAGTTTAACAAACCGCAATTGGCTCGACATAGTTGCAGCCCGCTAAACGCTAATTATACGAACGATAAATAAAATAATAATATATTTTTCGCCCTAGTATCGGATAATAAGTCATAAGTAAGCCCCTACTTTATTCTAAAAGACCGCCAACGCACCTTGAATTCCTCTCATGTTCCGGATATTCATGGTCGTCGATGATCACTTACCATCAGTCGCATGCCCGTTTGCCTCATCTTCAATAAAAAGACGCTTGAATATTTATAAAAATATGCATTATAGTTATGAAAGAAATGCATAAAGCATCTCATAGAAAATTACATATCGGTTCAATGATCTAAGAGCTCCTTCTGTGTGGGTAATTTAAGCTTTCCAACTTTGATGTTCATTTTACCTGCTCATGGCTTCATGATAATAAAAAGAAAGTACTCGTATTAATATAACAAAGAGAAATATTAAAGGTAATTAAAATACTAATTTTATAGGTGATTAGAAGTACATTTCGGTCTGAAGGATAAATAGTAAGTTCGTTTTGAAATGTGATCTGTAAGTACGTTTGTCACTTTAGTTTCATAAAAACTAATATAAAAATATTATAATATCATCATCATCATCATCATTACAGCCCTTCACAAGTCCATTGCTGAACATAGGCCTCCCCCAAGGAATGCCACAAAGCATGGTCCTGAGCCATATGCATCCATCGACTTCCCGCACAGCTTACCAGGTCGTCACTCCATCTAGTGGGGGGATGCCCTACACTTCGTCCGCCGGTACGAGGCCGCCACTCGAGAACCTTTTTTCCCCATCGGCTGTTGGTTCTTCGAGCTATATGGCCGGCCCATTGCCACTTCAGCTTACTAATCCATTGGGCTATGTCGGTCGCTCTAGTTCTACTGCGGATATCCTCATTTCTAAGTTTATCACGCAGAGAAACTCCGAGCATAGCCCTCTCCATAGCTCTCTGAGCGACCTTGAGCTTCCTCATCCGGCCAGCAGTGAAGGACCACGTCTCAGTACCATAGGTCATCACTGGCAACACGCACTGGTTGTACAGTCTTGTTTTCAAGTTTTGAGGTAATTATAATATACAACGTGATAAAATATTCAGTAAAAATTAATTGATTGAATGTTTGCTAGTGGAGCCAGGGTAGAAAGCGTATAGCGGTGCGTGTAGCGTAATGGAGCATTTAACGTTCATCGTCCAGGACACGGCTGCAGAAGAGCGTGCTTATGCACACCAAACGCTACGCTCCGAGCACTCAGGCGGGGCTCTCATGAGGTTTAACCTTCAACTGGTGACGTGCATATGAGTCACAGTATTGGAGAGGTGACGTCAATAAGACGTTTCAATTAAAAGCCATAAATAATGCATATTATGGATAGTGGTGATAAAATAGGTCATTTTTTTTTTAAATTAGGTTTGTTTGATTTTAAAATAAAACACCTTTTTGACAAATTAAATGAAAAAATCACTTTAATACATACACATGAACTTATAATGAAATTTTGGTCTGTAATTTGGTAGGCATGAGATCAATCATCATAAAATTCAAAAAAACTAAAAAGAAAAACAAAAATCAACATTATTCTCTAACCAAGGGTTAGGTAATTATTAAAAAAATATTTTAGTGAATTAGTTCCATACAAAAAAAGAAATTATGCCTGGTAACAATTCACACAAATTTTCTCAAGACAATCTAGGCTTGCTGGTTTTTTGCACTTCTTGTATAAGTATGACTTATGAAGTATGATTTTTGTGTGATTATATAACAATATTATTTCTGGTTTTTCACCTTCTCGATCGTTACACTTATCATGGTGCATGGACGATACAAGAGCCACTGCTCTGTTACGTTTGGGTACATAAGAAACCATAGTCATTTCCTTCGTAAAACCATAAAGAGTTTGTCCGACTGGTCTCGTTCGTTTAGGGTTGAATTCGGGGGGATTTCCCTTTTATTCTTGTTCATAGTACCCACCTAAGTAAGACCCTTTTCCTTCAAAAGCTTCATGGCTTCGATTGATGTAAACCAATTGTCTCCGGTTACATTTCGGTTGGATTTTTGTATAGGTTTGGTCAGCCGTAAAATGCTCTGTGTAGGTTTCGAGTACTCCTTTTCTTCATGCGGTAATCCCTGTCCATCCGTATCTTTTCCACAGTATATATAAGCACTGTAGAGGTAATTTGTCAAAGCGTCAGTCATGCACATGAGCTTCACACCATATTTGCCCGGTTTCTTCGGCATATACATGAGGAACTTGCAACGACAACGGCATCTGACAAGCATTTCGTCAATACACATATAAGAACCAGGAGTATAGTATTTTTGGCAATTCGAGATGAAAATACCATACAACTCGGATATATGTGTAGCCGGATCATTTTTCTTTTTTTCTTCTCTGGTATTGTGATCATCGAAACGTAATGCTGCTAGTAACAGAAGAAAACGTTTTTGCGAAAAAATGCATCGAAATATTTCTCTGCCTTTTCCATCTGTGGCAAACAAAGACGCAGTATCTTCTTTATTGCTTTTAAAAATAGCAGTCAAAAGCAGGCATCCTATGAGTGCTCGTAATTCAATAATATCGATGTCTTTCAACTCGGGCCGATCTTCCTTCTTGTATTTATGCCTCATATCTTGTAATTTTCTATTAGTGTGTTGAACAACTATCTGTAAAATATCTTCATAGAACAAAATATTCCAGAAGTCTTCTTCTTCAGTACAATCACGCGTCATATTTGAGCCTTGAACTGTAACAATATTATGGCTTGGAGTTCTAACACTGCTTCTGTGAGGATCTTTATACCACTTAAATGGTTGGCTATTTCCTACTGTTTTTCCTAAATAGAATGGTCTGGTACTTGCTGAATTGATCAAAGGCTCATCGTCGGAGTCGTTATCATTCTCTGGATCTCGTTCTTCACCCTCAGACTCGGCAATTTCACTTGAAGTGTCATGGTCGGATTCTAAGGCATGATTTTGATCCAACTCGCGATCCTCTTGGTCACTGATATCACTGTCAGTTTGATCCAAAAGTTCAGTAACTCGCCGCTCGTATTTGTGATCATTTGGATTCATTTTGAATGAAATTGTACGTCTGAGGCTCACAACTAAAACATAACACTAAAGGTGACGTAACGTCAAAATGACGTCGGGTAGCCTCTATAGCCTAAACTGTGCACGAGCGACGTCCGTTCTGTGTATCGGCCGACACCAAACTGCATACAAGGCAGCTATTAGGAGGCGCGGTCGCGGGGGGTACGCCATTTCTAAGAAATACAATGATTTTTTGCGTTGCGACGTCAAATTGACGGTACGTCACCAGTTGAAGGTTAAGAATAAGTATTTACCGATTTCAAGAACTTCACACGTAGTGTTTCCGACACCTGCCGAAATGTGCAATATGTACGTTACACATGATCTTGAACTAAATTGTAATTGCTAACCTAATAGGAATAAGAACCATTTTTGCTACTCTTAGACTACTTCACGTTACGTCTCATACAAAGTGTACCAATATTGCGCGCACGGTGACATGTGAGAGTTGGCATAGTAAAAGTAACATTTTAATCATTATTTAATCATATAATTTTTATTGTTACACATTCTGTTACATATTCTGAAAGTAACTTTTTTATAATTTATAATTAAAATATTTCTTTTTATTTTTTTTTATTCAGCTTCTCTTTTAATTTTAATATGAAATAAGCAGTGCCTTTGTACAAAATATATTTTTTTTCTTCATTGTAACATTATTTTGTGTGTACATAAATTGTTAAATAAATAAATAAATTTTTTATAAAAATGAAGTGATAAACGAACTTACAGTCCACCTATTGGTGAGTGGCCAAAGCAGTCTATGGACACCTATAGCGAACTTTAAAAAGGAAGGCTACAGATGCATTTTCACCCCCGAGAACTAAGATGAAAACACGCAAAACCTGTAGTTATTCTGGTTATTTATAACGTTCGGACCGGAACTCAGCGATGCAGGCACTTGCTCTTTGGCGGTAGAAATATATAAGGGGGTGGTACCCTTACCAAGACTGACTTCTAGGCTAAAAGGTAACCCTACCAAGTAGTATAATATTTCTTGTCTCGAATTGTAAATGGCCAAAATACTTAGGCTGACGATTATTTTAATTGACAGATGACAGTTATAGTAGGCTGTAATTATACCTGAAATTAAATTTATTTATGTAACTTGCGTCATATATACATAAAAGTGAAACTGGTGATTCTGTCTGCAATATCGAAATAATTGCCGAATCGAAACATTTAATTTGTACAGTGGGGCTACGATTGCTATCTGAGTACAGAACCAGAGTACGAAACACATCCAACTGCAGAGAGTGACGAACATCCTCGTCCAGATCTTTCAGATAATGAGTTCCCCAGAGCTCTTTGCTCGCCCCGACTCTCTTACTCAATCTACGTGAGCGATATCCCAACGATAACCGAGTCTCCACCGAGACATCGACATGCCCAAAATTCATTCGTATCTTAAGGAATTATCCTTAAGATACTTCGATTTGATTAAAAAACATCGAAATCTGGAAAGGATGCTGCCCCTTCTCTCCCAAGTGACGTCTTAAGAAGGTTATTCTTGACCCTAATGATGAGATTACTTCCCAGAATTGTTTGATCCCCTCCTTCCCCCTCTCCCTTCCACAGAAGAGGGATTCCAATTCACGAACACTATTACACACACTCATTCAGACATAGTATTAGTACATAAGACTACGGCACACCGCGTTCACCGGCAAACGCGATGTCATGCGAGGTCACACCCCGTTATCGAGGTTTTTTGTTTATCACCTGTTTCCCTAATTCTGATAGAGGTTCAAGCTAAGGTTCGTACCTCCGTCTGAGGGGCCCTTGAATCATATCGAGCCTCCCCCGCCCCCCCCCTGTAGCTCAAGAAGCCTCACTCCAAAAGCACCCTGCTTGCCTGGGTGCCTCGGGACTACAATCGGCGACGCCTCGCTTCGCGCAAGGGTCAGCGTGCACTAGTAGAAAAAAAGAGTATTGAATAACTGAGGTGTAGAACAGGGTGACGTTATATCTCTGAAATTCTTCACCGCTGCGTTGGAAGACGTTTTCAAGCTGCTGGACTAGAAAGGATACGGTATTAACATCAATGGCGAGTACATTAGACAGTTAGCTGCATCTATATTATGGTTATAAAATGGGTCGGCTCGAACACAGAAGGACCATCCTCTCACCAAATGCCGGTATGGAAATCGCAGTTACGTTTCGTATGGTCAGAGAAGAGACCCGGAGAAGCTTTTTAATAGAAAAGAGACATTCCAGCTCAGTCCTAAGGGGTGACAACGTATCTGAATTTAGATTTTTTAATATAGATTTAGATGTCTATGGGCTACAGTATCCACTTACTATCAGGTTAACTGTGTGATCGTTTTTCACCTTTATTTTATTTAAAACCAAGTGGTAAAATTTAAAAATATGTACAACGACTTCAATATAAATAAATTGAGAACATCATCAATGTAATCGAAGTGAATTAAATACGCATTATTAAAGATGACTCAAAAACTGCTGGTCAGATCTTGATAAAATGTGTATGGGGCAACATGAGAAGCACCAACTTACAAATAAAGAGAGAATCATCAAAATCAGTACACCTAGAAAAAAGCTCGTAAGTATCAAACATAAAAATATACAGTCGAATAGTGAATCTCTTCCTTTTTTGAAGTCGTTTAAAGACATGTATGCAGTTCACATGCGATAGAAGTGAAACATTCAGAAGACTAAACTTCGAGAGAATGAGATTTATGCAGAGTATCAGGACTAGGATAATTTTAGTGTTTTTTTATTTTAATGTCGATCTCAAGTTTTGAACTTCAACGTTTAAATATTTTTTAATCAACAAGTTTCATCCTAAATCTAATACATAATAGTAAACCGTCTCGTTTCATCGAGTTTCAAATCACAACGATTCTAAAGAAGATTTTACTTCATAAAAGTGTGACGCAGGAACAAAACAACTTTAACACTGACTTGTTTCAATATTTTTTTTTAAAACGATACCTCCACACTAGGATTTTCTCCTGTATCATGGGGGCAGTTTACATACATAAATTTTACAAGGACAAACATCCAGACCCGGAACAATTATTTGTAGGCTATACAAATACTTGTTCCATGTGGGATTTGAACCCGCGGCTTTCTTAGCGCAGTAACTCATTGTTAAGCCACTGCGCCATGGAGCCGTCATTTTAAATTGAACATACGAGAATAGGCGTATAATATGTAAAAATCGTAAAAAAGACATTTTCATGAAAGTAAGTTGCATTCACTGAGTGGTAGTAAACGATTTTGATACTTATCAATACGATCGCATAAAATAACAAAGGCGTAAAATCGCGGATACGATAACCGTTAACGGAAATAGGATGGTAGCAATTTCTGGCTCATAAGTTTTTTTTTATAAAACTGAAGTGACGAACGAATTTACAATCCATTGTCGTGTAGAGACAATTAAGGACAAAAAGAATCTAACCTAAGAGCAACAAAACAACAAAAATACAACAAAACAAATAATATATTTAAGATTCAAAAATATTTACAATTTTATATAACAAAAATGGAGTATGAATATGAGGATGGATGATGCGATTTACAGATTATTTTAAAAAAGTAATAAAAAAAGAGATTAGTGCCGAAGCTGAGTCGGAAGATCCAAGGTGTGCTCTCAGCGCCTGGAACGAGTACGCACGGCGTAGGTGAGAAGGCGTGGGCGTCTCTAGGCGGCGACCTCCGGTGAATGTGGTAATTGCGGGATCCGGCGATTTCAGGCCAGACAGGGGCTTGCAGGATCCTCGGCGGCTTCAGACATCACAGAAGCCTGCAGGATCCGGTGACTGCAGGCGGGACAGAGGTTTGCAGGTTCCGGTGACTTCAGGCGGAACCGAGGTTTGCAGGTTCCGGCGACTCCAGGTAGAACAGAGACTTGTAGGAACCCGGCGACTTCAGGCAGAGCAACGGTTTGTAGAGTCCAGCGACTTCAGATAGAGCAGAGGTTCGTAGAGTCCAGTGGCTTCAGGTAGGACAGAGGCTTGCAGGATCCCGGGGCAGAGCGGCCCCGGGATAAGGCCTTTAGAAGATGCTTCCAATTCGAGAACTGAAGCAAGACTGCCTTTCTTCACCGATTGTTCGGCTTTTATATCTTTCTAGAGAGAACGGAAAAATTATTTAAATTAAACGCAAATTTTTCGTAAATGGTCAAGAGGAAAGAGTATTTATGTGGAATTATCGAAATAGAAACAACAGACCGGTAGCAAATTTGAATATAATTTCCATGGAGACCAAATAAACAACAATAACAAAACATGTCAAATTTTAGTTTTAGGCTTGTAATAAGAAAACGGCAAGATTTAAGTGGAAAAGGAGATATTATTGAAATAGAAAAAAGGTAGCGCAACTACCCACACAAAGCCCGAAATTGTAGAGTTAAGGAAAACTAACTAAAAGATCGAAAAAAGGTAGACCTCATTGACACCAATTTAAAAGTGCTGATAATGTGAAAATACGAAGTAGAAATGATTTGTGATTGTGTTCTTATGGTTTAAAATCGTTACAGGATCCTATGGAAATAAAGGTGATGTAAAATATCCAGTTTTGAAATGAATGCAGAAAATCGAAACAGAATGGAAAAATGGATTTAAATTAATGTAAAATGATAAGTAAGTAGCATAACACTACATTTTCCCCCCGACCCTGGAAAATTTTTGACTCAGCAAAAATTTTGATATATACATTCTAAAATAAACCATAAAAACACAGCTTTGCAGAAACAGACATCACCAGTCAAAATCAGATATACTATCTCTTACATTCATCATCTGCATTCAGGTAAGGGTGGAGTTCACATTCAATGACTACCACTCTAAAAGTGTGTTTTCAAAATGACATTAAGGCTGCATAGCATAACACTACACCATTTGATGTTATACAGGCTCTATATACCCTGCAGACTGGACACAGCCGTACGCCGTGGTGGCAGAAAAAGATAACAGACTCCTAGGCATCAAAGGAGTCCTACACCTTAATATATATATGTATGTCATCGAAGGATCAAAAAGCAACGTCGCTATGAACGCTTGGCCGCCACAAGCCAGTTATCCCTGTGGTAACTTTTCTGGCACCTCTTGCTAAAAACTCTTTATACTAAAGGATCGATAGGCCGTGCTTTCGCAGTCCCTATGCGTACTAAATATCTGGAACAAAGCAGCTTTTGGCTTTGTGCTCCACGCGAGGTTTTTGTTCTCGCTGAGCTGGCCTTGGGACACCTGCGTTATTCTTTGACAGATGTACCGCCCCAGTCAAACTCCCAGCCTGACAGTGTCCTCGAACCGGGTCACGCGGGAATTGTACAGCGACGGGCGTTGCCGCCACGCCGCCACTCTGCACGCTTGGAACGAAACACCGTGCGCCCGCCGATAAAATGGACCGCGCACCGCTTCCGCCCAACCGAGTAAGTAATGAAACAATGAAAGTATATATGATTACGTCCCGCCGCTTTTCTCAATTTCTTGCTTGAGTCTCATTAGAAGTTGGCAGTAGAGATCCGAATCGATGGTTTTGCTCGGCGGTAAAAACTCATAATATACGATGCCTTTCTAATTCCACCATACATACAGCATCACCTTGTTTCGTTTTAATCCGGGTTTTGTTACAGTCTGTGAACCTTGACTAACCTTTCACCATGATCTTTTTCGCACGTTCTTGTTGTAAAAATGATTCAGTTTCATTACGTTTCAATAGGGAATCCCAAATGAGTACACGATTCATTTAGGTTTTTTTTATTAAAGAGTGAGCTCATGTGGTACCCTTTTTCAAAAATTTTACTTTATTAGCCCTTTTTCGTAGATTGCGCAATATCGAAACCTCAAGGTGATTGAAATAGAATGCTCTCTAAATAGTTACGTTAAACATTTCTGTCCCTATTTTTCCTCCATTAGCGATAGAATATGGGGTAGAGCCATGCTGCAGTTATATTTCTGGTATAGTTGTAATACGAATGGGTCGGCTCGACCGGGGACGGACCAAGCTCTCACAGAATACAAGCGTAAAATAGCAACTTAATGCTTCTGTGTTTCGTATCGTGAGTGTAGAGAACCGGAGACCCTTTTTACTGGAAACGAGGCATTCCATCTTAGTCCTCACAGGTGAAAACGCATCTGCATTTTGATTCGTAATCGAGGATAAATGTAGATGTCTATGGGCCACAGCAACCACTTACCATCAGGTGCACTGTGTGCTCGTTTGTCACCCTAATCCTATAAAAAAAGATTTTTTCCTTTTTTATATGGTATCAGCCTTAAGAAATAGCCTATTTAATAATACTAAAAGATAGTTTTAGTAAGATAAATTGAGAAACTCATCCTTTTTTAAGACGGCTAAAAAGACGTTATATTTTGTACTGACAAAAAGTTCATCCTTATTAGTCATCTAATTAAAATCAAAATAGTAAGTTCAATTTTAAGAAAAATAGTCCTTAAGTTAATATTGGGTACTTGATCGTTAAGCGGCCTTCAAAATTAATCAATACATTGTCTTATTATGTCGTTTCGTTTGGAAAGTTTTCCGGTTTTACTTTTACGTTAGGTATGAGGGCCGGAGGTATTTTAATTTTTGATATCTAATGTGCTGACAAATATTGTTGAGCTGTGGTTGCTCAGGGATTAAGTGCTCGCCTAAAATTTCACAGCAAGTCCCGATCCCAGGTCGGGATCAATCCCTGTTAGCAGAACATTTATTGGCGACTTTATCACGTGCTCGGCGGTGACGGAAAACATCAAGGTACGAGGTGTGAAGTCCGCCAACAGTTACCTGTATAGAACAGAATTGTCCGATGTCCAAATATTAAAACATGAACATTGAAAACTCTCGTAAAATTTTTAGTATTTATAATAAAAAGAGGTGTTTCAATAGTAATTGTAGTGAATTTATTGCAAAGTTCTATTTTAATATTGAAATGATGCAATTGCGTTTTATATAATTTTGTTTGCACTTTGCAAACATTGAAATTAAATATTATGTCTAACGTAGAAAACGTATAATAAATGTTGTTTAGGTGAATATATTAAATTAGATTAACGTTAATTTTGAATTTTAAATCATAGAATTCTAACTTTTGTCTAATTATATCGTGAAATAAAAAGTAAAGTGAAATAAAATGATAATTAACAGCCTGCATTGTCCCGCTGCACAGACATCCCTTTTTTGAGAGATTTCAGAACCGAGAAAAGTGTATCCCATTGCTTGTTGGCAGATTTCAAATGTTCTTGAAATATTATAAGTTCTCGGACACGCTGGTTTCTTAACAATGTTTTCTTTCACTACTGAGCTCAATTTTTTCCGTATTGCTATTCTCCGCGGCTTATGCTCGCTGAACAATTTCTTCTTCTTTTTAATTTAAATCATCAATTTTCTCGAAACATAAATATTTTTATTAAAATATATTCATACCTAAAATAGATAGATCTATAGTTTTTTTATGCATTCAAAATTGATATAAATATGAACTTAAATCTAAAATGGCATTCTCTATCAGCTCACCTTAAGTAGTGTGGTGAGAGATATGGGTAGGGCCGCAATCAAAAACTAATAATACGTAATTCTAACGTATTATTTAAAATATGTTATAAATAATCGTTATATTCATAACATATGTATTTCTTCAGAATTTCATATTCTCATTTTTGTTAGTATTTTCTATAAAATAAGAAATATTGTTGTCTCTTTTCTCATTGGCGATACTTTACTGAGAGATATTTTTGTCACATCCGGTGTATAGTCAAACCGAGGAAATACTTGGTTTAAACAATATTTCACCTTTTTTTAATATATTTTTACTTTTAATATTTCTAGGCGCCGGCCGTGGTGCGCTTCATTATTATTTTATACGCACTGCCTTGCAGGCTCTCCACATAATGTTGAAAAGTGTCAATAAGGAGACGTATCTCGTTCTATACATTTAATCATGATATATCACTTAAACACTAATAGAATGAGTCGTGTGTGAACTACAGTGAATATCACAGGTAAAATTGGCTGACATTGATTGCTAACGAGTACCTATTAAAAGATAGAGGCGGTATCACAGTAGATATCGCTGTCGTTTCAACTAATGAAGAAAGGAACTCATTGCATTCAACATTGGTTCAACAAGTTGCGTGTAAGTTGCATCAATTCCGTTTTGTACAATAAGGGAAATGGCCTTTGTTGCGTTAAATATACTCAGCAGTTACTATAACGACTCGACAATGAAAAAACTGCACAATTGTTTGAACGTTTTGTTGAAAGTTTCTACGTTATAGAACTAATTAAATAACTTTCCACCACATTTCGGATTTAATCGCGTTTGATTTTAACAAAACATTTGAACATTTAAGCTTTATAATTAAATGCGATAAAATCCGTTACTTAGTTATAATATACTCAATATTCGGGTCAATATAAAAAATCTAAAAAGTAGTTGAACACATATTAATGATTTAAATATTTACCAGAATACTGTATAATTGTCATGCCTGTAACTCAAGAGGAGTAAGCAGAGACTATTATAGACTTTCATTTCATCATCGGTAGTAGATGACATGATATAAGAAAACGAACAGTTAACTGTAGATGTATTGCAGTTACAGTGTTCCATGTTCTATATATGATACTTTTGAAAAAATTATGGAGGAAGTTTTTGTTAAGCTTAATAAACAGAGTAAATCTGTTGTAATATATGGAGACTTTAATATCAATCTCTTAGAAGCTTCCGTCACCAATATTACATTTAGATCAGTGTTTAAATCATATGGTCTCTTAAATTTATTTTTAGAGCCAACGCGTATTACTGAATGTAGTGCAACGTGTATGGATAACATTTTTACAAATGTTAAGTCGTTGCATAAATGTATAATTCAAAAATTGAGTTGTGATCACTGTCGACAGCTAGTTTCATTTCCTTATGTCCACAAAAAGTAAGAACATGAGAAAATTGTGTTTGTTCCAGTAAATGCACGTCGCTTGGGGAAGTTTAGAAGTAACATAGTGTAACGACCCCCCCTCGTCTCTCTCTTCTGTATACTTATACTTGTTTAGAATCTATAACTATAAGATATATAAATAAATCTAATTTATATGTCCAGTATATTTTGATCTTTCTAAAGGTTTAAATATAGGCCGTTTAATAAATTTATGGCGTGATCATCTTAGTTAGGACCCTTATTTACATTGTGTTTGTATAGTAACTTAGTTCTTTTCGGTGTATATTGGAATAATGAATATTCACGAGAGCAAATGAAAGCTGTTGGTAGCGTCTTATAAGCTAAAGAACCCCGTTCACGAAGACAGAGCTCAAAAAAGTTAAGAACAATAAATTGTCCCTATTCCACTTGTATCAGGTTTACAACAATCAATTCCTTATTAATCAATCTATGTCACACGGGTTAGGCAATAATAGTCACACAGGCCATAAAAAGCCATCCGTGAGCGCCACCACCTGCCAGACCGCCGTTCCTGCCGACGGGATGTAAGTGTAAGGCATCATCACCAATTGCATGGCCAGCACGGCCAATTGGCCGCAGAGCGTGTCATGAGTCTACCGCTCACCTTAAGGGAATGGGGTCCCACGTTGCGCGGCTTTCGGCCGCAGCCTTGAGAGCCTCCTCAGATTCTCCCTCCAGCTACCACCCGCATGAGGTCGACACATATGCTCCACCAACCAATACAATGGCAAATATAGCCAATATGCAGTTATAAAAAAATAGTAATAATTCTCCATCAGAAAGGGTTTGTGTCACTGACGTTGAGTATATGCATTTTTCGATCATGTTTGTCTCACCCACCAACAAGTTGTCTTCAATATTTCAAAGGTGGGAACTTTATAGAGATATATTATTAAGTTGTTATAAAACATCATGGAGTACAGACAGTCTGCAGCCCCGCAATGAAGGGACTCGACTTGGGCAAAACTACTTAGGTTGTGAGTCAAACCAAGACCCCTGCTTTGACTCACAGCGCCATTGAGAATAGCGACCCGCCAAACAACCATCGTAGAGACGCAATGCTGCAGAACGCAACAAGCATCAATACGACTATCGTCGGGCTTACACCATCCCAAGGTCCCCCATACAGTCCCAGCAGACATCACCACTCGCATACCTCCATCGACCAGAACCACAAGATGCGTCAAATCAGGTGCAGCACACCCGCAGATCCATCACAAGACACAATACTGCAAGTAGCAGTAAGCATCAATGCAACTATCATACGGATGGCGACCTTCCACATATTTGATTTATTTCATAGACCATACTATTGTATGTCTTATTCATATGGGACTTCAAGTCATAACTCTGCTATCATAATGCTTATGCAACATACAGACCTTCTATATTAATGCTTTGGTTCGTTAGACCTTACTTTCATAAGTCCCTAATATAGGTAGATCAGCCGACCACTACATATCGCACTAATAGTACAACACTGCAGTAACTCAAAATATGTTCAATTTGAGATAACATCATATTCAAACGCAAAATTCAGTTCCCTACGCGTCAATAATACCGTCGTTAGAATAGTGCAATAAACAAATAAGAGATGGCTCCATTTGTCATTGTTTATGATTGACCGACTGTTGAAAACCCCCACCCAATATTGTATCATGTTCAGTTACGATCGAAACTCGGCTAAGAAGGGTGTGCCGCATTGTGTCTTAGACCGTATTAATTCGAATTTGAACGTTATTGCTGAACAGGTATGTGGTACAGGTAGGTGGTGCAAAAGTTATACCATTTAATTTCAGTTAATACATTATAGTTGATTTAAACCTACAGATAGATTTGATGTATTTCTAGTTGTTACACTATCATTGATTCACAAAAATGAGATTTAAAATAATATTTTTACTTACGACATTCTTGTTGGTTTGGTAAGTTATTTTAGACAATACAGTTTTTTTTGAAGAATTTTCATTACCTTGTTTTTTGTGATAATTTGTTAATATTTAAACAAATACTTATTTGTTAATCACAGCATTCAAAATCACGCATTCAAACATGTTAAAGTAAAAATAAGAATTTTCTTATTAACTTTTTTTTAATTATTTAGAGTTATTATATTCTTGTTGACATACAATATAATCGTATAAGGGGTCTTACTCAATAAGTACTTATTTTTATTTGTAGAATAAGTATGCACCGTGGGCGATTGCTTGTGGATATGGCAACAAAAACAAAGTCAAAAAATTATCAGGGGAAGGAAAACGACGAACTTTCATCATTGAAGTCAGTGAGTGCAAACAATAAATGGTCTCAGAATGATGACAACGAAGCTGCGAAAGAACAACCGGCGTCCTCGATAACTTCACCTTCTACAATAATTAATCCAGTTCTTCAAGAAATTAACGTGAACAATGTACTCAGTACGTCTAGTAATGTTGAATCGATCAAATTACACAATCCAACCAAACGAAATATTATATTTCACCCCTGCACACTGATGAGAGTAATTTTGATGATTCCGACTGTGACGCTCATTTTATTTCTGGTTCAAACAGTAAAGCTCCGAGTTTACTTCGAAGTGGTGCAACAAAATCGTCATGTAGTTCTTCGTCAAGTAGCTCTTCTTCCAGTAGCTCTTCATCAAGTAGCTCAGATGAGGAAGTTGAGAATGCTTTAAACCCCGTTTCATCAACTAGTAGATCAGTAATTCAAACTGCTACAGAGTCAAATGTTCCCTCAGAAGTGCAGGACAAAAGAAAGGACAAAATAAGGGTACGTAATGTATTATAGGAGGTCATTGTAGAAGCGTGCTCGTCGCGACCCCTGCCAGCCCTTTTCAGGGCTGCAATTCTACTCAGCTGCGCACCCATGCCAACGAGGGTTAGGGCGTCCCCCCAAGGCGACGCACACCAGCTAGTCCCCGTTGGTGTGGAATGCAGCGCGCAAAGCGGCGATTGGGACCGCCACCCGTCACGCACAGGCCGACACGGCGGAAGGTGGAGGACAGAGTGCAGAGTTGGCACGTGGAATGTTAGAGGAGGCATGAAAGATAAGATGAATGAGTTGATTGAAATAATGAAAGAAAGAGAATTAGATGTCATGTGTATGTCGGAGACCAAACGGAAGGGCAGTGGTACTGAAGAGCTCCCTGGCGGGGCGTTAGCTCTATGGTCCGGAGTCCCGGAGAGCGAGAGCGCCCGCCAGGGAGTGGGGGTGCTGCTGTCGTCTCGGTTGGTCGATGTTATGACTGAATATAAGGTTGTGAACTCAAGACTTCTCTGGGTTCGCTTTAAATTGGGACTGACGAAGTTATTCCTTTTGGCTGTTTATGCGCCGGTAGCTTCGTCGTGCAGGGCTGAGCTGGAGGAGTTTTGGGAGAATGTAAGAGAAGTTCTAGATTTGGCTAGGGGAAACGAAAGAATTGTTGTGTGTGGTGATTTGAATGGATGGGTTGGTACCGCTCGACCAGGGTACGAGTCGGTGCTTGGAAAGTTTGGCGATAAAAGGGTTAATGATGCTGGCAAGCTTATACTGGCGGTATGCAAGGAAAAGAGTCGCCTTGTGACAAACACTATGTTTAATCACAAGAAAATCCATATGTATACTAGAGAAAGAAAGAATGAGAGAAGTATGATCGATTTGTTTCTGGTGGATGACCGACTGCGAAAACAGGTGATGGATACGCGAGTGTTCAGGGGTGCTGACCTGGGAACGGATCACTATCTAGTAATTACTAGGTTTAGGGATCTGTTCGCGGGTTGGCGCTACCGGACGGCGGTAACAGAACCACAGTCGGTCTGTCGCATCCGAAGTTGGAAGCTTCAGGAAGCGGATACTAGGGACAAATATCATGCGAGGGTAGCCGAAAAGCTTGACACCATCGATGGCAGAAATGAATGTGTGGAAAGAACATGGCAGAACCTTAGGGATGGAATGGTAAGTGCAGCGGAAGAAGTGTGTGGAACAATAAAAAGAGGCAGTAGTAAAAGAAGAGATGCATGGTGCAATGATGAAGTGAAAGAAGCTGTAGAGAAGAAGAAGAAAGCATGGTTAGACTACTTGGCCTCTAGTAATGATAAGGATATGAGAGAGAAGATGAAAGAAAGATATAAGCTGCAGAAAATTCACACGAAAGCATTGATTGAGGAAATGCGTGAAAGGTGTAGAATGGAAGCGGACGAAAGGTTGTCGCACAACTTTAAGGAGAACTCCAAACTCTTCTGAAAAGAGGTTGGAAGGACCCGAAGTGGTGCGACGGCCTTTCGAATGAACAAAGTGCTTTCGAGAACTAATGACGTCCTCACAGAAAAATCGGACGTCATGCAGCGATGGAGCGAATTTTATAGAGAAATGTATGCGTGTGATGATCTTAGTGAGGGATCCGGGGATGACGCCGTGACTGGTACGCCAGACCTGGACCTCGATGACACTGAGGTCATCAGTATGAAAGAGATTGAACGTGCGATTCGAAGTTTGAAATGTGGTAAGGCTGCGGGACTAGACAGAGTTACTGCTGAAATGGTCAAGTATGGTGGGCCTCGCGTCTGGGACAGCTTTTATCTGCTGTGCAATTTGTGCTGGCGGACGGGGGATGTCCCGGATGATTGGCGATCCGCAGTCATTGTGCCTTTATATAAAGGTAAAGGTTCACATTTTGACTGCGGGTGCTATCGGGCGATCAGCTTGACCAGTTTAGCAAGTAAAGTTTACTCGAAGGTTTTGACACGTAGGATGCAAGCGAAATCGGAAAGATTTCTATGGGAGGCACAATGCGGATTTAGACCTGGAAGAGGATGCACGGATCAAATGTTTTCTCTACGCATGATCACGGAAAAGCTTCTGGCTGCTAACCAGAAGATTTTCTGTGCTTTTGTGGATCTTGAGAAAGCATTTGATAAGGTTGTAAGGAAGAAAATGTGGCAACTGTTGCCGGGGTACGGTGTGGATGGTCGATTGCTAAGGGCTGTGCAGTCACTTTACTGTGACTGTAAAGCCTGTGTGCGGGTAGGGCATGACCTGTCACCCATGTTTACCGTCTAAACGGGCGTGAAACAGGGTTGTGTCATGTCTTCATAGCTGTTCATACTGTATCTCGACAGCTGTTTACAGAAGCTGAAAGATAGCTGTTTGGGTGTGAAATTGGGTGACATAAAAGTAAATTGTCTGCTGTATGCTGATGATGCAGTGCTTATTGCACCATCAGAGGCAGAACTGCAGGCATTAGTCAACGTGTATGAAAGAGGAATGTGAAATTAAAGGTCTCCGTTTGAATGCTAATAAAACTAAAGTTCTGGTATTTGAAAGGGACGAAGAGAGAACGAAGTGTGAAATATGGGTAAATCAGGAATGTCTAGAACAGGTAAATGAAATTGTATACTTGGGGAGTGCTTTTCGCCGGGATGGAAGATGTGATTTAGATGTGGACAGGCATGTCGCTGCCGGGAACAAAGTCAATGGTGCCCTGACTGCGTTAGTCAAAAGGCAAGGTGTAGGGAAGAGTGCACGCCTTGCAATACATAACACAGTGTTGGTACCGACTTTGTTATATGGCAGCGAAACCTGGGTGTGCCAGAAGAAGCATAAAAGCAAGTTGAATGCAGTGGAGATGCGATCTCTTCGTAAAATGTGCGGCCTTACCATGGCCGACCGAAAGCGAAACGAAGAGATTCGCAATATGGCAGGTTTGAAAGATGACTTTATCACAAAAATTGATAAGGGCGTGCTTCGATGGTTTGGGCACGTTGAGCGAATGAGTGAAGACCAAATGGTGAAGAAAATATATAGCGCGAAAGTTAATATTAAAAGGTGTCGAGGTAGACCGAGACTAACTTTCGAAGACCATGTGAGCAAACTGCTCGAAGAGGGGAGGGTCAAGAGTACTCGGATACCTAGACGTGCATGTATGAAGAAGATAATGAATCTGAAAGAAGCGAAAGAGGTATGTAAGGATCGTGACACTTGGCGATCTGTTCTCTCTGGCTACCCCGTCAGGGATTGTGCGTGAAGATAAGTAAGTAAGTAATGTATTATATTGGAAAAGTAAAATAGCTAAAACACTTCGCAATACTGGTAAAGCATACCAATCAGCGACTAACAAACCGGTACCTGCAAAGAAGATGGGACCGATATGTGGCGAAAAATGCAAGTTAAGTTGTGGTTCAAACATAAATGAGACTTCTAGACAGAAAATTTTCAAGAACTATTGAAGTTTGGGAGATCTACAAAAACAAAGAGAATTTATAATTAGACATACTATGGACATTAAACCAAAATACAGATATTCATCCACTCAAAATTTATGTAAATTAAATACCGCATTTCATTTCTAGCTAAACCATAATCATATCAGAGTCTGCAAAACATTTTTAAAATTTTTTAAAAATGCACTCGCAATAAACGACAAACCAATTGCTACAGCATTATCAAAAAATAACAGAGACTGGTTTTGTATTGGAAGATATGCGAGGGAAATATGGTAACTGTGGAACCTGAAGTCTATGATAGTGTCAAAAAATTTATTAATACCATACCATGGATCGAATCACATTATCTTAGAGCCCAGACATCACGGGAGTACATTCAGTGTGATAAATATTTAGCTGACTTATACCGTGACTACAAAGAAAATCGTATTAAAGAGAACCTACCATCTGCTTCTGCATCTACTTTTAACCGCATTTTTAATAAAGATTTCAATATTTCCTTCAAATCAAATTCAAATTTCATTATTTTATTACAAAAGTAGGATTAATTGTTTTGACTTTACTACTTTTGTAAGCGACTTACATGCTAAAAACGTTGAATGTTTCTTCTGGGAGGATACTGAGGGAAAACGAGGTGCGATAGAAATTGGGAGTTGCATACTAAATTATATAGAAAAATATACACAGGCTAATCCTAATAAAGAACTAGAATTCATATTTTAATCAGATAATTGCTGCGGCCAGCAAAAGAATAAATATCTCCTTGCAGCTTACACTTATGCAGTACAAAAAATGGATGTAAAAAGCATAACCCACAAATTTCTGATTCGTGGTCACTCTCAAAACGAGGGTGACAATGTGCACAGCGTAATTGAAAACCAAGTAAAGCGCTTCCTTAAATCTGGGCCAATCTATGTTCCACAACAATACGTCACTTTAATCCAGACCGCGAAAAGACGGGACAACCTTATAGAGTCAATGAAATGACTAATGAAAAACTTTATGATCTTAAATTACTTCAAGAGCAGTGGGGTAACAATTTTAATGTGAACACGGATATAAACTAAGTAAAATGGCATGACATTAAGGTGCTTCGTGTTGTAAAGGAACATCCAATGACTTTTTTCGTGTACAAAGAATTTGACATTTCATAAAATATCATCAAAAGATATTTTTAAATATTTTAAAACTATTGATATTAACAAAACTGTGGATGTTAAAGTTATTGCATCTATAATCGATATAATTGCGCCTCAATTAGTTATTATTTGTAATACTAGTATCGAATATGGCGTGTTTCCTGATTAAATGAAGCATAGTAAAGTAATAACTTTATTTAAATCTGGTTCTACATTAGACCCCACCAATTTTAGATCAATTTCTGT
The DNA here is from genome assembly GCA_033319125.1 of Parnassius glacialis. Classification (NCBI taxonomy): domain Eukaryota; kingdom Metazoa; phylum Arthropoda; class Insecta; order Lepidoptera; family Papilionidae; genus Parnassius; species Parnassius glacialis. Next base: position 15,607,030 of record JAVANC010000027.1, on the reverse strand, counting down.
ACTGCCAACACTTAGTAGGATTTTTGAAAAAATTATTCTTGATCAAATGTTAAATTTCTTTAATATAAATAATTTACTTCATAAAAATCAATTCGGTTTCACAAGGCGTCGCTCGACAACTGATCCTGGTGTTGAGCTGATTAAATATATTTTCAATGCATGGGAGAATTCACAGAATGCTTTGGGTATATTTTATGACCTATCCAAAGTCTTCGATTGTGTTTACCATAAAACATTAATTAGGAAACTACAACACTACGGTGTAAAAAGTAATGCTCTTCAATTAATTATTTCATATTTAAGTAACAGAATGCAAAAAGTTGTCATTAATAGTATGAGCCCTTCCGGGTCGATAGTAGAAATGGGCGTGCCTCAAGGCTCAATTCTATTTAATATAATTTATATATTAATGACTTACCTTACATAGTAGGGGATAATCATAATATAGTATTATTTGCTGATGACACTTCATTAATTTTAAAATTAATATTATAATTATTGTGACGAAGTAAATAATGCTATATCTAAATTAGTAACTTGGTTTAATGTTAATATCTTGCATTTAAATGGTACTAAAACAAAATTTATGAAATTCATGACTCCAAATGTCAAACAATTAAATACTAATGTAATCTTAAATGGAGGGGAACTGTGTCTTGTCGTGACCACCATTTTTCTTAAAATAACACTAGACGCGAAGCTTCAATGGAGCCCCCATATGATATATAGATAAATTAGCAAGGAGACTTCGTTCTGCAGCATATGCTGTAAAAAGATTAGAAATCTTACCAGCGTGGTAACAGCTAGACTTGCTTACTTTAGGTATTTTCATAGTTAGCTATGATTTTAAACTTAAAGAGTCGCTTCGAGAAAAATTTAAAGGAAATTAATATATTAACTTTGGCTTCTTTTTTGAAAATGTAATGTACGTACACCAAAATAAAGGTAGTTATACAAAACTAAATGATATTCTTTCTGTAAATACTAGGAACAGACACAAGCTAGTAGTACCAGTTACTCGACTCCACCAAGTCAGTTATTAATTTTTGGGGCGATGTATATACCCTTTAACAGCAAAATCCCTGAAAATATACAAAATTAGAAGACGTCAAATTTTGTAAAAAAAAAGGGTTATTAAAATATTAAAGATTTTATGGATGATAATAATCTCTGGGTATGAGGTGATCGCTACCAAACTATTTCTAATTTGTCTTGTGTGGTTAATTGTGTAACATACATGATTGTAGGCTGTTAATTTAAAAAAAAGTCCCGCTGAGTTTCATACTGGTTCTTCCCAGGACAGAGGTCTTTCATTCGAACCAGTGGTAATTAAACAAAAAAGTGACTTCAGATAAGTATTATTTATAATCTATATTGAATAAAAACGTTTGTGTTTCTGTTTCTGGTAAGTCTTGAAGACTTCGTCATCAGCGTATCAACTAATGTTTTTCTTATATTTTACATTTTAGTACTATTTATTTTTTGTAAAATATAATTACATTATTAATTCGTTTATTGCGTAGTCGTGTGTTCATTTCTTTCCAATAAGTCTGAATATTGGTATATAATATATTTTATCCTTTTTTTAATTTATTATATCTTATCTTGTATGCGGACCATCGTATTAAAGGTATATTAAAGTTGCATTGCACCATTTATGCATTAAAATACAACTCAAGCGAAATTCAAATCTCGAAATTTAAATAATCTACATACAGAAGGAAACTTTGAGACAACAGATCTGAATATTTAATTATGTTACTGCGGGAGTGACTGCACGAGTAACAATGAAGTTTCAGTTTGAATGTTACTGCAAAGTCTGTATTGTTGATATTATTGAATTACGTGGTAGTCAAGATGCGTCGGGTTTGCAAGATTTGTTTGGTTGACCAAGAGTAAGAAAGGAATGCTTTATTTGTTGGTAAAGAATGAAGAAAGAGTGATAAAGCATATTTGTGCTGCAGAAATGAGTAGAAAATCCGGCAAGGGACGCACTATATGGATGCTTTTTCACCAAACTAGCAATACCATTAAACGACGAGCATCATTGCGTAGATAAATATATTTATGAATGTGAAAGAAGAAAGCAGGGCTGGTCACCCGTAGCCTCTGCCTGCCCCTCTGGATAACAGGTGTGAGAGTTTATACATGAATGTGTTCCATTACTTATGAGTTCATATATTTACCCGAATAATGTACATTCATTGACGGCTAATAATTTTCTGCTCACCAGATGTCGCTAGTTGACACTTAGGTAAAGTTTTTTTAGACAGTGTAATTTTTTGTTGGTTTTTAATAAATGTTTATCAGTTTCAGTAAAAACTTTTAGAGTTTTAAGTGTTTAGAGTATTAAATTAATACACAAAAGAATGCGTCAGTGGTTTACTCTTTAATTTTTTTGCATATTTTTTTAATTTTTCTACTTTTATGAATATCTGTGGTATGGTTTATTTATTTTTAATATTATTAATATAAAATATAGCTAAAAGTGCAGAAATAAACAATAATCTTTGCATTTTCCGAACAAATTAACTTCCCCGTTATGAAACCTGTCAAATATTAAGTGCTTACATATGAAATTGGCGTTTTGTACGGAAGGAATATAAAGTCAGTTTTTTTGTAAAATATATTTAATCAAAGTATGCACCGTTGTTATCTATGCACTTTTGCCATCTCATAGGTAGTTCATTGATCCCTTTACTAAAGAAAACCATGGGGGCGAGAATCAATAAACTCTTTGAAGGCGGTTTGGACTGCCGCATCGCAGTTGAATTTTTTTCCTTGTAAGAAGTTGTCTAAATTCCGGAAAAAATGGTAATCTGTTGGAGCAAGGTCCGGGGAGTACGTTGTGATTCGTTCTATGGGTCACAGTAACCACTTACCATCAGGTGGACTGTGTGCTCGTTTGTCACCCTATCCTATAAAAAAAAATTTGGCTGGGTC